>JAMQGT020010445.1:0-322942 GCA_024447675.2 Pterophyllum scalare
GTGGAAGTCATGTAAAATTGAGAAGCAGCCAAACACCTGGGAAAGTGGGCAGATGAGTGATTACAGAGCTTCCTTATTGAACTTACTCATAAGCGTCACTGTGTTAGTCGAGCTAATGTGGAAAGATTTCACTTCAATGTTTTACATCATTTTTCATCAGTTTGTCTTTAGTAAAGTTTTCAGTTTTGATTTGATATCATTCATGTGCTACTTTTATAATAAATATTTGATATTTAGGACAGTCTCCATTGCTCCCTACACTTGCTCCTTCGGCTCTCTCTGTGGCTTTATGGATTATGGCCTTTGTGGTGGTGATGATGATAACAGCAGTTATTTATGCAAAGTTTAAAACGGACATCACTCTTTTCCTGCGAGACAATCTTGGCTGCTGTCGCAGCACCCCAGGTGGGATTCACATATTTTGCTATTTCAAATATCATCTGTGTTACAAGTTTATATTTTTGTCAGAATCACCTCAATCTGTTTTTGTCATATTTAACAACTTTAAAGAACATTTCTGTAAAGTAAACTTCAGTGTGATAGAGCTGTGATTGTGTATTTGATAAGATGGAAGAAGCTACAACGCCTGTTTGATGTATTACAAGAGCACCACAGATGCAGGACTAAATGAAGATGACAGAAAAACACTGGAGAATGAAATGAAGGAGAGATTTGGTTACAGTCTCTGTCTCTATAGTCCTGACATTGTAGCAGAGAAAGGTATAACGCCACCTATATTTTTCATATTTATGACATGATTGCTATTGTAATCAAGTAAAAAACAAAATAACACAACAAAAAAGCTGTGTAATCTGATCTGTGCTTGCCTTCGGCTGTAGCAGAAGCTGTGTTAGACTGCTTAAAGCAGAGCCACACACTGGTTTTGGTTCCCTCCTCTGAAGATTCTGGTCCAGGATCTGCCCTGCTGAACGTCATCCAAGCACCCCTCAAAGAGCTGCACACTCGCTTGGTTTTCATCCAGACTGAGACAGCAGGAGGCTTGAGTACAAGTTCATCACCAGAGGCCTTACAACTCTGCAAGGGTGCAAACTGTGTCACCTGGAAGGGCAAAAGCTCCTTGCTGCCTTCCTCCTCCTTCTGGAAGCAGCTACGCTATTACCTACCTGCCCCACAGGGGGCAGCAGGAGTTTTACCATAAATATATAGTGATTAGCAAAGTCATAGGTACAGGTATATTTAGGACATATTTCAGACACCTGAAAGTTCTTATCTATATCAGATGTCATCATGTCATTGTGTTGCCAACCAACTTGCAACAGGCTAAAATTATACCTTATAAAAACATTGTGTCATTTTTATTTCACGACAATATCACCTAAAATTTATTATGATCCCATCTCATTGCCTGGAAATTGCTACAATGAAGCATCTATCACGTCCATGTGCTTTCTTTGTTTTTTGGTTAAGTATATCAGTTTGCCAACAGCACAAACAGGCCAAACAATATTGTAGCATGGGCATGCACCAGCTCTTTTCAATGCATCACTGTAAACAGAACCAAAAGAAAGCTGTTTCACACACACAGACTCACACATCTATGGGGCTGCAGACCCCTCTCTGCAGATGTCTCCTCACATGACAGCCATAAACAGAAGTGGACACACTTTATTAAACAAAAATTCACAATGTTCCCATAAAGTGTTTAATGTGGCATTATAACCCTGGAAGTTGCTAATATGTATTTCTGTAATATTGCCATAGTCTTGAGTTAGTTTACGCAGTGTTTTTGATCTTCAAGCTTTGCTTGTTGAAATAGTTTGCAATTCTTGGTTTGCTCAGTGTTTATATTGTTTCATGTATTGCTCCCAGTTGCTTTAGAGTGCAATTTTTCCCTCAGTGTTCCACCCTGTCTGTGATTCCCTGTTTAATTATAGCACTTCTCATCTAACTTGCTTTTATTTATACTCCACCGGCATACTCACATCTGCATTTGGGTACCCCACACAAACACACGGTGTGCAACATCCACAGACCCATGACAAATATATTTTACTCTGTGTTAAAATTACTTGTTTTCCTTATTTTTATTGTATCATAATCAACTCAGGTTAAAATATTATGTAGGCATAATTCTTGAGAGAGATGAAAATGTGATGAATAACTGAATCAGTGTTGCATCTGTTTATAATGTTAATGTTATGGAGGCTATGGAGGAACTATTAACATTAACTGTTAACAACAAATGATTACAAAAAAGCTGGAATATACAAATCTTAGGGACTCTATAAACAGTTTCTTTGTATTCATAAATTCTGATTATTAAAGATGATCACCCAAACGTTTTGCCCTTTACCATCTGTGAATGTAACAATAAATAATGCATATCTGCAGTCACGCTGTAAATTTAATCAAAAGTTATTATGTGTGGCACAAAACTTTCAAAGTAAAAGTGTTTCTAGTATGGACAGTTCTGCTCTGCTGAGTTAGGTTGTGCTGGATGAACAACTGGATAGCGCCGTATGCCCAGTGGGGTGCACACTGGGGCCGGCTGGATGAGCAGAGTCTTGTTTTGGTCAAACTTTTGAACTGTTTGGCCTCCCAAGTCATGGCATGCACTTCACAGTTTACCTGGCAGTTGAGGCACATACAAACTGTCCACAATGTGTAAAAGTCTCTTTTCAGAGCAGTCCATAATCTATTGGCTGTCTTCCAAGTTCAATGCATGTGTGTTTTTGTGTGTGTGCATCCTGTCTGGCCCAATGGAGGATGTTCCCAATGGAACTTGTTCTGCCCCACTTCTTTTTCTACAGCTGACAGAAATCACTTCCTGCTGACCCCACAATGTATGCCTTCTCACTCTTATTGTCTTATACTAAACTTTAAAGATCTGAAATGTAACGTGTCAGAAAACAAAGGACACAAAGACTTCTTTGGTAAGATGTGGGAAAAGAATGCAGTTTATGATGACTGGAACAAGGGTTTAATTTCCAAAGTGTAAAAGAGGCTACATCCAGAGCTGTGACAGCTGGCAAGGCATCACACTGCTCTCTATTCCAGCCAAAGTCTTCTGCAGGACTCTTCTCGGCAGAACTGATGCCAGTGTTGACAGGACAGTAACAGGCAGGTTTCAGAAGAGGAAGGGGGTGCACTGATCAGATCTTCACTTTTAGAAACACTACTGAGCAGTAAATTGAGCTGTAAAATAAACATTTTAATTCCAGTTAATATTTTTACTGCTGAGTGCACTCTCAGTACTGCTGTTTATTTCTAAGGTGACAGCTGCACATTAGAGCTCAGAAACTTCCAACTGGATCAATTTAAACATTAAAGCTCATTGTCCCATGGCCTGATACAGGAGGCGTGGAAATCACTGATCAAAGTGAAATTAATGTGAGTGATTGAAAAAGAAGTCTTGGTGTGCGTTCCGTGTTTCCAACAGTGTTAAGAGACTCAGCGGCAGATTAGAATCAAGTCAGAGAGCATTTTATACATTTCCTAAGTCACCAAATTAATACACGTACATTCCTGTCACAATCCGACACACTGTCATGCTTCATTCACTGGGTTTAATAAGGGATGGCTTAACAAGTTGCACACATAAAGCTGATAAGCCAAAATCCTGCTTCTTAGTTTCCCTTTTAAACACGGGGAACATATATCCCTACAGACAAATGTTCTGCCCTTTACACAGGAAGTGGCCAAGAAGTAGCAAGAACTCAAAGATTCCGGTTCCAGTAAAATCATGTGAATTGCTTCGACCACAAAAATTTCAACACACATATCAGAACGTCAGTGAAAGGTGAGTCAGGGTAGTTTGACTGTTTATATTAGTGTCCCATTAGTGACCATGTGATTCTCCACATGTGGAAAACACTGGCTCAGTGGTGTGGAAATGAACATACTTCCCTGGTTCAGTACTGGTGGGAGGCATAAATCCCTTTGGGGCTGTGTCAGGAAGGGCATCTGGTGTAAAAATATGCCAACTCAAATATAGGGTACCTGCTGTGGTGGCATATTGTGAATAAGGAGCAGCTGAAAGTAGCAATGGCTGCTTCCAGAAACAATAGCCACAAGACAGCCACAAGATGGCAATAAAGTACTGGATGGATCACTTTGGTAATGTTTTAATTTATCTATTAATTGTTTGCTTATATATCTGTTCAGCTGTTCAAACACTACTTACCTTGTTTGTTCTGGAACATTAAGAATAGTGCAGTTACTCCTAGGCCTTCCCTATAGCAGATTAAAAACACACTTAAAAAAAGTGCAGTTAAAACTACATTGTAACAGGAAATTCAACTGTATTTTTCCTTCCATAGTTACTCTCTTAAAATGAAAAATGTCTGTATTTTTCTATTCTATTTTAGTTTTCTTTTAAATTATTATTTCAGGGTAGAGAGACATGGAAGAAATGTCCTAGCCACTCTAAGTGCAGTGATTTTTTTTTTCTGTGTACAAGCACCTTTTTTTATTTGCAAAAACACAAAATGTTTTGAAGGTATTTCAAGATAACTTTCATGAGGTGTAGTGTCAGAGCGTGAAGAACCTAAATGCAAGAAGGGAGAGGCTGACTGAATACACAAAGGTCAAGCCTTTAATTAGGCTGAAAAAAGACTTCCAAAGCAGCAAATTCTCAAAATCCAAAAACAAGGTAAAAAGACATCCAAGAAATGCAAAGGAAAAGGTAAGGACAGTCAAGGCAATGAGACAAAAACTATGAGACAATTTGCTACCAAAATAAAACAGGAATTTAGAGACAATAATTAAAGTGGGGAAGGCAGACATACACTCTTAACCCAAATTAGTTGAGTTTACTAGAAAATCGTGTGGAAACCTGTTGCCTTAAACCATTCTAGTTTTTACACAAAGATGAAACTAAACATTTTTAATACAATTGATTTAGTAAAATTGATTAGCTCATATAAATTTCTTCGTATTTATGTGAGCTAATCAATTTTATTAAATACTACTAAACATATTTGATACATTGCACTTCCATGTTTAACTAAGCTAAGTGCTTTTATTGTCTAACATTCACACACATTCATACTCCAACGCTTGTGTCAGAGAACAACTTGGGGTTCAGTATCTTGCCCAAGGATATCAATCATTCAATCTTTATTCTAGACACAAAGATGTTCCATAGTAAAGTAAAATGAAAGAGATAAAAGACATACAAAAAGATAAATAAGATAGAAACTTTGGCACACGGCCCGGAGTAGCCAGGAATCAAACCGCCAACCTTCCGACTGGTAGGTGATCTGCTCTACCTCCTGAGCTACAGTCACCCCAAACTGTGTTGTTGTTAATATAAGTAATAACATTTCTTCTGATGTAATGAATTACCCTTTTGAAGTTCAAGTTGTATTGAATGCAACACATGGCTTGACAAGTGGCTGGACATTGATGTCTATTATAACATTGTACTGAACATTACAAACTTTCTTAAGAAATAAAAGTTGTGGCAGAGCTGTTGCATTGAACTGCTTTAGATAATGCAGATTACCAATCCGGAGCTGTTGAACTTGCCGGGGTGCATGTTGCAGCAGGACTGAGTTTGAATATGCTCCGCCCCTTCACTTCAAGAACGTAATATCTTTAGTAATCTCTGCTTAACAAGTTCATTACACTCTATATTTTAGTAGAAAACTACAGTTAACAAATTTGATTTAGTAATGGGACAACATTTTTACCAAACATGAAAGAATAAATAATGATTACTAGAAAGTTTAATTACAATTAATATCTGGGTTAAGAGTGTATAAATAACCTTAAGACAGGAGAAAGAGACAAAGGAAACTAATTAACTTGAAGCACAAACGTTAAACCAAACAAGAACTGAAGGCACAGAGTACTAAAAAATAGACAAAAAACAAAACTTATACTAAACAAAGCAAAGAACAACAAAACCACAAGAAAACCAAATAGAACCTAAAATGACTCTTCAAAAAACACTGCAACACACCCAGAGGTCATGACAGTAACAATTTTTGGGTGTTGCAAGGTTCTGCAAAAGTTCCCATAGCATTGTACACACTTCTGCAAATGAACCAATAAAGTAAGAGGCCATAAATAAATGAATGAAGGTTAAAGGCGCTCCACATTAAATGAATTCTGGGGTGCAAATACACATGAAAACATATTGTATGTGGGCCAGTAAAATTCTGAACCACTGACCTGGGGCTGCTGGGCTGGACACTAAATTATTATTAACATTAAATATGAACATTAATTCTGAGTATCTACACCACCAGAACGTCTGTTTTCTGCAGCAGGAAATGTTGCATCAAAGCACAAGACAGACCTCAGTTCTAAGAATGCCGATATGCTCACTTTTCTTCATTGCAGCCACCACATGCTCCTTTAAAGGCTTACACACGCAGACACACACACCCACCCCACCCACACGCACAAACACACACCAGACAGACCTTGTCCAGAAGATACAATAATGTCAGAACTCTACTGATGTAAGAAAACCTTCCCAAGAGGACAGCGTGAAGGCTGTTTTAGTTTATGCTTCAGTTTAGGTTGTATGTATACCTTATTGTATTTGACGTTACTGTACTCGTGATTATTTATTTATTTTTGCATTTAAAGAAAATTTTTTCTTTAAAAATATGATTTTAATACGGCACTTTATTAAATTCAGAGGGTTTCATTTTGTTGACGATACTGTAAGCAGTTAAACTATTAAAAACACTGCAATTTCTAAAACAAGAACCAATGCATTTCATTTTAAAAGACCTGTTGTTTCTCTTTTGAATATTTATTATTGCTCATTAATAAGACAAAAGTATTTCTTATCAGATGAATAAAATAATCGATAGTTGCGGCTCTCCATCAAGTCGACGCTGACTGATTTTGCCAAAGATCAAAAATATTATGCTAGGCTCTCCTGTGCATGAAAACCAATTAGAAGCATACTCCGCAGCGATGGACTCGTCTGCTTTTAAAGAACGAAAGAAAGGTTTTATATAGACATAATTACTGGCCATTGCTGTAAGATGCATATCTTTGGCAATCAGTGATACAAGTTGCACTCGAGATATTGCACAACTTCTCACAGCTTTTTTTTCTTTTTTGTGGTGACAGAAAAAAAGGCGGCTGTGAACATAACATGGGCACTCAGCGCTTACGTTTCAGCATTCAGACTCTGCTCCAGCACATTCGGTGTGAAATACAAATGATGGGAACTAAAATCTGCAGATAAAGGTGCTTTATGTTGCTGCTGTTGTCAACTTCTTATACGGCTGGTGGCCCACAACACATGTGCTTAGTGTGCTAAGCATATCACATTCAGGAAAACTTTATTGTCCATTGCAAAAAAGTAGAAAAGTCTATAAATAAAATCCTAGTGCATGAGTGAGGGTGGTCTAGATTTGTACTTACAATGTCTAGAAGTGTTAGACAGCCATCTTCGACACTGCATTTAGCTTGGTAAGCAGACTGGAGTGGGTCCATGTTGTCTGCAATCAATGACGTTAGCAGTTCACACTCCATCAACTCCATGCATTTACAAAGAACAGATATTGTGCCACTGGTCTGTAATCTTTGGGGGCCATAGCTTTTGTGATTTTACATTTGGGTTTTATGTTAGATTCCTTCCATGCATGTGGGACAAAGTCAATATATAACTTTCTTTTTATAAGAATAAGTTAAATGGCAGAGTACTGAGAGAATGTTCCAGTCAACTTGGAAAGTGTCGTGACTCAACTCTTCCAGCTGCTTCTGATGATGATGATGATGATGATGATGATGATGATGATGATGATGATTTGTTAACCCCACTGTGGGATTAATAAAGTATTATCATCATCATCAGAAGCAGCTAGAAGAGTTGAGTCATGACACCGTCCAAGTTGACTGGAACATTCTCTCAGTACTCTGCCATTTAACTTATTCTTAAAAAAGAAAACTGTTCAGCCCGAAATAAAAGATGCAGAAAGTGTAAAAAAAAAGGGACATTTCGAGGCTACGTGTAAAACTAAAATGCTAAAAGAAGTAAGAGCTGAAGTTGTTATGAATTCAGATGAGGCTTCATTTTTTTTATTGGTGAACTGTTCCTGAGAGCAACAATAAAGTCAACTGTCATTGAGGAGCCAGATTCAGATACCAACTGGGACACTGAGCTACTGGTTAATGGCAAAAATTGACACTGGTGCAGATACAACTGTTATGACAGAAGCTACTTCCAACAATATACAGCAAAAACCAAAACCAAACAAGTCCAGACCAACAGTGTACAGCCCAGGTGGGAAGATCATATGTGTAGGCAAGTTCCTCGTCACCACTTTATACAAAGGTCAGAGATACCAGTACTGGATTACAGTTATTAAAGGACAGTTTGTCAGTAACCTATTAGGCAGGGCAGTGGCAAAGCATATGGGACTGGTCAAACAGGTCAGTGCTCTCGGTAGTGATTATATGCTATGTGATGTGTTCAGGGAAATAGAACTACTGAACTGTGATCCTGTTAAAATTGAGCTAACCGAGGAGACAATTCCTTACAGCATTAATATGCAGTCCCTTTTCCCCTCCTTCCAAAAGTTGAGAAAGAACTAAAGCGCATGCTAAGTCTTGGGATTATTGAGGAGGTTACCGAACCGACAGACTGGTGTGCCCCAATGGTGCCTGCTCCAAAACGTAACAAGGATGAGGTCAGAGTGTGTGTAGATTTAAAACGCTTGAACAAGGGGGTGAAACACAAACGTTACATTTTACCTACACTAGATGATATAACACCTAACCTGGCCAAAGCCGAGGTTTTCTCCACTCTGGATGCCTCTAGTGGGTTCTGGCAAATTCCGTTGTACCCCAGCTGACAAAGACTGACAACATTCATTATCCCAGTGGGTAATGAAATCAAATGCCTGCCATTCAGGATTACATCTGCCCCTGAGATTTTCCAGCGACTGATGAGTAATCTGGCTCAAAGACCTGGAGGGGACCGTTGCTGTGATGGACAACATCCTGGTTTACGGATCTACTAAGGAGCAGCATGATCGCTGTCTGGATGCGGTTTTGTGGGTGGTCAAAGCGTCTGGTCTCATCTTGAACAGGGCCAAGTGTCACTTCAGGAAAACTGAACTGCAGTTCTTTGGACACATCATTAGTGCAGATGGTGTGAAGCCTGAAGAGAGAAAGGTGCACAGAATTATGTTTCTGCAGACAACAGAAACAAATAAAATGCTGGACTGGGTCCTCGCTCTTTGTTGTGGTCAGTTTTTTGTTTCACATGCAAACATATTTGTCCGTCTACTTTGAGTTTTTTTTCCACTTCTTTGCTCATGCCCACATTCTGACAGTTTTGGCAGTCTCCCAGGAATTTGCTGACAGTTGTGAGTCTTTATGTTGATATTATGATTACTATTGAGATAATGACTGTTATTCTCTCACTAATAAATAAAAAAAATAATGCAGCAAAAAGTAGCTAGAAATACACGGGAGAAATCAACAGTGCTGAATAGGCCAATCACAATCATTTCAGTTTATGTCAACCCGACGTTTAGTTACAGTTGTTGAGAGGTGCATGTCAGGTTATGTCGTAGGTTACTGTGTAGGGTTCAGAGGGGATTTATGTATGTAGGCCCCCACAAAGACCAGGCGCAGAAGTCTAATTCAGGCTTTAGGGGAGGCATGGACTGGGAGTGGTGGGGAAGGAAATGATGCTTCATTATTTTAGCTTGGGATTGATTTTTTTTAAAATATGTAGTAATGGAATAATTCTTTGATTTTAAGTCATAGGCTATGGAAGGGCCTACAAAAGGTGTACAAACTTAATTATGTGACCATTTTGGCTGAAATTTGAAGGCAAAAATTCCCCGACTGTCTTGTTTGGTCACCATTTCTTTTTACATACTTAAATGTTGTCTAAATGTACTGGGCAATACACTACTCATTACAGGACAGCGAATGTCACCTGAGGGACAAATTTGTTTTTGGAGGTGGATGTTTTCCTGTGTAAGGTCTGAATTATGCTTCTGCGTCAGGTTCCTGCAGAGCCCACATATGTAACCTGAAATCCCCTTTGAAACTTGCTCATTAATCACAATCCTTGCAGGCTGCGTAGACCTGATGTGTAGTTTCATTTCTTGAGCCTAGCCACATTTTGTGGTTTTCGGAGGCTGAAAAACGTGCGTCTACCACATATCCACTTTCAATTACTGGGATGTTTTCTAGGGTGAACTTCTAGTTTCAAAATGTAGCCAATAACAACTTCCATGCATTCAAGGATGCATCTTAGTGCTACCTCTGCTGTGGTTCTGTAAAGGCTTAGTCAACTCTCTTAATAAATTCCCTCATGCCTTCATGCAAGAAGCATCGACTGGAACAGTTGTGGCAATCCCCGCCCCCTCCCCCCCCGGGCCCAGAAGAATAGGAGAGGCCCAATCAAATAGCTTAACTATCAAAGAGGCTCTTCCTCTACATTATACTAAATGTTCATATTCATAATATTTTGGTAAAGTGGAGATATTATAAGAGTTCCACTGTACATGTAGGTCATAGTTCTGTCATGGTCCTGGGCCGGTAGCCTAGTGTTTTGTGTTCTTTTGTTTTCCTATGTTTCTCTGGTCCCTGGTGTTTCCCCCTGTCATGTTCCTGGTCCTGTCTCTTCCTGTTTTATTTTGATAGTCCTGTGTTCCCTATGCCTTGTGTTTAGTTTTGCTTCCCCTTGTCTCGTCGGTGTTATTGACGTCACCTGTGTTCCCACCTGTTTCCTCCCATGCCATTAGCCCTCTTGTGTATTTCAGTCTTGTGAGTACCTTGCCTGTTGTCGCGTCATTATTGGTAGTTGTCCCCTGTGTGTGTTTAGCCAAACCTAGTCAAGTCGGTTCTGGCATCTCCCTGCTTGGTTCTGCTTTTGTTAATAAAAGTCGCAGTTACGATACACCTCTCCGGAGTTCTGCTTCTGGGGTCCACCTTCCTGCCTGCGCAGCGGCCCGCCGTGACAAGTTCTAAGTCATGAACCAAATCCTAACATTTTTATGCAGTATAGATTCTCCTTATGAACTGAGTTTCAGTCATTTTACACTCCGCTGATGAAAACAGGCACTTTTCTCAAAAGTCTTTATCGCAGAGGGACATACTAGTAAATATATTGCTTATATTTCCTGACCTTGTTCCCTGTCATTTGTGCAAAATGACTGCAACTGTGTTGACATCAACTACGCAACAGTTCGGTTTTTGGTATGTGAGTTATAGAGTAGTTAAGCCGGTGTACTGGAATTTTAAATTATACTTAGCATGCAAAGAAACAAAGTGGTGCTCAGAAAAGGAAGAGAGAAGAGAGCAATGCTGTCGATGACTCTGCTGAGGCCAGAAAGATGAGGTTCTGATCCGTGAGTAGTTTGTGGTTTTGTAAAGGATTTCAACACTATATGTTGAAAATGTTTTGTGTAAGTAGTTGAAACTACTAAACACCGACTCACTGGAAAAGCAGTTGCCTTTTCCTTCTCAAGTATGATTAAAATATTTCCGAAGTCAGTTTCATTTCACACCTTCAGATTCATTTCACTGCTGTTAGCACCTCTGAAATGAATCTAGTGGTGTGAAAAAGCCACCTACCTTTCAGTTTCACATACAGGTTTGAGGAAAAGGCAAACGGTGGGCTGATTTTCTTAAAGCTTCCTGTAATTTGATCAAATGGCATTAGGGGACGCAGTAACACTTATCCTGAAAATATCGTTTTAGAAGCGCATCTAAGTATCGTTCAAAAAAAAAAAAGTGAAGGTCTGTTGCAGCCACAACGTGACGCTTTTCCTTGAGTTTCACTCTTTTAAATCATCGCGCAATTTGGTTTGACACCATTAGGGAAACTCACATCTGTAAAACAGCAGAATCGCATCCGCCGGCTGTTTTTGACGCCGATTATGAGGGTTTGGTGCGCTCTGCTGAGGGTTATCACTCTGATCCTTCTGTTAATCCCCATCTGTCTTTCAGCAGGTAAGAGAACAATAACTCTCTCTGGATGCCATTTCCACCCTTAAATCTCTTTCTGCCCTAGTCGAAAATAGAGGCGCACGAAGCAAAGCAAGAAACAGCGAGAGATTCATTCCTTTGGGACGCGGGGATATAAATATCTTAAATACATAATCAGCTGGAAATGACCTGTAACACAGCAGCATGCGGTATTAGTGAAAGAAGCGAGGTTTTTTTTACTTTCATTTAACTGCTGTCACAATAGCTAAGGAAAACGGAGCCAACACACCAACGTTGAAATGGTTTATTTAAACAACAGGGGAACTTAGTGAAGAGGTGAAGCCCGGCTCCGGGGTGGCCGGGAGTTCTGTGAATGGGAGGAGGGAGGGGAGAGGGTAACGGGTACCAGAATCCTGAGGGAGACTGACACGGAGGTTAGGACATTGTTAGTCTTGTATGGCTGGGCGGCGAGTCGTGATCCTGGGGGGTGGTCCGAGAGAGCGGTGCTTCTGAGGTGGAAAGCGGGGCAGGCAGGAGGACCCTTTCCGCGGCTAATTCAACTCCAATTCCGGGTGCAGGATACTTGTGAGGATGGAAGATGGATGCCCGGGGAAACAGGTGAGTTCTGTGACGGGAGGCTGGAGCTTTAGGTAGATGCAGCACAGGCTAGTTACCCCCACATGGGTGAAGAAAACCTGGCGACGATCTGCTGCCCTCTCAGCCTTTAAACACCACCGGATGCGGAGATGAAGAACAGATGTGAGAGCCAACCTGACTCAAATGAAGGTGTGAAAAACAACATAAACAGAAAATGTCGCGGTGATGGCAGCTTGCAAAAGTTTTCCTCTGTGCAAAATGACCGGTTTTAGAATAACGGAGTATTAGATTATAATTTTTTTTTGATGAATTAAGGTGATCTCTTACAGCAACAAATTCTTACGATTACATGTAATAATACATCATTATTCATTCAGTCATTATATTCAAATATTGTGCAGTAGACGAACTAATAACTAAACTTATCAAATAAACATGGTAGAGAAAATGCACGATATATTCCAGCTGAATATTAATTTTAATTTTCATATAATAGAAAAGGATGGAGGTAACAGAAAAGAAAAAGAAAAAAAGAAATGACCCCTTCAATGTGCTTTGCATAATTGTTTACTAGTCTCTCACACTGGCTTGCGGATTTTTATTTCCCTGCTCCATGCACAGTTGGTGTGTTTTCTTGCACTCATCATTGCATCCTCCACGGCACTGTCAGTCATGGTTGAAGGGTGCTTATCTGGTTTGCATCAGTCTTCATCTTCATATTCGTGACTCAGCTTATCAGTGAAAGTGGCGACATTTACTGATATCAGTGGCTGATGTTTATCTAAGCTGTCACTTCAATTATTAAATAACCAATAATAAAATCTGGCTGTCTTAATAATAACAACAACAAAATGTGAATAAGAAAATTAAAAATATCTGTTTCAGCTTTTGCTATAGGCTGCATTGTTCCTGTGAACTTTCATCCATCGGTCAGCCCATATTGTTTTAACACTGACACACTGAAACGATTTTGTTGCGCAGATGTCTCTCACAGGCCAACCAAAGAAATATATGCCAAGGAAGGTGAGATTGCAGTACTGTTCATCAAGGGCTGTGATCTCTGGAAAGGCTCCACCAGCAAGGGGATGCACCTGAACAATAGCATGCCAGCAGCTGAGCAGAGGCAGATGGGGTTGGTGGTTAAAGGGGATGTTCTTGTGATTCTCAGTGCCTCTGTGAAACATCAGGGAAATTACTCGTGCTCTCTCAAGTAAGATACAAACAGTCATACTGTAATTACATAATTCATTTATTGCATTTTAAGCTTTCATGCTTAAGTGTATTTTTAATCTGAGTCATTCAGGCAGTGATTTGTTTGTAGCTGACATCTCACTAGCAGTTTTAAAAAGCAGCATTATGTATATTTCAGGAAATTGTGTTACTGCTGTTGTTGATACATTACAGGCCTCACTGTGTGTCAGCATGTACATGGGTGTGAAAGGTGAAATTGTAAATGTAGAGTATAGACTGTATATGAAAGATGGAATTAGCTTTGGGGTCTGAATAGTGAAATCAATCCTTAGCCCGCCTTGATCATTTTCCTCAGTACACATTTTCCTGATGATTTCATAATCTCAACCCTTAGTTTCATTTAAATTTCAATTGTTTAAATTTGTAAATTGTAGTCCCTATTGTAGTCAAAAAGCCCTTTTTTCCATTCAGTGTGATTGTTATTCAAAGAGAATATAACTCTCAGAGAGAATAATTGTGTTATTCGGAGAGAACATGAAAACATTTTCTGTGATGACACTGACAGGAATTCCAGCAAGTGGATCAGCCTCAGAGTATACACACAGTCCAGAGAGTTCAAAGAGATGCCCCAGGAAAAGAAAACATGTTACACTGATGAGTCCTGCACGTTGTATTGCCCTGATAAACATAAATCTCTTGATATCCTGAATATCACCAGGAACGGCCTTACATGGCACAAGGTAAACACAGCAGATTGCATGAATGTAAGAAACTGTAAAATATTGTTACAGTGTTTTAACGTTTTTCCAAATTTAAGCTGTCAAATGGTTAAAACTTCAATCTGTATTCTACGTTGTAGGAGGGCGAGTCATCACAAACAGGCAGTTACTTCTCAAGTGTGAAAAAGGAGGACAGTGGCATCTATACCTGTACCCGATCTTACCTGTATGATGGTCAACTATATAACATGACCTCTACAGTTAAACTTGATGTCCAACCAAGCGGTGAGACAAACACATTTTGTAGAAGTTTATCTTTGCAGACTTTAATATATGCTCATCAAAAGGTTTTTTATTATTATTATTATTTGCACAGAAAAATCTAAGACATCAGTGATCATTTCACCAAAGAACAACCAGGTATTTGATGTAGATTTAGGTGAGTTACTGTCTGTATTCATATACCTGCACACTTTTGGCTAAAGTTTTAATGTTTATTGGTTATAAAATCTGTGTAAACTCTGCTTTTCTAGACTCCACGGTGGTGATTGATTGTAAAGCTGTAATGTATTCAGAATTTGAGTACTTGTTCTGGTTAAGTGGAACTTCATTTGTGGAAAAAAACACCAGTCTTCCAGTTTTCCATAATTATACCAGGTAAATATTTCACACACATGTTCTCTTTGGGTTACACATGTGGCCACAATCAGCACAGCTAACAGTTCTGCTTCTAGATCTGCTTCAGTCCTTTTCTTATCTTTGTCAGTGACCACAAGATAAAGGAAATCAAAGGTACAGCATCTCTAGTCTTCAGAAGAGTGTCAGAGGATGATCTGTCAAAAGTTTATATCTGTAAACTGGAATCTGACTATGAAAAAAGCTTTGTGACCATCACGCTAAGACAAAAAGGTATGAGGAGTTGAACATTTTGAGTAATATTTTTTAAATAATTAAAAATATAATAATGTTAGCACAATTAGGTCAGATTGATATGAAAGTTGTCTGTCAGTTTATTACAGTTAAGTCAGTTAGGTAACTGATATATAATCATTTTAAACTCTCCATAATTTCCGTACAGCACGCCGTTCATACACTTCCCTGGGTGTATGCACTCTCAGCATTGTTGTGGTGATGGTTGTGACAGTAGTCATCTATGTGAAGTTTAAAGTTGACATCACCCTTTTCATAAGAGATACTCTTAGATACTCTGGCAGCACCTCAGGTGAGAGTCAGAATTTGAACATTTTGTTACTTTTTACCTGACAGCGCATGTTTAGCGTTTGTGCTTTTCCGTGGTCTGCAGAACAGCAGTGACAGATTTTGTTGTTGTTTGCTCAGATGGAAAAAGCTATGACTCCTTTTTGATGTGTTATAAATGCAACATGGCTGGAGGATTAAATGCTCATGACACAAGATGGCTGGAAAGTGTTTTGGAAGAGAGATTTGGTTACAGTCTCTGTCTGTATGATCGTGATGTCTTACCAGGGAAGGGTACGTATTAAGGAAATCCTCTTTTTCATTTATATAAATAAATGAAAATTCATAAATGAATGTGTATTCTGAAATCTGGTTGCTTGCAGCAATAACAGAGGCTGTGTTAGACTGCATAGAACAGAGCCGGACAGTGGTTTTGGTTCCCGTCTCTACACATCCTGATCTGGAATGTGGCCTGCTGACTGCAATCCATGAAGCCCTTGTTGAGCGGCAGACTCGCTTGGTTTTCATCACAACAGCAGCATCAAGATCAGATTCCTTTCCAGAGGCTTTGCAGCTTCTTAATGAGGCTGGAGACTGTGTCACCTGGAAGGGCAAAAGCTCCATGCCGACCTCCTCCTCCTTCTGGAAGCAGCTACGCTATTATCTACCCATCCCACAGCGAGCAGCGAAAGTAAAGCTTTTACCAAAGACAGTCCAAGATGTTACTTCATGACAAAATGTTTAGCCAAGTCAGCATGAATAGCTTCATATGCTGGTCTCAGCATATGATTAAGTAATTTTTAACAGTTTACACACTCACCAACAGCTGATATTCTGTTTAAACTAAATTAATACTTAACATAATTTTTAACCTTTGGCTTTGTTTTTTTCATTTTTCTATTAACCTTATTTTAGTCTTGTTTTTCCCAAACATTTCCTCTGCCCAGTTATTAGGCATATGTAAATAATTAAATCAGCCTTTAGACCGTTTCTACTGACCAAGCATTGTATTCTCAATGCAATGAAAAACCTAGCTCTCATGATGCTGTGCCTAAACCTTGCTCATTTATTATTACCAGTTTTATTTTTTTTTTTACCATCCTCTTTGTCCAGTTTTCATCTTCTTTGTACTGTTGCACTTACGGGACCCTAAAATGTGATACTGTCATGCCGTTTGGCCAAATATACTCAAAGCAAATTGTATCTTGTATTTTTTATATATAACAATATATTTATCTTACCTTATATGTAAGTGAATACTGTTCACATTAAATGACTGAATAAAACCAGACAAAAACTTCTACAAAAATCTTTTCAGCTTCTTTCAGTTTATTCTGTTTGTCTCTGTAATCATAGTTTCACCAAAATAATCCTATTTTATGGTTCAGTCTGCAGTCTCCAGGATTTCATCTATTCAGCAAACAAACTTACCAAACAGCTAAATCATTTTAGAAGAGGAATCACAACAAAGCAAATAGCAGCAAAAAAAACCAAAACATACAGGGCTATAAACATGGTGAGAATATTTACTCTAAATATACTCCATCAGTATTAATGAAGTACACAATCATAGATTTTTTTAATGAGAATGTGTCACGAGGAGATGAATAAGCTATCACTGTTGTGTTTGCACCTATAACAAAACTGGAGTAAGCACATGGTTAGCCTAATATGCTACTTAAAGGGGTAAACAAACTCCAAAAACACCCAAACTGTCTGAAATTATATAAATAATTAAAGCTGATGGTGCCCTTGATCCACAATGGCCGACTTCCTGTTAGGTTTAGACCATGGATCCAAGAGACTTTTTTGTAAGTCCTGACAAGTTACACAGGTGTATCGACTGACATATTTGTCAGTCAAAGTATGGCTTGGGGCTGATGTTGTAAAGATTTCTAGGGGGAACTGTAGAATAATTAGGCCACCCCCACAATATCTTGTAGATGGATTCCTGTTGGGGGTTGGATAAGGATCGATCACAGCAAGTTTGGTGCAGATGGGCTTTAATCTGTGGAATTTAGAGTCAAACATATGGTAACAGCGTGATGTCTGACTTCGCCATGCTGCCACACCCACACAGTCCGGCGAAAGCTCTCAGTGTTGGATGCCAAGTTACACCAACATGTCCTCTGTCACACTGACACACTGTCATGTTGCTTAGGTCACAGGGGTCAGATAGGGACCATTTGAAGTAAAACATGACATATAAGAGTTTTGTGTTTCATGGTGAGATTTCAAACTTTGAGGTCGGGCCACGCCCCTTCAGCACGCTGGAAAACTCACCGTTTTGATAACTTTGAGTCCCCCATGCCTCAAGAGCAAACTGAGCAAGTTTGAGACCGATCCCTAGGAGGAGTTTGATCAAATGCGGAGGGTATAAATGGCCAAAACGGGGTCAAAATTGGACCTGCAATCCATAATGGCTGACTTTCTGTTTGGTGCAGAGCATGGGTGTCAGAGAGTTTTCAGTAGTTCTTGGGGAGTTGTACGAGTGTACCAATTTTCACACTTCTACAATAGAGTAAGGTCAATGCAGAGGGTATTTTGAAAGTTGTCAGGGAGTGCCGTTGAGCCATTTCTTTTGCGATTTTTTCGACAACTTTAAAATATATAACTTTTGTCCCAATGCAGCCGCCAAGTTTGGTGAGTTTCCATATATGTTTAGGCCTCTAAAAAGCTGATTTATTTGACTGAAGAATAATAAGAAGAAACAGTATGATTACAATAGGCCTTACAGAGAGTTTTGTGTGGATACAGATATATATATATATATATATATATATATATATATATGTATATATATATATATATATATATATATATATATATATATATATATATAAAGACAGTCATCTCTCTATATATTGTGAGATTTTGCAGGTATTTCATCAGCGGATGAATACCATTCTGCCACTAACGCTTGCGCAAATTTGCCAACGTGAGCAGCCACAGCACTTGCGTTCTGTATCCTGGGCGCCAGTTGGCTTAGTTACCATAGCTTCAGTCTATTTGGTCTCCCGCACTGTGCCCGTATGTTCAGCATCTCTCCTTGTCCACTTCACATTGACGTCTGATCGCTGGGTGTACTGTAGGTCTGTGGTGTTTTTTTTGTGTGTTTAAGAGTGTAGGAAGTGTTTATAAGAGTGTTGGAAAAGTTAATAAGAGAGTGGGAAAGGTTTATAAGAGTGAAGGAAGCGTTTATAAAGTCTTAAAATATATATAAATAGTAAAATAAATATAATGCCGCTACTTTGCGGATTTTCACCTATCGCGGGGGTCTCTGGAACATAACCCCCGCAATAGGTGAGGGATCACGGTATATATGTTGCATTTGACCCTTTGTTGTATCTGGATTAAATCTGGCAACACTGGCAGTCAGAGGCACTGCCAAAAATAACTGTAATTTGTGTTTTATCCAAAAATATCCCATGCATAGAACAAAATATTCCTGAATGTGTCAGGGCTCTGATTAGACTCGTTTAGACTGATTTTCTTGTGTTAAAGTAAACATTAACTCTCTTCACAGTTATCTGTCACATGGCTGATCAATAACAAGCCAACAGTGCCTTCAGCTAATAGTGATTAAGTACTGCAGTCTTTGGTCATATCCCATCTTGTGTACCATCTAGAGATTTCATCAAGTGCTTCAAGATGATCACAATTCCTGATAATCATTCAATCAAGTGCATATGATTATAAGCACCTGGCTGCTACTTAATTCTTGTGGAAGCAGTTTATTTTCCTGTATTTATGTTATGAGAATCCCTACATGTCTTTATTCATAGCTGATGCTCTTTCATGTTTAAGTGGGGGGTAGCTCAAAGGCAGTCATGGGTTGCCCATCTACCTACAGACTGTTTGTTGACAATGGAGCCAGTATACAAAATGTGTGATACAACCAGTCAGTGGGCTACTGTGCTATTGGTGGTGCATCAGTCAGCTGCAGAGAAGAGTGAAGTACTAACATAAAAAGAGCTCAAGTGAAACTGAGCAGTAAAAATAAAGAAAAGTGCCCGTTCCATTCACCATCTGTACTTTCATGCTATATTTTTGATATTTGCTTTTTTTTCTTTTACTTTTTAGTCAAATTGCCAGCAATTTAAAGTTTAAGCTGCATATGATTTTTTGTCCATGAAAATTCATGAAAAAAATACAGTAGACTTAATGGGATATTTTTGTAAAACCTCTTGCAAATAAAGCTGAAAGTCTGCACTTCAATCACATCTTGATGTTTGATTTAATCTTCTGGTATACAGAGGCAAAATTACAAAAGCAGATTATATCAGCTGTGGCTTGCAGGAATCATGACTTTTGCAACCAACTGTAGCAAGTGTTTATAGGAAGAGAAAAAAAATCCTTTTATAGGCAATTTTTGCCATCTTGGTTTACCCCAAAGCCAGGTTATACTTGTCACTTAGCTATATGTACACTCTGATGCTACATAAATATACATGCCACCACACAGCTTACAGTGTTGACTGGCTCTTTGTGGGCGGCAGGGGAATAAATTACATCTTCAGCATCACAGGTTTCATATCAGGACTCACTGAGCACCGTGTATCTGTGCTTATATCTCTGATATATGGGCTTATACCTCCCTGTGCTATTTCTACCAAATAGAAGCCAGTCAGAAATCAGCAGATGGTTTGACAAAGAGGAAACAGCAGAGGGGAGATATAGATCAAGCCAAATGAAAGTACAAGAGGGACCCAGAAAACTTTTCACAGTTTAAAGTAGTGAGCATACCCTCCAAATGTTCATGTCTCTACATGCAAATGTTACAAAACTTTGCCATTTTTCCTTGTACACCATCAGAGTGGATTTTAGATAAGTGCAGACCTTAGGCTTTAATTAAGCAATTTAACAAAAAGAAAGGCAAAATTTAACAATTTAGGAATTACAGCTTGGTTTTTGTTGTTGTTGTTTTTTATAAATAGTCAACCATTTTCAGAGCCTCAAAACTAATTGGACAAACTAATCCATCCATCCATCCATCATCCATCCATCTTCTTCAACTTATCTGGAGCCAGGTCACATGGGCAGCAGCCTAAGCAGAGAAGCCCAGGCCTCCCTCTCCCCAACCATCTCCACCAGCTTATCCGGAGGGAACCCAAGGCGTTCCCAGGCCAGCCGAAAGATATAATCTCTCTAGCGTGTCCTGGGTCTGCCCCAGGGCCTCCTCCCAGTAGGACATGCCTGAAACACCTCGCCCAAGAGGCACCCAGGAGGCATCCTAGTCAGATGTTTGAACCACCTTAACTGATTCCTTTCGATATGAAGGAGCAGTGGTTCTACTTTGAGCCCCTCCTGAATGACTGTGATCCTCATCCTATCACTAAGGGAGAGGCCAATCACCCTTCGGAGGAAACTCATATCTACCGCTGGTATTTGCGATCTTATAGACTAAGTGATCATAGGTGACGGTAGGGACATAGATGGACTGGTAAATCAACAGCTTCGCTTTTACGCTCAGCTCCTACTTCACCAAGACAGACCGGTGCAGCATCCACATCACTGCAGACACAGCCCTGATCTGTCTGTCGATCTCCTGGTCCCTTCTCCCGTCACTCGTAAATAAGACCCCGGGATACTTAAACTCCTCCACCTGGGGCAGCAACTCATCCCTGAGCCGGAGTGGGCACTCCACCCTTTTCCATCTGAGGACCATGGCCTCAGACTTAGAGGTGCTAATTCTTATGCCAGCTGCTTCACACTCGGCTGCAAACCATTCCACTGCAAGCTGGAGACCGCTATCTGATGAAGCCAACGGGATCGCATCATCCACAAAGAGCAGAGATGAGATTCTGAGACCACCAAGGCAGAAACCTTCTGCCACTTGGCTACACCTAGAAATTCTGTCCATAAATATTATGAACAGAATTGGTGACAAAGAGCAACCCTGGCAAAGACCAACACCCACAGGAAACGATTCTCAGCTATAAGGACCAAGCTCTCGCTGTGGTTGTACAGGGATTGAATGACCCACAACAATGGGCCAGACACCTCATACTCTCACAGCACCTCCCACAGGATACCTCAAGGAACATGGTCAAATGCCTTCTCCAAGTCCACAAAACACATGTAGACTGGATGGGCAAACTCTCAAGCACACTCAAAAATCCTCGAGAGGATGAAGAGCTGGTCCAGCAAAACGGATGGACCCTCCTTTCCAGCACCCTGGCCTAGACCTTATCGGGGAGGCTGAGGAGTGTGATCCCCTTATAGTTGGAGCACACCCTCCAGTGTCCCTTCTTAACCCTTTAACGTTGGGTGATCACTGCCAAAGAGCCGGTTACCTGCCCTTACTAGCCGTGAACACCTGGTTAAGACATAACACATCCCCACCAAGTCAGCTGATCAAAGGGACTTCAATCAGCTGGCTTTTTACTGTACCTCCGTGACCGTTTGTCCTATCGGAAAAATTCAAACAGTTCCTGAAAGCTCAAAAATTGCACTTCACAGCCATGTAGGGGTATTATGGTATTTGTTGCCAGAAGTCCACAAACAGTGGCACTTCGAAGTACATTGTGTCACAGCCGACACCTTCGTTGTTATAGGGTTACAGATGGGGACCACCACCCCCGGTCTGCCAATTCAGTGGCATCACCCTAGATCACTACACAATGTTGCAGAGGCGTGTCAGTAAAGACAGCCCTACAACATCCAGAGTCTTCAGGATAAATCTCATCCACACCATGGGCCCTGCCACCAAGAAACTGTTTAACCACCTCAGTGAGTTCACCCCAGTGATGGGTAAGTCATCTCCTTCATCCCTAGATTCTGCTTCCACTACAGAAGACGTGACAGTGGGATTAAGGAGGTCCTCGAAGTACTCCTTCCACCACCTCACTATAGCCTCCCACCTGCACTATAGACCTTCAGATTCGAGTTCAGATTGGGCAGGCCTTCCTCCCAATCATGCCCCTCGAGGTCTCACTGTCATTGCCCACATGAGCATTGAAGTTTCTGGGAGACTTCAACGCTCATGAGGATGCTCCATCTGGAGTCACCAGATGGAGCATCCTCGAGTACCCCACCCAGCGATTCCAAGAAGGGTGGGTACTCTGAACTGTCATTCAGCGTATAAGCGTAAACAACGGTCAGGACCTGTTCCCCAGCCCAACGGCGCAGGGAAACAACCCACAACTCATACGTACAGGCAGCAAGCCAATGGGATACAAGAATACCCACTCCAGCTTGTCACCTTTCACTGAGGGCAACTCCAGACTGGAACAGAGTCCAGCCCCTCTCCAGGAGACCAGGCCATGCATTGAGGTGAGTCTGATTATATCTACCCAGTATCCCTCAACCTCATGCACTAACTCAGGCTCCTTCCCCAGCAGAGAGATGACATTCGATGTCCCAATAGTCAGTCTCGATAGCTGGGGATTAGTCTGCCAGGGCCTCTGCCCTTGGCCACCACCCGACACACACTGCAACCAACCCTTACGATACCTCCTGCTGGTGGTGGGCCTACAGGAAGGCGGGCCCATGTCGGCTCTTTGGGGTGCGCTCGGCCAGGGACCACGGGCTAATACCCGGCCACCAGATCCTCTCCCTTCCAGCTCCCTCCCCAGGCCTGGCTCCAGGGTGGGGCCCCGGTACCCTATCCCGGGCAGGGTAAATAGTTTCCTTGATGACTTTTTTATAGAGGTCTTCTAAATCACTCTTTGTCTGGCCCCTCACCCAGGATCAATTTGCCGTGGGAGACCGTACTAGGGGGACAAGCTCCTGGATAACATAGATTCCTGGAATCACTGGGACACAAAAAGCCCTCCACCACGATAAGGTGATGATTTGCAGAGGAGGATAAACTAATCTTTTATTTTTTAATTTTTTTTAGATTTTAAAAATAAGGTGTTGCCTCCCTGGAGATGCTCTGCCAGGCCTTTACTGCAGCCATTGGGTGCTGCTTGTTTGTGAGTCTCTCTGCCTTCAGTTTTATCTTCATAACTGCAAAACATGTTCTATTAGGAAGAGATCAAGTGACATTGGACAGTGAAGAATATCCAGTTTCTTTGACTTGAGAAAGTCAAAGAAACTGCTTTTGTTTTGAGTTAATATCCATTTGCACTGTGAAGGAATATATGCCTTTGTCATGCAACACTGTCTCTGCCATGTTTAACAGATGATGTGGTATGCTTTGCATCATGAACCATTTGTCTTTCTCCATCCTTCTATTCTCCATCTGTCACAGCTGAAAGCTGCGGTGCGGAGAGGAAGGAGGCAGGACCCCAAATGCAGAGCTCCGGGAATGCAGGTTTATTTACAGGAGGGGAAAACAAAAGCACACAGGAACTCCCCCTGGGAAAAACACAAGTTAGGGGGAGACAGGGGAGACCAGGAAACACTAAGGGACCACAGCAGGGAGCAACCACTACGTATGACACGACAAGGAACGGAAGAAAACTGAGGGCTTAAGTACACATGAGGGCAATCGGGGCAAGAGGAAACAGCCAGGCACAACAGGTGAAGCAAATAAGGCCAACAACAGGGGGAAGCAAAGCCAAACACGAGACATGGGGAACACAGGACTACCAAAATAAAACAGGAAGAGACAGGACCAGGAACCTCACAGGGGGGAAACACCAGGGACCAGAGAAAACAAGGAACCAAAACAGGGAAACATAACAGAAAACACTGGGCCACAGGCCCAGGACCATGACAGGACCCCCCCCCTCAAAGGCCGGCTCCCGACGGCCAAAACAGAAACCCAAAAAACCAAACCAGGGCGGGAGGCGGGGGACCCGGAAGGAGGGACCAAACCAAAAACAAGACCAGGATGGGGGCAACAGAGAAAAAAACCCTAAACACAAAGCAAAGGAGAACAGGTCAGGAGGGGCCACCCAGGCCCCAGAGTCCAAAAACAGAGAGTCCAAAAGGAAAACAGGTCAGGAGGGGCGACCCAGGCCCCTGAGTCCAAAAACAAGGAGTCCAAAGGGGTCGCAGGGCGGCCGACCGCGCTCTCAGCAGCGGCGGCGACGGCAAGGAAGAGGAGCAGGCGAAGGGGGAGGCCGACCGCGCTCCCAGCGGCGGCGGCGACGAGAAGCAGGCGAAGAGGGAGGCCGACCGCACTCCCAGAGGCAGCGGCGACGAGGAAGAGCAGGCAAAGGGGGAGGCCGACCGCGCTCCTAGCGGCGGCGGCGACGAGGAAGAGCAGGCGAAGGGGGAGGCCGACCGCACTCCCAGCGGCCCCCTGACGGCTCGGACAGAGCGGGACCCTCGGGCGGACGGCCGCGTGGCATGCGGCGGCGGCGAAGAAGAGCGGGGCCCCCTGACGGCTCAGACGGAGCGGGACCCTTGGGCGGACGGCCGCGTGGCATGCGGCGGCAGCGAAGAAGAGCGGGGCCCCCTGGTGGCTCGGGCTGAGTGGGACCCCCTGGCGGCTCGGACTGAGCGGGACCCCCTGGCAGCTCGGGCTGAGCGGGACCCCCTGGCGGCCCGGGCTGAGGGGCAGATGATGGAGGTGGCGTGGATGGTGGTTGTGGAGCGGCTGGCTGCAGCTGAGGGAAGGCCGATACTGGGGAAACTAAGGGAAGCAAAACTACAGAGGACGAGGGAGCTGAAGGGACAGAGGACGAGGGAGCTGAAGGGACAGAGGACGAGGGAGCTGAGGGGACTGAAGGGACCGAAGCTACTGAGGGGACTGAAGGGACCGAAGCTAAGGAGGGAGAGGGAGCTGGAGCTACAGCTGAGGGAGAGGGAGCTGGAGCTACAGCTGAGGGAGAGGGAGCTGGAGCTACAGCTGAGGGAGAGGGAGCTGGAGCTACAGCTGAGGGAGAGGGAGCTGGAGCTACAGCTGAGGGAGAGGGAGCCGGAGCTACAGCTGACTGAGAGGGAGCCGGAGCTACAGCTGACGGAGAGGGAGCTGGAGCTACAGCTGAGGGAGAGGGAGCTACAGCTGAGGGAGAGGGAGCCGGAGCTACAGCTGAGGGAGAGGGAGCCGGAGCTACAGCTGACTGAGAGGGAGCCTGAGCTACAGCTGACTGAGAGGGAGCCAGAGCTACAGCTGACTGAGAGGGAGCCGGAGCTACAGCTGACTGAGAGGGAGCCGGAGCTACAGCTGACTGAGAGGGGTGAAGCTGGAGCTACAGCTGGCTGAGAGAGGGGTGAAGCTGGAGCTACAGCTGGCTGAGAGAGGGGTGGAAGCTGGGAGCTACACGCTCGAGCTGAGACTACAGCCGGCGACGCTACCGCGAGGCTGAGAGCTGGGGTGACAGCTGACCGAGGCTGCGGGAAAGCTGACGGAACAGCAGACTGAAGCTGCAGGAAAGCTGACGGAACAGCAGACTGAAGCTGCGGGAAACCCGGCGAAGCTACGACTGACTGAAGCGAAGCCGGGAGAGCTGACGGGACAGCTGGCTGAGGGAAAGCCGGAGCTACGGCGGCTGGCTGAGGGAAAGCTGGAGCTACGGCGGCTGACTGAGGGAAAGCCGGAGCTACGGCGGCTGACTGAGGGAATGCCGGAGCTAGAAAGGGAGCTGGGGCCAGAGAGGGAGCTGGAGCTGGGGCCAGAGAGGGAGCTGGAACTGGAGCTAGGGAGGGAGCTGGGACTGACTGAGGCTGGAGTGAAGGCTTGGGCCTGGCCACCCCCACCCGTGGGACAGGTACAGGTGCAGAGGTCGGTCTGTCCGTGGCCGCCTCCACCCATGGAACAGGAACCGGAAGCGCAGCCCAGCTCATAATATGCACTACATTGCCCCTCGTCAATGTAGGCATGGTGCCCATCAGCCCGTGGAAGTCCAATAACAGCCCGTGGAGACTGCGCGCCAGGTGTTTCCCCTGCTTGTCACAGGGCTGCCGGAACCATCGGTGACAGAGGTCCAGCGCCCGTTCGCAGGGGTCCAGCGGACACCCCCCAATGGGCTGGTCAGGCGGAGGAGAGGCGGGTGGGTGGCGCCGCTGGGGACCGTTCCGGCCAGCCGGTCCCCTTAGAGCCAGGCGAGTGCCGATGAAGATGCTGGGGTCCACTCGTGGTCGTGTCATTCTGTCACAACTGAAAGCTGCGGTGCGGAGAGGAAGGAGGCAGGACCCCAAATGCAGAGCTCCGGGAACGCAGGTTTATTTACAGGAGGGGAAAACAAAAGCACACAGGAACTCCCCCTGGGAAAAACACAAGTTAGGGGGAGACAGGGGAGACCAGGAAACACTAAGGGACCACAGCAGGGAGCAACCACTACGTATGACACGACAAGGAACGGAAGAAAACTGAGGGCTTAAGTACACATGAGGGTAATCGGGGCAAGAGGAAACAGCCGGGCACAACAGGTGAAGCAAATAAGGCCAACAACAGAGGGAAGCAAAGCCAAACACGAGACATGGGGAACACAGGACTACCAAAATAAAACAGGAAGAGACGGGACCAGGAACCTCACAGGGGGAAACACCAGGGACCAGAGAAAACAAGGAACCAAAACAGGGAAACATAACAGAAAACACTGGGCCACAGGCCCAGGACCATGACACCATCCTTCTATTCTCCATCCTTCTATTCCCATCATTCTGGTACAGGTTAATCTTGGTTTCATCTTAAATCAAGAACTGTGCCGGCTCTTTTAGATGTTTCCTGGCAAAACTAAATCTGATCGCTTGATCATCAGTGTAATCAGTGGTTTGTACCTTGTTGTAAATCCTCTGTATTTACATTCATGACAGTGTCTCTGATTACACATCTTGACTATGATATAGCTACCTGCTTAGAGGTGTTTTTCACTTGGCCAAATAAAGATTTTTTAAACCAAGGAAATAATTTTTTACTACATTATAGATTTGGCCACTCCTAAAAATTTTTGTTTGCTCTCTGATAGTTTTGTTTAAGTTTTTCAGCCTAATGATGACCTCCTTCATTTGCTTTAATTTCTTTGGATGTCATATTGAAAGTTCCAGTAAAGAGCTGTCAAACACAAGGTAAACACAGAATCGACTTCAGACATTTTATTTGCTTAATTTGTAATAAAATAACAAGGTATCTGGTCTCAACTTGACATGAAACTGCTTGGCAGTCAACTGTCAAATTACTTTTCTAAAAATTACTGTGTATAAAAATGGCTGCAATTCATAGACAGTCAATGAAACCCCTTGAATGAAAGTCTGCACTGAAAGTCTGTTGTGTCAAATGTAACACACGTGTGAATTTTAACACGTGTAGGAGGGGGAAAAGGCGTAAAAATTTGTGCTGAAACTTCAGAACAGCACTTTGTGTCAGATCTGACAGAACATGGGTTTCTCTGAGCTGATGCAGCAAAAATGTAACACATTTTGGGTTGTTTTTAACACATCTGTTCTAAAAGTGTGTACAGTGGCAAAACTAGAAAAACATTTCTTGATGTACAAAAAATTAGGCATCTAATTTAGTCTTTCTTTCTTTCTTTCTTTCTTTCAGCTCCTATCGGTACTGATCAGGGTTTCCTTTTAAAACACAAGAACAATATAACCCTACTGACAATTCTTCCTCTGCTGTTTGCACAGGAAGTGGCAAAGAAGTAGCAGGAACTCAAATACTATAGCAGGTTCCAGTGAAATCATCTTCGAGCGTAACTAAACAGGAAATTGTATGACACCACATGTTACAACATGTGTCCTTTGAATTGCTTCAACCCCAAGATTAGCCACCCAATTTAGAAGGAAGAATCATGAAAAGGAGGAAATACCAAGAACTCCGCCACCGCTACAACTGACAACAACCAGCTGTCACAGATTCAGAGACGCAGCATGGAAACGGGATATATCCTGTTTTTTCTAACTCTTGTCTTCGAGGGATACTCTGCAGCAAATCATCAAAAGAACAAAGCAGGTATTTTATTATAATACAAATTGTGTTTCACCATTGCAGCAGAGCTTTTTAAAATGTTGAATGTTTCAGAGGAAGCATGCATTTCATTAAACGTGCCTCAGACTATTTCAGACTAAAATACGACAATGACACAACTCATCTGTGTATCTAGATGTTCAGAAGTGGTACCAAGCTGTGGAGGGAGAAACCTTTATGATACCATGCTTTAACTGTTCAAAGCTGGATGTGGAGAGTATGAGTTCCAGCCCTGAAGGATACGGAGGAAGAAGAAAAGGCTCATTCCTAGACTGTGGAAAACCATTCACAGCTGAAGCAAAACATTCTGGGAATTATTCTTGTTTCTCAAAGTAAATAATGCTCAGTTTCTTGTCTCTAAGTAATGTTAAAGGGGACCAATTAAATAATGTTCAGTGATATATTGTTCATATTTTTTAGGTATGCTTAAACACACTCACGTGCCTCTAGTGGGCATAAAGAGATCTCACTTAGACAAAATAACAGGACAGCTTTCAGTGGTGCAATTTTTGTACAAAATGCCTTTGTGTTACTAGAAATTACCGTTTATGTTCAGACAAAGGAGGGGAGACTAACTCTAGAAAATACCCGTATAACTCAGACTACTGAATCTTTATATCAGTGTAGAAAGATGACTGCCGGTTTCCCCCCTAATCACCTTCACTGGAGGAATGTCAGGAAGAGATTGTTTCTCAGTACTAGCAGTACAGCCATACAGGCACATAAAGCATGTTTTCAGATTAGAGGCTTCAAAATGTGAACCGCATCTTTCAGATGTTATAATGCTATCATTAATCAGTGAAACTTTATTTTTATAATACCTTTCATAAATTTTAGTGCAGCCCAGCCATTCATTGAGTGCAGTAAATTAATTATTTTAACTACACTAAAATGCAAAATATTGCTTTCAATGAGTAACACAATCTTCTATTAACGGTTCATGTCTCTGCTTGTCCAGTGGCCACAAGCTGTTCTTCCATCTACGGGTGGTGGAGAAAATGGGATGCTTTCAGACTAATATGAGCTTTAAGTTCCTGGTTGCAGTTGCTGGTGGGGACATACCTTGCCCAGGCTTCACCTGTAGTAACAGCACAGCTGTCACTTGGTACAAGGTGAGGTCCATACAAGTGTAGTACTTACCATTTCACAATCTAGCCACTGAAATCACAGTAAAAACAAGTGTGCTTTCTTACAGAATGAAAAGAACGTGTCTGAACAGAACAGAGTGTCCTCAGTAAACAGAGGGGTGCTAAATCTCAAAACAGTCACTGAAAAGGATACTGGAGTATTTTTCTGTGACACACAAATAATTGAGGAAAGAGTCACATGGACCTTCAGGACGGCAGTTAAGGTCACAGCTATACGTAAGTATTTGTGTGATTTTTGTTTTTCCATTGCAGTAGTTGTTTAGGAATTGCAGCATTTTTAATACCCCCAATTTTGAGAGGCTCAAAATAATTGTACATACCAAATCCTTAAATATGAGGATTGTTTTTAGTATGCGGCAGTCAGTGACTGCCTGAAGTCACCACATACTGTATTTCCTCCCTCGAGATGCTCTGTTGGGCCTTTAGTTGTTGTATGTTTGTGGGTCTCTCTCTGTCTTCAGTTTTATTTTCAATAACTGAAAAGCAGGCTCTGATCGATTGAGATCAGGTGACTGACTTGTAGGATTACTTTGCCTTGAGAAACTCTTGGGTTGCTTTTGCAGTATCCTTTGGGTCACTAATCTGCATCTGCACTGCAAAGCCCTGTCTGATCAGTTTTGTAGCATTACTTTCACATTAGCTTCTGAAAATGGGGGAATATGTAAAAAAAAAAAAGACTGTAATTCATAAAAAGTTCATGGAACACTTTTGTCAAAGTCTTTGAATTAAAGCTGAAAATCTGCACTTCCACAGCATTTTGACTGTTTGATAAATTTTGTCTTTGTACAAAATCTCATGGAGCTAACTGTAACTTTAAGGTTGGTAATCTTAACCTAACAAATGGGTGTTTAAAATTACATAATTCCAACACATTTGAAGATACCACCACCAGCAGAATAAAGCTTTCATTCATTTACTAAAACATCTCAACACTGAAACAACTGATTGGCACATTAACAGTTGCCAGAGGGTTTATCTGTGCAATGCTGTGTACTGCATCTTGCTATTCCTATTCAAGCACTGTACTGTCGAAGTGTGAATGTTAGATAAAAGTGCTTAGTTATAGAAATCACTGCATGAGTGTAACTGGGTGGATGAAACTTGTAGCAGAAAGTCTGAGTGTTCAAATTGAGTAAAAAGGTGCTATAAAAGTCCATTTACTGTATATATTTAAATAATTTTTCCTTTTTTGTCATATAATACTGCTGTTAAAGGCTGCATCTACTTATCCCTACTCTTTTTATTTTCATCCTGTGATAATGGGAATTTCCTGACTGTCTTTTCTTATCTTGCTGTACTGCATTTGTGGCTTTGAGTAATATGTCCACAGATCTCTTTCGATAAACTTGCAGAACATCAGAGATCAGATACATGGCAAACAACTTTGCTACAGTGTATCACAAAAGTGAGTACACCCCTCACATGTCTGCAGATATTTACGTATATCTTTTCATGGGACAACACTGACAAAATGACACTTTGACACAATGAAAAGTAGTCTGTGTGCAGCTTATATAACAGTGTGAATTTATTCTTGCCTCAAAATAACTCAATATACAGCCATTAATGTCTAAACCAGCGGCAACAAAAGTGAGTACACCCCTTAGTGAAAGTTCCTGAAGTGTCAATATTTTGTGTGGCCACCATTATTTTCCAGAACTGCCTTAACTCTTCTGGGCATGGAGTTTACCAGAGCTTCACAGGTTGCCACTGGAATGCTTTTCCACTCCTCCATGATGACATCACGGAGCTGGCGGATATTCCAGACTTTGTGCTCCTCCACCTTCTGCTTGAGGATGCCCCAAAATATTCTATTGGGTTTAGGTCTGGAGACATGCTTGGCCAGTCCATCACCTTTACCCTCAGCCTCTTCAATAAAGCAGTGGTTGTCTTAGAGGTGTGTTTGGGGTCATTATCATGCTGGAACACTGCCCTGTGACCCAGTTTCCAGAGGGAGGGGATCATGCTCTGCTTCATTATTTCACAGTACATATTGGAGTTCATGTGTCCCTCAATGAAATGTAACTCCCCAACACCTGCTGCACTCATGCATGAGAGAGTGTGAGAGCTGTACTACAAAACTGAACACACCTGCTCCCTATGCACACCTGAGACCTAGTAACACTAACAAGTCACATGACATTTTGGAGGGGAAATGACAAGCAGTGCCCAATTAGGTCATTTACGGGTGTAGTCTCTTAGTGGTGTACTCACTTTTGTTGCTGCTGGTTTAGACATTAATGGCTGTATATTGAGTTATTTTGAGGGAAGAATAAATTCAAACTGTTATATAAGCTGCACACAGACTACTTTTCATTGTGTCAAAGTGTCATTTTGTCAGTGTTGGCCCATGAAAAGATATACTTAAATATCTGCAGATATGTGAGGGGTGCAATCACTTTTGTGATACACTGTGTATTAGCTTGTTCAGGTTTGCGTTACAGCGTCTAACCATCCAGCTTTTAAAGTCAGTTGTTTAAATTCATACATTTTCATAAGATAAGATATTCCTTTATTGATCCACAGGGAGGATAGTTACCATTACTAGTTTATTAACAGCATTCATGTTAAAATCCAGGGTGTATTTACAACTTTTTTTTTCTGAATGAATGAATGAATACCATTTGAAAGCTCCAATATCCTACTTGGTGCTATCAGTGCATACAAAAACAAAGCTTGGACTTCATGTCAGCTGGAGTACTAGTCATAAAGGTTATTTAAAGGTAAACTTTAATATAGTGCTATATTACAACCCATCCGTCCATTTTCTTCCGCTTGTCCGGGGCCAGGTCGCAGGGGCAGCAGCCTAAGCAGAGAAGCCCAGGCTTCTCTCTCCCCAGCCACCTCCACCAGCTCATCCGGAGGGACCCCATAAGATAAGATATTCCTTTATTGATCCCCATGCCCAGAACACCTCACCCAAGAGGCTCCCAAGAGGCTTCCTAGTCAGATGCCCGAGCCACCTCAACTGGCTCCTCTCAATGTGGAGGAGCAGCGGCTCTACTCTGAGCCCCTCCCGAATGGCCGCACTCTTCACCCTATCTCTAAGGGAGAGGCCAGCCACCTTTCAGACGAAACTCATTTCTCCCACTTGTGTTCGCGATCTTATTCTTTCGGTCACTACACAAAGCTCGTGACCATAGGTGAGGGTAGGAGTGTACGTAGATTGACGGTAAATCAACAGCTTCTCCATCTGTCAATCTCTCGCTCCTTTCTCCCATCACTCGTGAACAAGATCCCGAGATACTTAAACTTGTCCCTGAGCCGGAGAGGGCACTCCACCCAGTTCTGGCTGAGGACCATGGCCTCAGACTTAGAGGTGCTGATTCTCATGCCAGCCACTTCACACGCGGCTGGCATGAGGCCACCACCTGATGAAGCCAATGGGACCACATCATCCGCAAAGAGCAGAGACGAGATTCTGAGACCACCAAGGCAGAAGGCTTCTGCCACATGGCTATGCCTAGACGTTCTGTCCATAAAATTATGAACAGAATTGGTGACAAAGGGCAGCCCTGGGAAAGTACAACACCCACAGTAAAAGAGTCCGTCTTATTGCCGGCTATAAGGACCAAGCTCTCGCTGTGGTTGTACAGGGACTGAATGGCCCACAACAATAGGGCCAGACACCCAAGCACACTCGAATATCCTTGAAAGGATAAAGAGCTGGTCCAGCGTTCCACGACCAGGACAAAAACTGCATTGTTCCTCTTGGATCCGGGGATCGACTAACGGACGGACCCTGAGTTCCAGCACCCTGGCATAGACCTTACCAGGGGGGCTGAGGAGTGTGAACCCCAGAAAATTGGAGCACACCCTAAGGTTTCTGTCTTAAAGATGGGGACCACCACCCCGGTCTGCCAATCCAGTGGCATCACCCCAGATCTACACACGATGTTGCAGAGGCGTGTCAACCAAGACAGCCCTACAACATCCAGAACCTTCAGGAACTCAGGGCAAATCTCATGCACCCCAGGGGCCCTGCCACCAAGGAGCTGTTTAACCACCTCAGTGACCTCACCCCCAGTGATGGGTAAGTCATCCCCCTCATCCCCAAACTCTGTTTCCACTACAGAAGGCATGTCCAGTGAGATTAAGGAGGTCCTTGAAGTATTCCTTCCACTGCCCGACTATAGCCTCAGTTGAAGTCAGCAGCACTTCACCTGCACTATAAACCATGTGAGTAGAGCACCGCTTTCCCCTCCAGAGTCGCCTGACAGTTTGCCAGAATCGCTTCGATGCCTTCTGAAAGTCTTTTTCCATGCCCTCATCGAACTCCTCCCACACCCGAGTTTTTGCTTCAGCCACTGCCTGAGCCACGTTTCGCTTGGCCTTATCACAACCCTTACATAATATAACACACTGGTTAGACAATTTTCATGCTATAGATCGCATGGTATCCTTTAAAAGGAATGCAGCTAACATTTGCATCTTTTTTTTTTTTGTTAGGTTATTTAACGCATGCAAAACTGCAGCACAACATGCAGTCTTGTTTATGGTCAGTCTGCAAATGATTAGGCAAATACCAGTGAAAACTAATGGATAGCAAGCAAAAAAAAGTGCAAAAAGGTTTAGAAAAGAAAAGAAAAGAAGAGAAAAGAAAAGAAAAGGCTAAAAAAGTCTGTCCTATTGCTCACTTTCAATAGAAAGTTTGGCCAGTTAGAAATGTGACATACCCAAGTCCCACAATTTAACAAATTAGATAAAGTAGGCTTGCACACACAGCCCAAACAGTGAGGGCATGTCCTGTACTCTGAAACATTTACCTGTGAAACTGACGTTCTAATTAAAACACCCATTTTGATACAGTTTGAAAGTTTTGTACTATAAATTGCAGTCATATATTTTTGTAATATAGGTCAGGTCAGACACATTTGTGGGTTCTTTCACCAGTATTTGTTCACAAGCATTTCATCCATATTTCTAATTTTAAGAAATATCAAATTACATGAGTGATACCTGAATTCCACTCTCCTTGCCCTATAAGAAAACCATCCAAAACCATGTTTACATTACAAACACCAACAAAACTGTAAAGTGTTGTTTGATTCACATATTACTCAGAAACTAAATATCACAGGGCCTAACCCATGGGAGGTGGTTAAGTGGTTGTTTTTAGTGGTTACCGCTATCGTTGTTTTCCTGTTAAAGAACATATGCATGAAATATGGAGGAAGATGATACATTTAAGTTATCTATAGGCCTGTCTCAAAACAACTGTGCATAAGAACAAATATGCAACTAGCTATGCAAAAGATAATGCTGTTATTTAAAACTTGCCATCTGTAACTTGTAACTTGCTGACAATATTGTGACTCAAAACTCAGTTTGCAGCCAGACAGCACTACCTGCATCTTCAACTCACCACAGTTTGTTTCTTGCTGAATTTTAAGGTTTCGGGATATGTTTTGTGTTATGTGTTCACAGATTGCAAGAAGTCATTTGAATCTGGCCTTCCATTAAATTCTCCTGATGAATGCAAAACAATGAGCAGAGCTTTATTCATTTCAAGAATTAGCATCTTGTTTCGTATTATCATATTTTTTTCTCATATGTTTGGTATGGCTTTATGAGGTCAAAGTATAGTTCAGATCTATATGTGCATGACTGTTTTGTTGTAAATTAGGTACAAATTTATGTCCTTATTTTCTACTGCCCTCACAGCATCACCATCACATGACCCTCCCAGGATTCCTGCAGGTTATGTGACAGATGAAGTGGAAATTGGTAAGTGTTGCATGCCACAATTCTACAGTCTCTAGAAAACTACTTACAGGAAGTACAGGAAGTTGTGACACAAACTCAAGCAGCCCATTAGTTGATTGTATCACTCTTAGTGGTCTGCTTTTAATGCCTGATTTTTTTTTTCTCTAATTTTAGGTCAGCCTCATACTCTGTCATGTAAGGCATTTTTTCCATTTGAACTCAATTTTTCACCAAATATGGAGTGGTACATGAATAATGATGGCAACATGACTCTACTAGACAGTAAGTAAGTCACCACAGTCCCTTACTACTTTTGGAACCAATGTTTGATAGGATGTTTTTTTAATCAGTGGATGTAAGCATGATGATTCATTTGCTTTAGCGTGCAAAGTTCTTAACCTTCTTTCTGCTACTCAGACAGAATTCCACAAACAGAGAGTCTTTGGAAAAGTATCAGGAAGAGTATGAGGTGATACAGGTAGCAATCATAAAAGAGGTGACGCCACAAAACCTGGCACACACCTATACCTGCATCGCCAGTAATACATTTGGAAACGTCAATGCCACAATCAAGCTCAAAAGGAAACTTAAAGGTACTAATATTTTCAATACCATCTGCTCATGACCAAACATCAGCCAGGCAAGGTTAGCAACTAGTTATTAAAGGTTAAAGGTTAACACAAACATGATTCTTAATGCATGCTGGTGTTGCTGTGTCTGCTCAATGTGTAAATAAATAAACGTTAACAAACGCCTTCACCATATCTGCTTGTTCAGTTTTGTGTTGCAGCTTCTATTCATCCAGCTTCCCAAGTCAATCACTCCTATTTTAAAGACATCACACAATCTAAGAACGTGTTTTGGACCTTCTTTCAGTACAATGGCCATCACTGGTTGGGTATCCAGTCACGTCCTTTCTGCTCATAGCTGGGCTGGGGATCATCTTGCATGTAAAATGGCTGGAGATACAGCTCATCCACAGATCCTACTTTCAAACTGGAAGCCAGAATGGAGGTTAATGCAGATACACACACTGATGCACCTGCCTCTGCTCTTTACATGTAGTGCATGTGCTTGATAAGGCACTTTCTATAGTAGTGACAGTCATGCTTCTGTTGTTTCTGCATAAAAAATAAATTTATTTTCAAGAATTGGGATTATTTTATCTATATCTCATATATTTTTGTTTCCACACTGTCTTTCATAACTTGACCCACTTATCAGATGAGAAAGAGTTTGATGTGTTTCTGTCATATGTGTGGAGCCCTCCATCAGCAGAGGTGACGGAAAGTGTGACCACTTCCTCCAGGTCACATTCCAATGATGAGAAAGGTAGGCCAATGCATGGATTCTACTTTCACATCATCACATTTAGAAAAAAATTCAGTAAAACTTTCTTTCATTGCCAGGAAGTCTGTGTATCACTGGCCTACTTAATGAGCAAAAGACAAGGCCGCTAGAGGTGCTGCTACCCCAAGTGTTAGAGGACCAGTGGGGATATCGCCTATGTCTGCCGGAGAGGGATGTGCTTCCTGGAGGAGGTCAAAAGATCCGATACATGTCTATGTGAGAGTGCACATTTCCCACAGTGGTCTCTAATTTTATTTATTTGTTCTGCAGCATACACAAATGATGTGGTTCTTGCGATAAAGAAAAGCCAAATGCTTATCTGCATCCTGTCAAACGACTACCTCACCAACAGTAATGCTGTGTTTGTACTGGAATCAGGAGTTCAGGTAGGAGTACTGGATCAGACCAGACAGCTTGTTAAATGCAAGACGATTTAAATGTCATAGAGTATTTACCCCCCCCCCAACACCTTGTAAAACTGTCTTTGCAGAAAGGTTTTCTTTCACTTTATAACTACTTTGGAGACATTATGAAGACATGATTTCATTTAAGTACAAATAAAACATGACAACCACCTCCTAGTTATGATTCGCAAACTATGACTAAAAGCTGCCATTTTTCAGTGGAAGAAAGCTGGTCTCCCCAGAAGCACAAACTGAATGCAGTGCTGTTAGTTTCACTGTATCGCTGTAGTGACTTAAAGTAAAAGTTGAGTATTTAGTAGGAAAAAGTGGACAGTTTCTCAATTGTTTTTTTTGTTTGATTCTTTTGTCTTTCATGACAAATGATTATTAAACAAGAAAATTCCATCTTTATCATTTTCAGTGATTGTAATAACTGATTAATGATTTTCTGTTTTGCTCTGTTTTTAACACATCTTTAGGCTTTGCTGCAAAAGTCTGTCCTCAAACTCCTGCTTTTATGGCCCAGTAAAGGTTCAGCATCTCTTATCCAGCCTGACCCCCCACTCCCCACACTTGTCCAAAAGGCCTTAAAGGTGCTCCCCAGCCTGGATTGGAGATCAGGCAGACCTCCCAGAAGCAGCTTCTGGAGATCTTTGAGGAAGCTCATGCCCAATAACAAAGTGGCACTGGTTTCAGTAAAGGAGCATTAATGATTGTATTTTGGTGTCTGCAGAGACTTTGCGATGTATAAGGTTACTCCTTTTTTTCTTACATAATACACAGAATATGTATTTATTGTATACTGCAGACAGTTGTGTTAACATGTTTTTCATTAAAATTGGGTCTTGTTGAAAGTGTTTGCATTCAACCACAATGCCAAAGGAAATCATTTTTACCTGTGGCCAACAAACTTAATAACGGTCTTATGCCACCTGGACTCCTTTCACTTGTAATATCTTGTGTATATTATACATGATATTGTTTTAACTTTGGAAAATGTATTTAACTTGGTACTTTGAGTATCATAGTTTTATTTATTTTACATAGTTTGCATTTTCTTTTTATACTCTAAGTATCTGTAACACACGTTTATTCTGATTGTGAATACCTGAATTAACACAAGTTAAGAAAATTTCCATGACATGGATGTAGATTCACAGCTATCATTTTAATATTTAGGAAGGGGAAAGAAGGGTTAATCACTCTCTGTACTACACTCAGGCTCCAGTAGTACAGGATCATTTCCATCCACATCTAAAATAAATATTTGTCAGTTAAATAATGCAAAAAATAAATAACTATCACAACTGAAGCACTGAAAACATCAAATATATATATATAAATAAATTGAACTTGCAATCCAAAAAATGAATAAATAAATAAATAAAATAACTTTATTAGTTTTAATATGAGTACTGAGTATATACCTGGTGTTACACGTTACAGAGCGCTGGTTTATAAATAAATAAAAGTAAGAAAGAGCTGCTTGATTAAAACAAATTGGAGAGTTAACATTGAATGAATTTATTAGGAGATGTAAGCACAACAGTTAAGTAACCCACAGAGAAATTCAAAGTCCATATTTCTCATCAAGAGAGATTTCTCTTGGAGTATAAAGCATAACATAAATCAGTGCAGTGCAACTTAAAATGGGCCTGATGGCTCCTAACTTAACAGAACTGTTACCAGCACCCTGGTATCCACATCATGGCTGCTTCAGTCTGGGTTTCAAACAGAGGTCAACTACAGATATATCAGTTTTGGACAGAAAAATGAATACAGCCATATTTCTACTGCAAATACACCAGACTCGGTGAAAGAAAGCAATCACCGGCAAGAAGATTAAACAAAAAAAAAAACACAAAGCATGAAAGGTTTCTGAGGTGGCACAGCTGGTGGAAGCAAAGGATCTGAAACTGACAAACTACAAAAACCTAAGTCTAGTGCACTTCATACCCACACTCTGATTTGTGGTTTTAAAAATAAAACACTGTGGCACCTCTATTTATATTTTTACACAAAAATGAAGCAAGCAACACACTTGCTCACTGGCTTCAGATAGGAGCAAGGGAAAATGAGGGCTGTAAGATGAGTGTTTTTCATTAACCCAAAAAGGGAACTACAGCAACACCTACAGGGTGTAACCAGCATACTGGTTACACCCTGTAGAATTTTCGGTCAGCAGTTCACACCTCTCACACAGAGATTAGACTGTCTGGTACCCCTCTTATCAGTAAGGATCAACCAGTATTTCAAAATGGAAACAAATTCAGACAATCATAGCAGGCTTAAAGTATTCATCATCACAAACCTACAGAAAAGTTGTAAAAGCTAAGGCTGCAACGACTAATCATCTGAGCCTTCAATGATATCTGACATGGTTAACCTATAGACAAATTACTTGTGGTGACAAAACCTGCTGTAGTCATTTACAACTTTTCTGCTTGGGACTTTAGCTTCCTCTCCCAAAGTTTTTGATGATCAGAGAATCCCTGTTTGCCCTTGTTGAAGGAATTAGGTCCTGCAGATGTTGGCGTTTCCCTGAAAAGGTTGCAGAAGTAAAAAAAATGAAAGATTTTAAAACTGACCACAGAAACTAAGGGCGCAATTATAAAGTACAATCTGTACCTGCCAATATTCTTCATCCTCATCTTTGCTTCTGGAGGCATCTCCTCAGGTTCACTCTAGAGAGGCAAGAGAAAGCTAATGACAGCCTCTGTTCCAAGCATCAGTACAAACATGACATCACTGTGCATGTGTGTGTGCGTGCATTTACATCATCATCTTCATTAAAAACAGATGCCAGCCCCGGCTTTTTTGGAGGAAGTGATGGTGCTGTCTCTTTAGGCTTCTAAAAGCAGTTTGGGGGACATGAAAATTAAGAAAACTAAATAAAACATCACAACCTACCATCAAGCATCGCACCTTCCCCACTCACAAATCACAATCCTTCCTTGAGCTCCTGAATTATCACAATGAATAAACAAGTTTTTGCAAAACACAAGGTTAAAGTGAAGTTGACCTCTAATATTTTGGATATAAAACATCATCACTATACACACACACACACACATATATACACACACACACACACATATATACACACACACATATATACACACACACATATACACACACACACACACATATACACACACACACACACACACACACACACACACATATACACACACACACACACACACACACACACACACACACACATACACACACACACATATACACACACACACACACACACACACACACACACACACACACACACATATATATACACACACACACACACACACACATACACACACACACACATATACACACACACACACACACACACACACACACATATATATATTTTTTAAATTCAGATTGCAACTATGATGCAATTTTGCAGAAAATGTGTTTTGGGCTGCTGATCGTTCACATCTAGTCATTCGATCCTTAGCTCTTAGTGACAATTCTGAAGAACTTCCCTCAAGGTAGAAAAGTGCTACTGCATTCACACCCTCCTTTGGAAACATAAAAACGGCAAGATGCAAGTCTTGGATAAGATTAACTGGCAAATCAATCTAATCATGATAAACTCCTAATTGCTTCAACACCCAACAGTGGGGGCCACATTCAAACATTTATGCCTTTCTGAACAGTGTATTATGATCGTTTACGCTCCCATGCTCTAACTTTTATGCTGTTCAAACAACTACAACTGTACAACAGTCTGATGCAAGTTACAACACCCTTTACACTACATATATACACATATTTACATAAAACAGCCCCCACGCACTCACCGAGGCTCCGAGTTTAATCGATATGGGGTTCGCTTTCTTTCCCAGCTGACTGCTCATGCTGAAGCCTATTTTCGAGACTTTGGTTGGTGCTGGTGGGTCTGCTGAGGACTCATCTTCATCTTCGTGGGTGAGATGCTGGGATGTGCGTTTGACTGCGGTCCCTTCTCCCCCCACAGTGCTACAAGAGACAGGCTTAGTTTTCACTCTGCCTCCCTCCTCCTGCGGCCCTGCTTGAGGCAAGACAACTCACCAAGGTGAACAACTGTTTTCTGGGATTTGGGAGTTATTATATCCATCATCTTTACCTGTATGGCTAGCCATTAATGAACCAAAGGTAATCTAGGTACCACTCTACCATTTAACTGGCTGCTTTATAAGTTCACCTGGGAATTGTGTAAGCAGTAACTCGCATCCTTATCAGTTTAGTATCTGAAGCCCTCGACATGGTGTCTGAGAGCTAAGGTACCAGTGCTAACTAGCCTTATTTAGCTACTAGCACACCAGCTAAACTTACGCGGGTTACCGAGCTAAAAACAAACCATAAACTGTAGTAGACAGCGGTGTCTTTGCTTAATCTTTTCACATAATAACATAACTGACCCGCAGCTAAACCGGTAACATCAACACAATGTTAACTGCTAATCTGTCATTACCAAGCATAGCTACCTAGCATGAAGTTGTCTTAGAGACGTTCGCCTAACATCTCCTCTTAGTTTCAATAAACAGTGGGGGCATATCAAGCTAACACTGACTGGTGGATATTTTTTCAACCACATTATAGACGGTAAAAAGGCGCAAACAGCACAAATATCACCTCTGTCGTCGGTGCTACCCCTCCTTTTATGCTCGTTATCCGCCATCATTTCGCCTCTCAAACTCGCCGCTAGCCGATTTCGGGAGCTGTTGGCGAAACAAGCGTCCCACTTCGGTGGTAGAAGAAGAAGAAAAATGGACGGAACGATATGACAGCGAGTTAGCCTGGTAAACAGAAACTAGTAAGAATAAGGAACTTAACGCTCGTAGTCATATAGTGTGTTGTTTAAAACCGTCCCTCTTTGTAAGCATTTAGATAAAGCTACACAGCGACTTGGGCTAATACTAGAAGTTGGTCCTAATGTGGGATATTGTCTGTTGTAGTCTGGAAGTTGCTATACTCAGCTACGCTACGTGTTACTGTAATGCTGTGTTGGCTAGCCTAACTGTTATCTTACAGCCTGTTAGTATAACCCAGTAATACCCAGTGTGTTTTATATACAGGGCTAATATTTAGTAATTTGCTTTGAGTAACAAGTGATTTTCCATAGTTAATACCATTGAAGAACTTTCTATGTTTTTGTCTCCCTCGGATAACCCTGTGTGTTTACTCCCAGGCCCGTAAAGCTTGCCCTTAAACAATGTACCAGTCAAGATGGGACAGACGCTGTGCATATGCTCCCGTGCCTCCATCATCATTGATAACAAAAAATATTACTTTGTCCAGAAACTAGACGAAGGGTAAGAAATCATATCTTTAAGATTTTATGTTTGTTTGTCATCAAATCTCATGTCAATACGTTCATGAGCCTTACTGCTGCAGTGGGTAACAGCTTCTCCCATTACAGTCAATATGGGCAGTGATTGTTAAGTTTTATCAGATTCTATGCACTATCCTGATTATTTTATCAGGAACAAATTAGCCTGAAAACCTCAGATTTGCTGGTGAAATCAGAAGGTGGTGACAGATGGATTAATGCATGGAATATTTTAGTTTTGCCTTTGTTTAAATGAGATGATCCCTTCTTTCAGTTGCTTCCTTTTGGGGTTGCCACAGTAAATCATCTGCCTCCATCTCACCCAATCCCTAGTGTTCTTCTCTGTCATACCAACCGTCTGCATGTCCTCTTTTACTACATCCATGAACCTACTCTGCAGTCTTCCTCTTTTTCTCCTGCCTGGCAGCTCCATCTTCAACAACCTTTGTCCAGTATATCCACTATCCCTCTGCACGTGTCCCAACCATCTTCTTACCTTGCTAACTTTGTGTCCAAACTGTCCAACCTGAGTAGTCCCTTTGATGTAATCTTAACCATCCTGGTCATGCCCCGTGAAAATCTTAATGTCCTTAACTCTGCCACCTCAACTGCCCACTCCACCCTGCCAGCACTCTCTTCCTCGCCTCTCCTGTGCACATTTTTATGAGATTTAGGAAAAAGTAAATATGTATGGCATGTCAACATCCCTGTTCTTTTAAGCCAGCTTTGCATTTAAAAATGTTTCCGCTTTTTAGTGGGTTCAGTTATGTTGATCTGGTTGAGGGGGTAAAGGATGGGCACTTCTATGCCCTGAAGAGGATTCTGTGTCATGATCGTGAGGGCCGCCAGGAGGCTCAGACAGAGGTGGAGATGCACCAGATGTTTAATCACCCCAACATCTTGAACCTGGTTGCACATGCCTTTGTTGATCATGGAGGGAAGACTGAAGCCTGGTTACTTCTGCCTTATATAAGGGTAAGTTTTTGCAGAAGTTATCATATTAGAATAACTCAGAGGGAGATTATTTTGTTCTGACATACTGGTGTGTTTGTGCAAACAGAAAGGCAGTCTGTGGTCTGTTCTAGAGAAGCTAAGAGACAAGGAGAGCTCAATGCCTGAAAAACAGATTTTGCAGATCTTTCGTGGTATCTGCTCTGGACTCAAGGCCATTCATGACAAAGGCTATGCACACAGGTAATCCCTATCCCCACCTAACTAAGATGATGAATAAGAAAATATATGGGAAAAGGAAGGATAACCATCATTGTGCAGTTAAGCATTCTTTGATTAAAACTTTCCAAACTTAGTTTGGATCTCTTTACTTTTGTATATGCAGTTTTTCAGCAGTAGTGCATGGTGGTGCAGAAATCTGAAGCTAGCACATGCATAGACCATATTTCATACATTTCAAAAGAAATACCAAATAGTTTTAACACATTATGAAAAAATATTCCAAAAGGAGCAATTTATTACAATACCGTGTCATAAAGGGATAAAATAATCCCTATCCCTTGTCTTTTAAAAAACTTCAGTTATGTATGTTAAAAAAAGATAACTGAAAAAAAAAGAATAAACATTATTTCACCCCTTGAACTAGTTGAACCAGTTGTGGTTCTTGCAGCTCATTGTCACGTTGTATTTATTGTTGGTCAGCTGAAAATAGGGTGACCAGATCCCAAAAAACTAAATTTGAGACAAACACAGTGTTTGCATGAGGCATTGTGGGACACGTTAACAGTGCTGTGTGGTCATCAAATGTATCATACTTGAATCCAGCTTTTTAAATTTAAATGGAATGAAATGGAAAGTAGGGCTTGGCACTATATCGAGTTTTTAAGAAATATCAATATATTTTCATACGCGATATAAGATGAGGCGCCATCATACCACAACTCCATAGCGGAAGTTGGTTTGTACAGTAAGTCATGTGACCTTAGTAGCAGAAGTGGGTCTTTTTCGTGTGCTCGTGATGCAGCCGGCGGATATGTAGAGGCAGCACTGAGCAGGTGGGCCCGTTACTGTGATACGTTAGCGCGTATGTCTATGGATTTACTGAGCTGGCTCACGTCCTGCTGACTGAAGGATGGAATTTTTTTCATTCAGTCTGTTTACATATTTTGTTATTTGCACAGAGTCCTAGATGTACAGGAGTACACACAGGAGGAAGCACTTTGGTGAAGTCTACTTCACTGGAGACTTCGCTTTAAAGAATAAGTCAGCCTTTTGCTACTTTTGCTCTGTTTACATTTTAATAACACAGCTGTGAGCCTTTTTTTTATAGAGGAAAAAAAGCATTAATTTATTTGAGGAACATTATTATTTAAATATGCCAATAGTTTATTTTTGAGCAATTTCTCATGTACAGCTGAATGTTAATAAAAGTCCCTGTGTGACATTTGGGACATGCAGCTTTGACTCAGAAGTGCCTTTTTGTTTATAACTTTTAGGGACGAAAAAATATCGAGATATACGTCGTATATCGCCATTCAGCTAACAAATATCGAGATATTCATTTTGGTCCATATTGCCCCGCCCTGAGTCAAAGGAAGCTGAAGGTTGTTCTCGTAGTCTCATGTGATGATCTTTATGTACTCCCACCGTCTCTATTATTTCAGTTATTTTTGCTGCTGTGACTCTAGGCCTGTGTGACTGACACTTGCCTACTTCTAAACACATGTTGTGTGCTATAATTTGACAGAGACCTAAAGCCCACAAATGTGCTTCTGGATGAGGACGACAGGCCGGTTCTGATGGACCTTGGCTCAATGAACCGCGCCAGGATTGAGGTAAGACCCAGTGTCTATGAAGGGTTTTTAATATTTGTCTCTTTAGCTGAAGCCTGAGGTGAGACCGGTCCCCACAGTATGCTGCATGTTTGGACTCTCCTAGTGTAATGACAGAGAGCCTCCCTCACATTTTTCATTGTCTGTTTACACTGTGAAGTCATTTTGAGTCTTTATTTAAATGTTGGTGAGTTCCAACACTAGATGGCGGCATAGTAAAGCACATATTCTGTTACCATGCTTCACATGCTCAGTGGATATTGTCTATAGTTTCTCAGAATGTATGTATGTAAAAAGGAGAGGCATGTGTGACTTTTAAGCCAAAAATAAATTTTGATAGCTTTTATTGTCAGATTAGCTTTTTTTTTCATAGTGGGAACGCACCTTATGTTTCTTTAACACGTCTATCAATGTTTGTTCCTCCTCCTTTTTTTTTAAGTTCCTTTTATCAAATGTGTTGGATTTTCATCTGATGACCCTCAAAGTGTTGTAATATGATATAATATTTGCAAAACACTTTAAGACAGCTGGACAATAAACTTAACAGAGTAATTATCACAGTACTTTTACTGTTTATCCAGTTTTGGTTTTTTTTGTTTCAGTATCAAAGCCCCTAAACCACTTAAACCACAGTGAATTTAACAAATAACAAATCTATTACAGGTAAGAGGATCCAGAGAAGCCATGACCATACAGGACTGGGCTGCCCAGCGGTGCACCATTTCCTACAGAGCTCCTGAACTCTTCAATGTTGAGAGCCACTGCATTATAGACGAGCGCACTGATATCTGGGTAAAGCTTTGCCGTCCTTGTTCGGTTTTGACTTGTCAGTGTTGTATATGTTTGTTCTCAGTAAATCTTATTCACAAGTGAAATCTTTTTCTTCTTTGCTTTGCGGTCCCTACCCGTCCAGTCACTTGGCTGTGTGCTTTACTGCATGATGATGTTGGAGGGGCCGTATGATCTGGTATTTCAGAAGGGAGACAGTGTTGCTCTGGCTGTGCAGAATCCGGTGTCCATCCCTTTATCTTGCAGGTCAGTCAAGATTTTCTTTTGCTTGAATTTTGTTTGGTAATGCTCGGTTAAGCAAACAGATGTCTGACTTCTCAAAGGTTTTACATGAGAACCAAATAAAGTTTGTCTTTTTAATTTTAGATTCAATTAAATGAATGGGAACAGTTGTTATGTGTAGGCACAACAGTGGTTCATCCTTAAAGTTAGGCACCTTTTTTATGCTTGAATGATTCATAGATCAGTGTTAAGTGGCTTAACACCCCCCCCCCCAAAAAAAAGAAAGAAATGAGGGATGGCTCAAAACATTTGCACAGTACTATATGAATCAAACCTAAAGTTCAGATTTGGTGTTTGTCTTATACCCAGGTACTCCGAGGGTCTGCAGATGCTGCTGAGCTCCATAATGGTGTCAAACCACCAGGAGAGACCAAACATCAACTGGGTTCTTGACCAGGTTCAGGACCTGCAGAGTCGCAGCCCAAACACCCAAACCAACATGGTCTGATCCTGCACGGTGCACTAAATGTATGGTCATGTAGACCTTTGAACACACAAGGAACATCTCTTAGTTCCAGGTTGAAATTCTTTCATTTATTTATTGACTATAATGTATTAATTTTCACTCATCTTGAGGAGCTTGGCAAGAGTTTAGTTTGAATGATCCAATGCAGTTCTAACTAAACATTCGTATTGTCCTCCAAAATCTCTGAAGAATCAGAAATGCCTTAAGTTTAAGTACACCCAGAAGTTTGACAATTGTGTCACTGGTTACTTGTGTGATAATGAAGTGGCTCTGTTTTGTAATCCTGAAGTTAAAAGTTCTTCCAAGGGTAGAATAAAGAGTTGGATATTACTCTTGTCAATTTAGTTTGAGGCTGCAGCCAGCAGCATGAAATTTTAGTTTAGTTATAGGATTATGAAGGGGACAAAAGGCTAGCTTTGCTGCTCTGTGTCACGGTTTAAAAGCTGGTCTACAGTCACTTGAAATTTAATTATGATCAAAAGCTGCCTAGCTACTGGCTGTCGCCTTATAAAATAAGCATATTTATATCATTGTTTTTAGACATTCAACTGTTTTGGTCCATTCTAGTTTTTTTTTTGTTTTTTTTTATGAGAATGGTGAGTACTTAGGTTTGACAGACTTTCCAGTAAATGAAAGCTGCCTTAGATGACATTCCCTAGAGAAATAAGGTCCACTTCCTTTTTTTCTTTCTTTTTAATCTTGATTCTTAAGTTGTGAATATGTAACACCTTTTTGGTCACACGTGTACTGTAATCGTTGGCTTCCTCCACAGTGTTTTACTGGAGCTGGAGAAAAGAGGCGGGGTGTTCCTCACCTGCATTTCTCCACATATTTGATTGTGTACACAAAAAGGAAAGGATAAAATGACTGGAGAAGGCATCTAATGTTACACCGGTGAATTCAAATTTTAATCACAATAAGGAATGACTTAGAAATGTTTGTAACCCAAAAATTTAGAAATCAGTCATGATTTTATGTGACATGATAGGTTGATCTTTTTTTTAACTTCACTTTTCACCATATTGTATTTTTAACAGTTAAACATTTTTCATTCCAGTTAAGTTTGTGTTTAATTGTGCATTTTCACTCGTGTGAATAGTGTTTCTCACTTTAGTTCTCTCAGGGTACGCAAACATCTCAGAGGGTCTGATGGGCTTTCTTAGTAGACCTTAATGGTACCTTTTAAATGGTTACTAGGCACGGTAATGTTTTGGGCCTTTAAAATTTAATGCATTTGTGACTGTAATGCAGTAATAAAGTACACTATATTAAAACTAAGAATTGTCCTAGATAGTTCAGTTAATTGTTGGTATGTACTGGAATGGGATTTGACACAGCATTTAACTGTATTATCTCCTTCTAAGGTTGTATATGTGAACTGACTATGAACTTCTGTGTGGCTCTTAATGGCAAAGTAAAACTGGTTTGATGCCTACAGTGAGAAATTTTTCCTGTATTTCAAATGCACTGTTGAAGATCTCAGATAATAGGAGTGTTATTTGATCATGTTCAGTTCTTTTGAAATTATGTTTATTGTTCACTGTATAGTTAAAGGATGAATAAATGTTAAATATGTATAATCAATCTATGGGATTATCACTTACAGATACACTATATTCCCCAAAGAATTCAGTCATCCATCCAAATCACTGAGTTCAGGTGCTCCAATCACTTCCATGCCCACAAGTGTATAAAACCAAGCACAAATTTCCTCACTACTAAATATTCCACAGTCAACTGTTAGTGGTATTACAACAAAGTGGAAGCGATGATTGGGAACGACAACAACTCAACCAGGCCACATGAAACAGCAGAGCGGGGTCAGCGGATGCTGAGGCGCGTAGTGTGGCCTTAAGATTAGCTCAAAAACAGTTCAACAGCTTCATAGAATGGGTTTCCATGGCTGCGCAGCTGCATCCCAGCAATGCAAAGTATCGGATGCAGTGGTGATTTTTTTTCCCAACTTTGCAAAATGGTATTTGGAGAATTTGATGAGATTGTAGTTTGCAGGAAGGTCATGCTATTAAATGGAAAAGTGTCCATAAAGCAACAAATAGGACCTTGACCTTGAGCACAATTTTAGAGAAGATCCGTTAGGTGATCATTGCATGAGTTTGATTAAATTCTAGCCAATACTGTAGGATTCTTGTGAATTGCGGTCAGATGGATGCCATAAGTTAACCAGCCCTTCAGCTGGATGAGTTTCATGACTAATAGAACCTTCATTATTTCTACATTTGGGATTACATCTTACAGTGGCTCTGTAGGTTAAATCTGAAGCTACATAGATCACCGAGATATCACATAACAGTGTCTTGATCGATATTTTTTCCCAGAAATACAGTGAAATAAAAATGGAAAGTAGCTTGACATTTTAAAAGTACACCTGCTATACATTTGACCTGTACAGTAGGCTAGTATAAGCATAGTACTGCAGTAAATCTAGTGCTGCCTGTGAAGTGTTCCTGTTGTGCCTGAAGTGAAACAAGTGAGGACAACAGCTCTGCAGTTTGACCCATGAAAATATACACAATGGGGCTGCTGAGGAAACAATGGGATGCGTCTAACGTTGTAGGTTGGGAAGGAGACCTGTTGAAGCATGACCACACGACATGGATAAAGCAAGGTTCTTTAAGACATTGTTCTTCTGATTTGGTATTGAACCGTTTTCCTTCACGGAGTCACTCAACACTTTTGAACTGAACTAAGAACTGTGGGCCAGACTTTATCACCCAACATCATAACTAACTGGAGATTTATACTTCTATGTTAAACCTACGCCACAGGTATATTCTAACTGCAAGCCCTTCTGATGCCCTACACCGTAGTCTAGACATGCACCTCCATAGAAACTTCTTGTCACTTTTGCCTGCACAGGTTTAAATACTTGTGAGTGAGTTGACAATGTGCGTAGTCTGATGCCTGAATTACGCCATACTGATCAGGGAAAGTTACAAGCTTCGCAGACTTTGGTAAATATGATGGAAACTATAACAAAGAAAATGAAGTGGCAGTATAATGTGAAAAATAATTTGGTTTTTGTTTTGTTTTTTTGTTCTATTTGCTAGTTAGTTTTCACTTCGCACAGGGAGAAAAATATGGTGTGAAGTGGCACAGTATGTGTGTGTCATAATTGGATAAAAATTGCTAAAATTGTCAGATATGGCTTAGAAAAGGTATGCCTATCTATAGCTACATCCAAAATGAAACCTAAAAACTGTTACCACACAGAGTAGCTTAAATAACACTGAAATACACTGCTCAAAAAAATCAAGGGAACACTTAAATAACACAATATAACTCCAAGTAAATCAAACTTCTGTGAAATCAAACTGTCCACTTAGGAAGCAACACTGATTGACAATCAATTTCACATGCTGTTGTGCAAATGGAATAGACAACAGGTGGAAATTATTGGCAATTAGCAAGACACACTCAATAAAGGAGTGGTTCTGCAGGTGGGGACCACAGACCACTTCTCAGTACCTATGCTTTCTGGCTGATGTTTTGGTCACTTTTGAATGTTGGCGGTGCTTTCACACTCGTGGTAGCATGAGACGGACTCTACAACCCACACAAGTGGCTCAGGTAGTGCAGCTCATCCAGGATGGCACATCAATGCGAGCTGTGGCAAGAAGGTTTGCTGTGTCTGTCAGCATAGTGTCCAGAGGCTGGAGGTGCTACCAGGAGACAGGCCAGTACACCAGGAGACGTGGAGGAGGCCGGAGGAGGGCAACAACCCAGCAGCAGGACCGCTACCTCCACCTTTATGCAAGGAGGAACAGGAGGAGCACTGCCAGAGCCCTGCAAAATGACCTCCAGCAGGCCACAAATGTGCATGTGTCTGCACAAACAGTTAGAAACCGACTCCATGAGGATGGTATGAGGGCCCACAGATGGGGGTTGTGCTCACAGCCCAACACCATGCAGAATGCTTGGCATTTGCCAGAGAACACCAGGATTGGCAAATTCGCCACTGGCGCCCTGTGCTCTTCACAGATGAAAGCAGGTTCACACTGAGCACATGAGACAGACGTGACAGAGTCTGGAGACGCCATGGAGAGCGATCTGCTGCCTGCAACATCCTTCAGCATGACCGGTTTGGCAGTGGGTTAGTAATGGTGCGGGGTGGCATTTCTTTGGAGGGCCGCATGGCCCTCCATGTGCTCGCCAGAGGTAGCATGACTGCCATTAGGTACCGAGATGAGATCCTCAGACCCCTTGTGAGACCATATGCTGGTGCGGTTGGCCCTGGGTTCCTCCTAATGCAGTACAATGCTAGACCTCATGTGGCTGGAGTGTGTCAGCAGTTCCTGCAAGATGAAGGCATTGAAGCTATGGACTGGCCCGCCCGTTCCCCAGACCTGAATCCGATTGAGCACATCTGGGACATCATGTTTTGCTCCATCCACCAACGTCACGTTGCACCACAGACTGTCCAGGAGTTGGCAGATGCTTTAGTCCAGGTCTGGGAGGAGATCCCTCAGGAGACACCTCATCAGGAGCATGCCCAGGCGTTGTAGGGAGGTCATACAGGCACGTTGAGGCCACACACAATACTGAGCCTCATTTTGACTTGTTTTAAGGACATTACATCAAAGTTGGATCAGCCTGTAGTGTGTTTTCCACTTTAATTTTGTGTGTGACTCCAAATCCAGGCCTCCATTGGTTAATAAATTTGATTTCCATTGATGATTTTTGTGTGATTTTGTTGTCAGCACATTCAACTTTGTACAGAACAAAGTATTCAATGAGAATATTTCATTCATTCAGATCTAGGATGTGTTATTTGAGTGTTCCCTTTATTTTTTTTGAGCAGTGTATAATTAAGACATTCACACTACCTCTAAGCATTATTGACATGTCCCACTTGGTCCCACACAAACACAGTGTTTGTACAGCCTACACAAGTGGCCAACATCATTGCCAGTATTTATACCTGTTTGGGCTACATTGATGGCGATGTGTGTGGTTGCTATACCTAGATGTAGATTTAATGCAGAAGCATAAATCCACAGTATCTTGTAGGCTCAACATTCACCACATATGTATAAATTAAGTGTAATGCTCTAGTGGCTGAATAGAAGCAAATTCCTACTGCCTGGTTCCAAAACCTGACCTTTAAAACATTAATCTGCTGTGTTCTGTGGTTTAAATTGGAAAAATTCTGTGATTTTTCAGTCCAGCTGTCTCAGGTTTAGATAAATTGTATTCAGTGTCTGACAATCACAGCCTTCATTTGATAGTACCGAGCACTAGTGGCCATTCTCTGCATCTTTCCTCCTGTGCGTATGTTTACAAATAAATATCCAATCACATGTGAAGCTGGATTTACACCCCTAGCACCCACTCAGATCAGTGAAGTGTCACACTTTACTGCTGCCCCAATTACTTTCACAGGTAATGTCTACCTCTACAGGCACAAACACACAAATATGACTAGCCATAAAGTACACACGTCACCATATTTACAATGCATATGCACTCTCGTACTCAAACACCCTAAAGCATCGTTACGCTTGAATTAATAACGTCCCATCTGATTTCTTCCTCAGGCCCACCTACAAATCCCAGACTCCCCTGGTGAACTGGGTTCAACAGTAATACACACACACACAAACAGTCACACTCCCCCCCACCTTTTATATTCACCATCATCTCCATGTGAGGGGCTGAATGATGTCATACAACACAAGTGCAAGGTCAACTCAGTGTTTGCCTGCATTTTAGCACCATTTTGACTTGCTTTTGCTTATCACTCAGTTAGAGGGCGCACCAGTGGTTTGGATACTGTGTGTGTGTGTGTGTGCTTCATCTGTACCCCCCCCCCGACTTGAAACACAAATACACTTAGCACCATAAACCATCTGCAGGCTTTATTGATTTGGCGATGAATCAATTAGTGAATTATTTAATTAGCAAAACATTATGGGTCAGTGCAGAGCTGCTCCCACCCTGCAGTGCTCCCAGGTCTCTTTAAATCATTTTGCACATATGTTTGGGACCCATGTGAGTATGCACATGTCATCTTATCTGTTCAAAATCACCACACAAAAGTCATGTGATCATGTTGGAGCTTGAAGTCGGATATGATCCGAGGGAGACCTTGTAAAGTCGCCCAGTAAGTTTCTGTTGCTGCTTGCCAGATGAGGCATCCTGTTCCTTTAAAGCTTTATGTGTACAGACTGAAAACTTTTGCTGTCACTCAAGTCCAAATTAGTCTTGGCTGCAGCTGAAAGAGGGAGAAATATGGACATTACGTCCCCCTCGTAGAGTGGATGAGTTATGGCTTAGGCTTGTGATCGGGGCGTCCTTTTCAAGCAGGAGCTTTCTATGTGCTCATTAATTCATGGGAGTGTTTGGGTTAAAATGCATAATGAGTTCATTAAGGAGGATTGGCGTAATCAAGAAAGGTATTGCCTTAATTACTGGCACAGGGCCAGACCTATCCGTTCTCTGTGAGACCCGCAACCCACCCTGTCCACAAAGCTCACTAATTTAATTAAGTGTACAAAATGCTACACCTTAACGTCGCCCTTGGGGGCAATTATGGCCGCAGAGATTGAAAGATCTCCACCGGGGGTATTTTACTTACTGGCAGGAGATTGCCTGTGTCAGTTAGCTGATTGCATTGATTATATTGATTTGTAACAGCTTTTCGGGTAATTTCATCTGCAAAGGTGAGAGCAACACGTTGGCCCAGGGACTTTTTTATTTATTCTTTCTTTATTTAGACACTGGACTCTTTTGCCAAGTGATTAGATGAAATGGAGCTCCACAATAAGTCTTTTAAAGTGGGAGTTGGGAAGGGAGGATCGATAGTTTTTATTTGCCGTATAAGGTCAACACAGGTTGGATGTTATGAATTCTTTTAAAGGCATCGCAACTCTTTCACCAGCAGTGCAGCCACCTGGTTGTGCTGAATCTGCTAGAGAGTGGCAGCTAGGACAGATCCTCAGCTCATAACAGAGACATATTGGACAGGTTTACCCTACCTGAGTCAACCAAACCAGGTACAGAGTACTGGAGAGATGTATCAGTGTACCAGTATGGTTGCTTTTTTTAAATTATTATTATTATTAGTCACCTTCTTTTCTAGGTGTCTTTTCTGATGACACCTAGATTATCTGCTAAAGCTATATCAAAGTAAATGCAAATATAATTGATATCAGACAGCCCAAACATAGACTCTGTATAAAAGATGAATACATAACGAAAGCAAATGAACAAATGCCTTAAAACTGCATTCTTTCTGTGTCCAGCAGGGGGAAACCCATCTGGTGGCAAAAAGAAGTCAGATTGTACAGAAATCTATGAGAAAATGACCTTTGGACTCACTGGTTTCAGGTTCTTTTGAATATAACATGATGTTCATGTCATAAATTATGGTCCTTATTAGAGGCAAAATTGATGTTAAAGCAGAGCATGCTTTATATCAGCTCTACCAGTCTTTGACTGGAAAGCTACTACTGAAGGAACATACAGTGTCACTTGGTTTTTAGTATTTAGCCCTCATCACCTCCAGGTTCAAAATCGCAAGGGCCATAACACCGTGCAGTCACCACTGTCCATCTACAGTTTTACTGAAGACAGTTGTATGAACTACACTGAATGCATGATGTGCATTAGTCCAACTTTTTCTCTACTAATAGGAATGAGTAAACTTATCTGATAAACAAATACTAATCTGCACTGGCACTTATTGTTTAGTAATACAGCACCAGGGATTGGCACAAATAAAAAAATTGAGCCTGTCGTGCCTAAACATATCTAACTAGATGAGGAAACAATGAGGAAAAAGTATATGAAATTGTTGCTTCTAATTTTAATAATAATCACTGTACTGCTGCTACCAATCCAGCAAATCTTATTGCTGGACTTTAAAATTTTACTTTGATTTTTGCACAGTAATTTGCCCTGTGGAGCAGTGCTTAGCAAGAAGGTCTTGGATAGCCCTGCAAAAAACTGGCGACCTGTTCAGGGTGTACCCCGCCTCTTGCCCTATGGCAGCTGGGATAGACTCCAGCCCCCCTGCGACCTTGAATTGGACAGCAGAAGAAAATGGATGGATGTGTGCACTTCAGTCTTGATCTGGTTGTAGCTAATAATACAGGGGGGAAAACAGGACTATTCAGCATCTCGGTGCTATTGTAGTGTAAAAATGAGATTTTATGGCATAATATACTTAAAAATGTAACTTTTTAATTTACCCATTTTCCTTTCTATCTATCTCTAATATTGAATATTACCACTGAAATACAGTAAACTGAAAATGTATTTGTTTTTATTGTGTTGTTTGATTTACACAGATAACAGATTTATGTCTATCTTCCATCAAAATGAAGAGGGACACCTCAACACACACAAGTATCAGAAAGCAAATGTGTTTGCACAGACGGGGGGAATTAAACTCCAGTTTCTGATATCCTTAAATGTGTTAATGAGGAACTGTGTTTGCTCATTGTTTATGAAGATGTACACAAACTCAGACACAAAGACATTTGCTTCTTGTCTATGTTCTCCAAAGATGCAGTCTGGTGGGAGCTGAGGTCTCTTGGCCATTGCAGAACTGCTCCTTTTCTGTCAATTAAAGAGAAAAATGTGCTCCAACATATCAGTTTTAATTACAGGCCTATAACCTTTGCTAAGCGTGGCAAAGGTATGAAGAGGCTAATAGTTTGATGAGACGTTCATCAGCGCTGATTAAGAGGATAGGATGACAAGATAATCCAGAGCTGGCATGGTCATTAAAGGTGGCCATAGAAGAGCAAATTAGCTGATTAAACAACTTCCCACTCAGCCAGTGTCATGCAGGCCGAAAGGAGGGCCTTCATAGTGATGGATGAGGGGGCGTGGAGGAGGCGTTGATGTCGCTTGCTGGTAGAGTTGTCATCCAGTGAGTGAAGTGTCTTCATCAATTTAGAGCCATTATCATGTCAAAAGGGAGAGGTTGGCACTTGGAGGAGGGGGTACAGGTTGGAGGAGGAGAGACACTGAAAGCCCATCTGCATACTACAAGCTTATTCATTTTCACACTCTCACACACACATACACACACTCCTCACTCCTCCAGCCCCTCCTCCCAGGCAGGCCAGTTTACCGTAAGGCCTTTTAATTTTCCTGAAATAGGGCTGTGACAGCTGTGTCATGCTGATGAGAAGAGTGGCAGCCTGTCACATCTCATCTATCTCAGCTCTCATTCTGCTGAACTTTCTCCTCCTTGTCGCCTTCTGCTGCCTTCGCCTCCCTTTTTCGCTTTACTTCTTCTGGGATGTCACCCTTTTTCTTCATATGAACGCAGCTGTCTCAGTCTGTTAAACTGCTGTGTGCAAGGGAGGGACAGTGATTGGCACTGGAGGAGTACAAAAGTAATAACTGGAAGCTGCTTTTTATTTTACTTGCATAGATTGTTATAGGTCTCTTTACCACCTGACCTTGCTCAATTATGCCAATTGGATATGACAGAGACACCGAGAGGTTGTGGGGATAGCCAAATGAAACGCAGAAAGTGCGTGTGCATATGTGTGTGCCTGTGTGTGTGTGAAACTTGCAGTAAAGGCATAGAGAACGAGAGTAAAAAATAGCTTGTTGGTGGAATATGCATCACTTAGCATGTATTACTTTGCAGAGAGAAGGACAACAATTTAAATGTTAGTGATGTCATTTCCACTCGTCAGTCATGTCAGCGGCATTAAATGTGGAGCCATTACATAAATGAGATGTTGGCGTGACCCTCTCTGTGCGTGCATGTAGATATATATACTCATATCTCTTTAGTTTTATGTAAATTAATTCCAAACCTGGAGAAAAAAGCAACTTTTGTCAGAAGATTTTTTTAAAAGCACAAAACCTAAATCAAATTTGTGTTAGTGGATGAGATAATTATCTTGTGCAATTTTAGTTGAATATGTCAGGTCTTTTCCACGAAAAGCTTATAAAACAAATAAAGTACACTGCATTCAAAGTCAGAGGTTTCCATGCAGTATACATTCATTTACAGTTAGGTCCATGAGTTTTTGACAATGATGCATTTTTTTGTAGTTTTGCTTGTTACAACACGATAGTGGATTTTAAATCAAATAATCAACATGTGATTCAAGTGCAAACTTTCAGCTTTAATTCAAGGGGTTTTTGCAGAACTTTTGCATTAACTGTTCAGGAAGTACAAACATTTTTATAACTAGTCCCCATTTTCAAACACTAATTGGACAGACAGAAATTTTAAATATGATTGTTATTAATACTTGAATGAAAATCATTTGCAGTTAATGATTGCCCGAGGTCTAGAACCCATGAACATCACCAAATGCTGCATTTCATCCCTTGAGATTTATTGCACTTTCCTTCTGTTGATTGTTTGTGGGACTCTCTGCCCTGACCTTTGAAAAATATCCTATCTCTTTGCCTTGAGAAATTCTTGCTTTTGCTGTATGCTTTGGGTCACGATCCATTTGCAGTGTGTGCAGCATTTGTCCGAATCTGAGCAGAGAGTATAGCCCTGGATTGTTAGATCCCAGGTACCCTTATACAGGAGGTCTGGACTGGCTCTCCATCTAAATGGTAAAAGTCTCTTTTCCTAAAAGGTAATTGCCTATACCGTGCTTTCTCTAGTAATGCAACTAATCAAGTACCAGCCACACCTGTTAATGATCACTTAGTGAATTGTTAGGTTTTTACTTTAGTGGCCAGACAAATAGGCCCCAAGGATCTGTTATTTTCATAGCATAGAACAACTTGTTAGAACTAGTAAAAAGATTAAATAATTACACACTAACTTTAACCTTTACTTATAAGCAAAGGATCCTAAAATCTAATTTCCATAATTTAGTCTTTAACTGCAAATGGAATATTTATTTAAGCATTTGAAGCTCAATCAGATTAAAACATTAAATCAGAAAAGTCAATCCAGGTAAATCACTTCATAAATTACTCAAACTAATCATGGTGGTGAAGTTGGACAATTACCACTGGACAACCTTCCTTTCTCAGCCAGACTGGAAGTACATCCAGAGAGGATGTAGCAACTCCATCCAAAGTCATGAAGTTCCTCAGGGTTTGCTATCCAACATGACAAAGTGATCACAAAAATAAAAGTCTGTAAATCCAGATTTTAGATGATCATGAGCTGTTTCTCTCCTTCTCCATACTTTTCTCTTCACATCATTCTGGTTCAGTTTAATCTTGGTTTCACGAATCCAAAGATTTCTTTGATGCAAACTCTAGTCTGAGCTTCCTGTTCTTGAGTGTAACCAGTGGTTTGCATCTTGCTGTATTTCCATTCATGAAGGTGTAGACTTTGGCAATGATACAGCTACCTCCTCGATAGAGCTTTAGATCTGGTTAAATATTGTGACGGGTTTTTCTTAAACAAAGAAAGATTTTTTGAAATCATCCAATTGAGTTTTCTTCCATGGTCTTCCAGGTCTTTGGTGTTGCAGAGATGGCCAGTGCATTCCTTGTTTTTAAAAAGTACCAGATTGTTCATTTGGCCACTCTTAAAGTTTTTTGCTATCTTTCCGATACGTGTATTTTGCTGGGGTTTTTGCAAGTCTAATGATGGCCACGCTCATTTGCATCAAATCTAACGTGGTTCTGTACAGACACAAAAACTAGTTACAAGTTAGCTAGCAGACAGGCACAGGCTAATTAATTGGAGTACATAAGTTTTGTAGTTTGAAAGCAGTTGTTATAGCTATTGCACAGCAAAGTATGAGTGTCGTTATAGAGGCAAGCCATGACTGCAATGCTCAAAAACATTTACCATTAAGGCAGTGATTTACAGTAACAAACATGAGTAATTTAATAAGAAAAATGACGAAAAAAGGAAATGCAAAAGGAGAATTTTATTTTGGGGGTAAAAGGCCTCAAGTAAACCCAGAAATCCATCATCTCAATTAGTTTTACAATACATAGTTAAAACAGCTGAAGCTGCAGTTGTTCTACTAATCTGGGCACATTTCTGTGCACATTCAAATACCGGTACCTGTGCCTACATGCGGACATGCAAGTTCAGCCTTTACAAACAGTTGAATGGAGCCGTTGTGGCTACGCCTCAGCCTGGGACTGTCACTGTTAATGATGCCAGCCCCTTTGATGCTGTCAGCCAGATAGATTACCTTGCTTTTAACCCTCTTTTGAACTGAGCATGCCACACAAAAGCCAGCTGTACACCATCATGCCAGTGCAAACACTTATTCACATTAATGCCACTTTGTTCACTGTCGTTACTTCACAAGTGGAGGAAGGACACATTTGTTTTGAGTCATTATTTAGATAATATGTCATCCTGAAAACAGGCTGGATTAGAAAAGGTCAACAGTTCAGTGAAAGTATACATAGCTGAAAGGAGAAAGCCATCATCATCATCATCATATGTCGATTAGCCGAACACTCCTGAAACAAATGTTTATTACATCAAAAAGACTCGCTCACTTATAGATCTTAATAGTGATAATAATGTCCTTTTATTCTAAGAATGGAGTCATTTCACACTTTGTGGCCACAGCCTGTCCATGTGCGCTACAATCCATACACCTTTATAAGCCACTTTTGCATGTCATTAAGTGTGTCTTTGTCCTCTACCTCACTCCACCTTTCTGCAAATATCTGTGGATGGGAGGTACATGTTTATGATCTGCGGGTAGTGGCCTGAACAACTTGCTTAGTTTTTTGTTGTATTTTGTTTTTCAAAGCTTTGCTTTTCTCTCTCCTTCTCCCTTCGCTCAGCCAGTCAAGGCAAATGATTGTTCCCTGGTTCTGCCCACTTAGTTTATAATTCAAATTAGTCGTTTATAATTTAATCCATTTTTAGGATTGAAGTCAGAGATATAAAGTGACACTGAAGTTAGAAGTATACACTTATTAGAGCAGAAAACCTTCTCCATGCCCCTGTGCAGTTTGTAGAGTTGAGGTGGGAAATGTTTTCTGCAGAAGCAAAGGCAGGGTTGGAAGGTCAGTGTCTCTGCTGCCGGAGGAAGGCTGGCAGTCAGCGTAGGTGCTGGTGGATAAGGAAGGGGGGATTTAATTAGAGCAAGTGCCTGCATCCCCCTCTGGTGTCCTGTTCTGAATTACTATTTGCTGCCAAGGGTTAACTGGCCTGATAAATGGGATCAGTCACACTTGTGTACACACACACACACACACACACACACACAGAAATACAAACACCTGTGCTGTAGAGAGGTAATGACAAAGGCCTGTATGATACAAACAAAATGGATGATGATACAAATATTGAAATAGCATGTAGCCAAAACACTGTTCACTGCACTTGGAAAGTTTTGTTTGAGTTTTAGCAACAACCTGTCGTGTTTGAAACCAGCTTTTAAATTTCAAGCTATCATTACAAGTAAGGTCATATACTCAGCCTTTTTAGTCTGTTACTGAAGGTTTGGTCAGTGGTAGCTCCAGTTTGTATGCCTTATGTATTTACATGTTTCATGAGGGTTTTACTAAATGTTAATCAGTCAGCAAATTTATACAGTAGATGTTGTTTAAAAGGACTTGCTGCTCTTCTGATGCATTTCCAGAATCTTGAGCGTGTCCGCTAACCATCTGGATGGTGGATGGCTTTCTTCTGTTTACCTACTGATCTAGACACGTGTGCACTCAGACTCAAAGACAAACATTATATAAACATTATAATCTTGTTAGTAACCTCACAAAAATATTTTTGCCCATAACCTAAGAACTGTGGGGTCACTTATGACAAAATAAAGTCATGAAATTCAATATCCAAAAGGTCAAAGGCAAGTTGCTACCTTTAGGTCAGTCTTTATCTCCTAACTTTTCCACTTGTGCCACTAAGAGATGGGCATCTTCTCCTTCGGTGAAACAGCTGAGCTAATATTGGATGGTTGACCACAAAGTTTTGTAAACATGGTCATGAATTTCTGAGATTGTTTGAGTTTCACATTTTAGTTAAGTCCTATTTAGCACGTGTGCTAACATACTGAATTTAAATTGTGCCTGCTTAAAATCATCATGCTATCCTGACTGACATTGTTACTATGCCCACACTTGTTTCGCTCACACCACCAGCCTCACAGAGATCTTTGCCTGGCTGCAGACTTTAAGTCATGTTTGTCCAGAATTTTAGATGGTGACAGTTTTCAGTATAATATATACTAGAGTAATATAAAAGAAAATCAAATGTAAGTAAAGTTTCTGGGTGAATTTTTGAATACATCTTAAAAGGCTTAAATAATTGAATGTGAGAGTTCTGACAGTCATTAACATTTTGTTGTGTATTTCACTCAGTCCAAATGTATCTGTCTATCTTCTTGCTGGAGTATCTCTGAATGAACAGGGTTGTGTGAAAAGGCTGTCATTGTGTTTTTGTTTTGTTTTTATCTTAAATCTTAAAGCGGCGGCCATGTCCATGAATAACTCAGTGTGGTTTCCCCGATGGCAGAACAGAAAGTACCTAATGAAATGATGTATTTCAATGCAGCTGCACTGGAAGGGCAAATACACAACCTCTGGGAGGCGGGGACAGGGGAGACTGCAAGAGAGGGAGCCACTGCAAGAAAACAGGAAGGACAACGGTGAAGGGCGTTAAAGGCAGACCGTTCTGAAAAGATTAGTCGGTGTGTCCATACTGTTTTTTTAATGGTGGGAGAGGTGTGTTTGTGCAGTTACATAAAATGTAGCCTGCAGCATCTGTATTCATATTTTCTATTCAATCAGTCTTAAATCCAGTGGCCCTAAATAAGGCTGAAAAGACAGGCGTTTGCCACTTAATGCCACCAGACTCTGTCCTGTTTCAAATTGGGAATACTCTTGTATGTCAGAAGGACCAAAAGATCAAAGTGATCACTAAGTTAGAAGAAGATTTGCCCAAAATTCCTTTATAAGATTTTTTGTTTTGTACTTATTTGCCTCCTGACAGAGAGCTCGATGAGACGACACATTCTTATACAGTATCTGAACTTTACACTGATTATGCCGAGGAGCCATTTAGCCGAGTTTACCAAGACAGCTGAAGTCAGGTGAAGGTTAGCCTGGCTCACACCCAATGTTTGACATACAGCACCGATGAGCACCTCCCAAACTCACAAATGAAAATTTCAGATGCAGTTATGTGCTCAAACCCACAGTTGAATATGTATTTCCATTTGCATATAGACTAATATATATATATATATATATATATATATATATATATATATATATATATATATATATATATATATATATATATATATATATATATATATATATATATATATACATGATAATATTGGTGGACTTTTGTACCGAAAGCAAAGCTACAGTAACAATCCCCCTTTGCTGTCAGTCTTTATGCTAAGCTAGGTTAATTGCCTCTATATAATCCAACTGCAGACATCAAAGTCATATTTAAATAAGACCAATTTCTTCTAGATGACTTTTAATATCAGTTTTCACCCACAGACTGCATAAAGTCACAGAAGATATTTTGCTACACAGATAACAAGATACATAGAAATAATGAAATTAATGATGTGTGAATTTTATTTAGCTACGTCAGTTTCAAGTTGCCATTGTGTGTATTATAGCTCACTGCCACGATCTCAGGACAAAGCTTTAGTAACGCTGTGTTCCTTCAGGAGGAAGCTGTGAGCCACAGAGCAGGACACAATGAATCTTTGAATTGGAGGCTAAAGTTTTTTTTGTTGGACACTGTGTGAGGCACAACAGAAGACACGTCACTTAGTGATAGTTTCATGGTCTCAGCATGTCAGGACCTCTGACAGAGTGGGCAGTTACTGCATTTCTAATCCCTCAGTTAGTTCACACACTGAGTCAGTATCTGCTCTGCACATCTGGAACATTTCCCAAAACTCAACACGTCAGTACACCAAGAGCAAACAGAATATCACAAACAGCACTGATCTCATAATCCTATTTGTACAACACCAAATGTCAATAAATATGAAATACTGAAATATAAATATGGTACACTTTTGTTTCCCAGAATCACTTTTAGAATATAAATAGATTGGCATACAAACAACCGAATCCATACTTTACAGCATGAGTTACTTAAACACAATTTAAATTATTGACATAGAATCATAAAGAGTAAAATGTAGAAAAACAATTTGAGAAGTATGAAAGTAAAGTAGCCCTAAAATCTATTGTGTGTCATGCTGGAGTAAACATTGATGAGTATTCATCATCAAGGTCAACCGATCTCAGATATCACTTCATAACCCACTCATAAACACCAAGCTGAATCACTAGGGATTAAAATATCAAATTATCTAAAATTTAACCAGCAAACACTGGGAGGAGGAGGCACAAATACACTTAGGTCCATAATCTCTTGGCTAAAAACATTGTTATTTTTCTCTACACCACCATGAGTGAAAGTGTAGACTTTCATTTTTAATTCAAGGTTTGTTTGTTTTTTAATGCCTTAACTGTTTAGGGAAAACAGCCATTTTTATACACAATTTTCTATTTTCAGAGGCTCAGAAGTAATTGGACAATTGACTGAGGAGCAGTTTCATGGCCAGGTGATGCCTGTTCCCTTGTTATTTCATGACAAATGAAGCAGAAGTTGATCCAAAGGGTTAAAATTGTATTTCGTAGCTTTTCACTGTGATTTTAAATATGAGCCCCAAAGGGATAATGGTGCAAGTGAAAAGGCTGGAAAAACAAAAGCAATATCATAAACTTTAGGAGTGGCCACACAACCTAGAATAAAAAAGAAGACAGCTGTAGTGCATTATGACAGAATTATTTGAATGGTTAAGAAAACACTTTTAACCAAGTAAAGAACGCTACAGAGGTGGTAGTTGCATCATTATCAAATTCTACAATCAAACTAAAGTACACCACCATGAATGGAAATGCAGAAGGTTTACAATAAGGTGCAAAATACCAAGCAAAAAAAGATACAATTTTCCAAGAAAACATCTAAAATAGTCAGCACAGATCTGGAAAATATTCTCTGGGCAGATGAAACATGAACTAGAAAGACAGGATGAAAAAAATATGGAGAAGGAGAGAAACAGCTCATGATCTAAATCACATCATCTGCATGGGTATGTATGGCTACCTTTGGAATCAGGTCACTAGTGACTATCAGCAGTCACTGATGATGTGACTGCTGATAGAAGCAGCAGGATGAATTCTGGAGTATACAGGGCTATACCCTCTGCCCAGATTCAGGCAAAGAAATGGGATGTTCTTCAATGTCCAAGTCAATCCCTTGTCAGCACAAAGAGCATGCTTTTCAGTGATTAAATACAAAACTGAAGGCAGAGAGACCCACAAACAAGTAGCAACTGAAGGTGGCTGCAGTAAAGGCCTAGCAGAGCATCTGAAGGGAGAAAATATGCAGTGGTGTTCATGGGTTCTAGACTTTCGGCAGCCATTGACTGCAAAGGATTTTCAGCCAAGTATTAAAACCATTCTTACATTTAAAATTATGTTACTTGTCCAGATACTTTTGAGCCTCTGAAAAGGGGGACTATGCATAAAAATGTAATTCATATACAGTTAACACAGAACTTTTGTTAAACCCCTTTAAAATCCACTGTAGTTGGGTACAGAGACACAACTACCAAAATTGTATCTTTGTCCAACAAATTAATTAGGGACATAACTGTACATGAAGCATGTTTATGCACTGTTTACTCTTCAACAAGTACTTCTACTGGAGGTTAAAGCTCACCCAGAAAAAACAAAAAAACAATAATAGCTCATGCTAACTCAGGCTAGGTTAGCACTGACTGGAAAACAGCAGTATTAGCCACTATCCTGGTGTTGTTAACCAATATCATGGCATCACATGAATTTTGTCCTCTTAAGGGTGAAACAGGTCTGAAAGACTTTAAATGAATTATGTTTTTGTTTATGTTTCACTAGCACAGAAGTTGAATAAACAACATCAAAAATATAATTAACAAGCCACCAAAAAACGGCGCCAGCATTAATTATCGAATGGATTGTTATTTTGAATGCTGCCATTTTCGCTGGAATTTCACAGTCCGTGCACCCCTATTTTAAACTGTGTCACCACAAGAAGTTGGAATAAAACTTACTCGCTGGATTTAGTTTTGATAGCTGCTAGTGTGCATCTCTAAAATATTCAAAAATTACAGTGCCTTGCGAAAGTATTCAGCCCCCTTGAACTTTTCAACCTTTTGCCACATTTCAGGCTTCAAACATAAAGATATAAAATTGTAATTTTTTGTGAAGAATCAACAACAAGTGGGAAACAATCATGAAGTGGAATGAAATTTATTGGATGTGTCAAACTTTTTTAACAAATAAAAACTGAAAAGTGGGGCGTGCAATATTATTCGGCCCCCTTGCGTTAATACTTTGTAGCGCCACCTTTTGCTGCAATTACAGCTGCAAGTCTCTTGGGGTATGTCTCTATCAGTTTTGCACATCGAGAGACTGAAATTCTTGCCCATTCTTCCTTGCAAAACAGCTCGAGCTCAGTGAGGTTGGATGGAGAGCGTTTGTGAACAGCAGTCTTCAGCTCTTTCCACAGATTCTCGATTGGATTCAGGTCTGGACTTTGACTTGGCCATTCCAACACCTGGATACGTTCATTTGTGAACCATTCCATTGTAGATTTGGCTTTATGTTTTGGATCATTGTCTTGTTGGAAGATAAATCTCCGTCCCAGTCTCAGGTCTCTTGCAGACTCCAACAGGTTTTCTTCCAGAATGGTCCTGTATTTGGCCCCATCCATCTTCCCATCAATTTTGACCATCTTCCCTGTCCCTGCTGACGAAAAGCAGGCCCAAACCATGATGCTGCCACCACCATGTTTGACAGTGGGGATGGTGTGTTCAGGGTGATGAGCTGTGTTGCTTTTACGCCAAACATATCGTTTTGCATTGTGGCCAAACAGTTCGATTTTGGTTTCATCTGACCAGAGCACCTTCTTCCACATGTTTGGTGTGTCTCCCAGGTGGCTTGTGGCAAACTTTAAACGAGACTTTTTATGGATATCTTTGAGAAATGGCTTTCTTCTTGCCACTCTTCCATAAAGGCCAGATTTGTGCAGTGTACGACTGATTGTTGTCCTATGGACAGACTCTCCCACCTCAGCTGTAGATCTCTGCAGTTCATCCAGAGTGATCATGGGCCTCTTGGCTGCATCTCTGATCAGTCTTCTCCTTGTTTGTGATGAAAGTTTAGAGGGATGGCCGGGTCTTGGTAGATTTGCAGTGGTCTGATACTCCTTCCATTTCAATATGATTGCTTGCACAGTGCTCCTTGAGATGTTTGAAGCTTGGGAAATCTTTTTGTATCCAAATCCGGCTTTAAACTTCTCCACAACAGTATCTCGGAGCTTCCTGGTGTGTTTCTTGGTCTTCATGATGCTCTCTGCACTTGGAACAGAACCCTGAGACTATCACAGAGCAGGTGCATTTATACGGAGACTTGATTACACACAGGTGGATTCTATTTATCATCATCAGTCATTTGGGACAACATTGGATCATTCAGAGATCCTCACTGAACTTCTGGAGTCAGTTTGCTGCACTGAAAGTAAATCCAATAAATTTCATTCCACTTCACGATTGTGTCCCACTTGTTGTTGATTCTTCACAAAAAATTAAAATTTTATCTTTATGTTTGAAGCCTGAAATGTGGCAAAAGGTTGAAAAGTTCAAGGGGGCCGAATACTTTCGCAAGGCACTATACCTAGAAAAATGGTATACCAAATTCCTCCATGTTGTCTCAACACAGATTGTCCAGTTATTTGTGACAGGCTGGCTAAAAGTGACTTAGCCTACCTTGAATATTGAGCATGTGTAACTTACAGGGAGGAGGGTCCACCTGTTCAAACCAATTATCCCACTGACAGATGGGGATGAGTCCTCTGACCTGTCTAACCTTGTGGCTGTAAATACATCAAATATAATGTACAAAGAGTGAAGTAAAGCTGAGTGAATGAGACATACACAGAGAGATATTTATATCTAAACCACTTTATTTGCACTTCATAAGATTAACTATGAAGGTTTGATTGAATGAGATCTTGTATTTGGATTAGACACTGCTGCTTTGATAGGCAAAAGGTTACTGAATGTCAAAAACAGCTAAAACTAATGTATATTTCTGATTTCATTATTAGAAATCTGTCAACTGGGAATCTGTCAGAGTATTTTGACTGTTTGTCACTCTATCAGACTTGTGTTGCCAGAAGAACTGATCATTCTTTGTCTGATAACAATTTGATCAATTCAGAGCTGTTAAATACATCCTAACACTGTGATTTACCTCTACCCCTGTTTCAAAGATTGACATATCTTGATAGTGATCCATTGGTCTATTGACAAAGTCAAGTGACTGATCAATTCATTTCAGTTTTTGAAATATTGCCTCCTTGTGATGGGATTAGGAGGTGGCTCTACTAGTATTACTAGACAGAGATTCATTTGCTTAAAAGATTGCCCTGATGCAGGATCGAATCTGTTTTCCAGTTTACACGGTGCAATCAAAAACACTGGTCATAAAATAGCAAAAATCAGACTGATTTAAATCTGGCCTCTATCCCCTTCAAGGTCATCTCCACGTGGACCTCTGCACCACTAATACTTTATTTAGATTGCACCATGGTGCACCCCATTCTGACCACTTGCACATGCAAATAAATTACAATCTGCCTGTAGGGTGATGCAGCGGTTAGCACTGCAACAAGAAGGTCCTGGGTTTAAATCCAGCCTGGAGGCTTTGCCTTAAGCCTTTTTATGACCCAAAGACATGCATGTGTTAGGTGATTCTAAGTTGAACGTAGGTGGGAATGTGAGTGTGAATAGTTGTCTGTCTCTATGTGTTAGCCCTGCAACAGATTGGTGACCTGTCCTTGGATGTACCTTGCCTCTCACCCTATGACTGCTTGGATAGACTCCAGCCCTCTTGTGACCCTGAATTAGATAACAAGAAGAGGATGCATGGATGGCCAGTCTGCTTGTTTGATGGCCAGTCTGCATCCTTTCAAAAAACAAATTCTCAGGAAAAAAAAAAGGTGAAACGCAAAAAAACAAAATGTTCAAACTCACAGACATAAAAAAAAGAACATTTTCTAATATTTTTACCCCCCAAAACCATGCTTTTAGCTTTTCCACACTTGAAAGGTGAAAGTAGTTCCTGCTTGTTCATTTCAATTCTAAATGTGTTCTTCTATATTCAAACCAAGAAGAAATAGGTGTGGGTCTAGTGAAATTTCTTTTGAAACAATCCTCTCACATGTATAACCTCTTTCCACAATGTTTTACTGTCGTGATGGAGTTCTAATGTAATGTCCTGTGACATCTGAGGGAGAACTTTCAGTACAAGCACCGACACCACCAACACAAAAGTGATGGTACACTTAACATTGGCCGGGCAGTTTTGCCTGTGCATGGAGTTCACACATTCTAACTGATTTCTCAGTCAAGGCAGCTTAAAAAAAGAGATGTTATGTTGTACTTCACCAAAACATATAAGAATAAATGAGTGGATCAGTAAAGCAAAGTAATATTTTCTAGTATTTTTCTAATAAATTTTCTGCTAATGAAAGAATCTTCAGCCTTCCTGTATGCTGCTCTCCTATCTTCCACTGCTGCACCGTTCTTCTCCCTCAATAACCTTTGGTTACTGTTAACATGTAAATTGGGCAATAAGAAGCTATTACCTCATTGCTAATGGCATCAGGCGGTTTCCTCACAGCAGAAAGAACGGCTGAAGACTTGCTATTACGAGCAATGAGCTGCATCTCTAAAGCAGTGAATAGTGATGTAGATTTATATGTCGTTTTAGACAGCAAAGTATGGCACATGGTGGTGGCAAAGACACTAAATTTATAGCATAGTTGAAAGTGAGTTGATCTGTAGAAGCAAAAAACAGAAAGCGCAAACAGCCAACTGGCGGAGATCTTCAAAGCTGAATATCCTCATAAGTGGTCCGATAATGCATGGCAGAGAGGGCCGGTGAGATAGCAGGGTGAAAGTAATGATGTCTTGTTGTGGCTGATAAGGTGACTTTATCTCCTATCTCCCATATCTGTGCACAATGGGGCCCTTGTATGGGTGATAGTAAAACATGGCTGTTAGATGGAACAACCCATTAAATGGCCATAAAAGTCACACTGGACTGGGTAATGTGAAAGGAAGCTTTGTTTTCCATTGTGGAATAATGAAACAGGTGAGCTGGGAAACAGACTGGAATTCCCCAATTCAGACTTTATTCATGAATAAAGGCCCTAAACCTTGCATCTATTATTGTTTTATCAGATATCTCTACATTATTAAGCCATTAATCAGCTAAGATCAAACTGTAAAGATGCAAAGAAGCTCAGGTTATTATTATCTATTTTTAGATATCTTTATATGACCTGTTTTATACACATGTTTTGCATAAGTGGCACATGAAACAAACCTTGGCATCCAGTTTTTAAGGGGCTATCCATCTAACCTAGCCTCCTGCTTATGCAGACTTTGTTGTTCCTTTTCATATTTTGCTCTTGTCATAATTAATGCAACTCTGTCTCTTCAGCGTAAGCTAAGCAGCAACCTCCGAGCCTGACAATTTTAAGCCAATGTGAAAGTGCCAGAAACTACAGTTCTGCTAATGGCTAAAACCAGGTCAAGCCCCACTGACTGTGTTAAAATGCACAAATTTACAGTGTAAAGGTTTACAATCGTAGAATTCCCTGGTTTGAAGTTTATTAGGGCTTAACATTACCATTTAAACCACTAGTTGTCTGCTATTTTTAACCTCAGCTAAGTCTCTGAACCATAGCACCAGAATGCGTTTGTGGTGTTGGTACCTTCTGAAGCATTTTTAATGCACTTATGAGAATATGGCTTGCTGTCTGGTTAATTTTCCGAACGTGTAATTCAGGATATCTGGACTCCAGTTCTGACATAGTCATATTGCCTATGAATGCACCTTTTTAACAAAGCATGCTAGAGTTAGCTGATAACACTACACGATTGCACCACAAAACAGCTAAACCACTGAATGCTGTAAATTAAATCTTTTGGGCCACTTTGTGTGATGATACTGTGGTTTTTCTTGGGTGGACGGTCTCAGTTAGTTTCATTTATAAAGTTTTAGGTTAGTGTTACACACACCCAGTTTCATTCCTGGTTTTCTGAGTGTGAATTACTCCACACACACCCACACTGCTAGCTTTATAGTCAGCTAAACAAGCCTATTTACATTGCTGTGATATGTGTTTTGTAGTAACTGCTTCCGCTTAACTAATTCCATTACTATTAATATTGGATTTTATTCTAATATGGTGGTTTTGCAGCTTTGTTACCGGTAATCTTTTTCATTTGGTTGTTAGTACCTGTGTCTTACTGATAGCATATCAAGTGCACACCAGTTTTTGATATAATCTCAAATGTTTACATTAAAAAAAAATGCTTTCACACAGAAACATCCAAAAGTTCAAAGTTTTTTTTTTCATTGCAATCTGTTCTGGGCTCAGCAAACACCTACGTTACCTCTCTGCCAGTAGCTCATAAACATGCTAATGCACGCCTGATAAAAGGGAGAGAAAGGAGCGAGAAGGGGCCAAAGTAGCAAAGACAGACAACAGGAGATTCACATCCAGTGGGCTTGATGTCATATGGCAAAGCTCAATATTGGTTAATAAATGAAGGGGGACATGATACAGAGACTGGGAGGAGAAGTAAAAGTAATAAATTACTTTTATCTCCTTAATGAGACAACATTAATTTTGGTCTCAAGGTCTGGCAAAAAAGTGAGCTGATTTATCATCTGCCTTTAATGCTGTGGGAATTAGTCTAATTACCAGGGATTCACAGTAAGCCTATTGTCCACCTTAATCATTTATCACAACTGCGGTAAGGCCGTTGTACTCCAGGCCTGGTGGGAAAGGTGGTGTTGGTCGGTAGCGTCCCTGAAAGCTTTGTGTGTCCCAGCATGACTGAAGAGAGAGCAAATACAAGAATGTGCACACACAAGTGATACACACACACCATCAAAGCAAGAATTGGGATCGATCACTGTGTTTGGATAGTGTATCAATGACAGCGAATCAAAGAATATATATCATTCAGTGTCCAGTGCATTGCTCTGCCATGTTTTCATGTGATCTGTGCTTTCTTCAGTCTGCATTGCCAGCAGCAGGTAGGGTCTGATCAATAGCTTAAATCACCAAGAATCAGTGACCCAGTGGGAGTGAATAATGTAATGACTATGCCAGCACGCAGACAGAACAAGAGCACACCTGAATTGGTTTAAGGACAGGGCAAGCTGTCTCAGAGCTGTGGTAATGATTGAAAAATATGCCTGTAATTGCTGATAAGCTCTTTAATGTTTCAATAAACTCCTGTTAACCGCTAAGTTTACTGACACATAACTCGTCGATAAACTCTGGCTTTGTAGTCAAGGGCCCGCGGCTTCTTTGAACCAATTGTCCTCTCACGGAGTGAAGGGTGTGCATTTGGAGAGTTCTTCTAAAGGTTCAAGGGGGCATGTGCATGTGAGGACATGTGAGCTAGGGGAAGAAGGGAAAGGAAGTAATGAGAGTTTAGATCAGAAAATATTCAGTATTAAGCTTTCCACCACATTAAAACAACAACAACAAAAAAACTTTCAGCTACACCTGCTGTCAGATGTTTCATCTAATGAACTACGACCTCAAGTAACTTTTGCGGTTCTTGACTTCATTTTAAACATCAACAACAGTGTAAATCATACCACTCCTATGTTTGCCAACTCCTGAACTCTGAGAGGTTTTCCCATAATTAATCAAAAGAATAAGAATCAGTCATCAGCTGTGCAAGAAGCTCTACTTCTGCACACTAGGCTAAATGCTAGCATCTGTGTGTTGCTTACCAGTCTTCATTTCAATTTAAACACATGTAGTCATGTGGAAAAAGAAAGTTTTCACAGGACTGCATAGAGTCCTGTGAAAAGCTATGTATGGCTTCCACAGGAGTTAGGAGGGTAACTGATGATTAAATGCACTTGATTGTTTGACAACATACCACTGTCAGGCATGGTGGTGGAGGAATGATGATTTGGGCTTGTTTTGAACCCACAAGGCCTGGGCACTCTGTAGTCTCTGAGTCAACTGTAGAATCTTATTCTAGAGTATCCTACAGTAAAAATGTGGGGCCATCTGTCTGACAGCTGAAGCTTGGCTAAAAAAATTTTTAATGAAGCAAGACAATGATTCCAAGCAAAGCAGCAAATCTACAAAAGAATGGCTGAAAAAGAAAAGAATCAAGGTGTTGCAACGGACCAAAGTCCAGATCTCAATCCAATTGAAATGCTCTGGTAGGACTTCAAGAGAGCTCCCTGCAAGCCTCACTCACCCACTGAGGTTTGTAATGTATGTGGTTTTGTTGTAGTATTGAATGCATGAGCTTCTTGCAAAAAATCAAAAAAGTCATTGCATTCTTTTCTCACAACTTTTACAATTATGATCAGTTGGGTTTGTCTCCATTAACAAGCTATGTTTCTGATTATAGACCAACAGCCAGAGCTTTTTTTGGGGGGGGGGTTGCCAATTATAAACCTTTTTTGGATTACCAGGGCTTATACACATATAGACTACAGCAACATTTGATCTTTTCAAGGGGAAAACAAGACGATCATCAGAAGAAGGCAGCAAACACTGGAAGCAGGTGCTGATTCAGTTTAATTCCTGAAGCTCTGTTGGCAGGCCCAAGTGACAGATTTAATGTGGCCTGGCTATTTAAATTATGTTCAAATCATAAAGGCAAAGGAAGGAGGCTTTTGTAGAGGGCAGAGGTTGAGAGAAACAGTCAGAAGGCGGCACTGATTACCCAGGAAGTAATTTGCTCCTATAGAGGTATTTGAGACAGACAGCAATCTGCCTGATAGAGAGAGCGAGCTGAGGATGAAAGACATAGCAGCAATACTGGTAGAGGAGAGAGTGAGGAGTGGGCGGAGCCGCAATTTTCCAAAGGTCAAATACACACGCACATACACACTTGTGTACACACGCTCAATTTACAAATTTGGAAAGAGGGTGTCCTCAAAAGAGGTGGTGTTTATTCACATAAGCAGAATGAAACACATAAAGATCCACATATGCTTTCGGGTGGAAAATGTAATACTGTGACACAGAAAAGATGGCTGCACCGCTGTTTGTTATTGACAGTGTTAGAGCCTGAAAATGATAAGCCAAATGTGTTCACAGAAACCCATAAAATATTAGTATTTCAGATGCTGCAATCATGCTTAAACAAAATACGTGTATATAAATAAACAACACCAAGAAATAATATTTACAGTTATATATATTAAGTTTAATAATTTCCTTGTAATGCAGGAACATGCCGATCATCAGTGTGAGTCTCAGGTAAGCTTAATTCGGCTTATTTTTCCTATTATTTTTTGCAAATCTTCTATCGACGATGTCTAAGAAACGGAGTGAGATGAATGCACCCCGGCTTTCTCCAATCTTAAAACTACATTAGTTCACATTACGCAGAGGGCCAATTAACTTACAGCCTTTTCTGCCAAGTCATTACACTTTTATACGGTTTGTGTGCAATTCCTGGTCGTAAACTTTAATGGCATTGGTATGGCCTTAGTATAGGAATGAAACAAACCATTAATACTAATGATTTAAATACCGTACACAATGTCTCCAACGTCACACCAATCAGAGGTAACCAATAACATTAGTGTTGAATACCAGCCAGTATTTGGCTCTAAGGTGTGGAGGATATTAGCAGCACTAATAATTAGTCTGGACAATGAAAGCAGCGTATAATTCTTTGTTTATGGCAGCCAGGTAGTCGCAATCTGCGGTGAGTACGATGAGCTGGCAGTAAGATAGATACTGAAAATACAATTGCTCAATCTTCTAATGTACTTCGGCGCTTTGATGCAGTTGAAGGTGTTTGCAGGCGGGACAAGGGTTGGACATTACCTCACTCTGAATGCTTTCTGGGGGGAGAAACGAGCGAGTAATTAGCTGATTAGAGGCCAGTCAGAGCAGCTCAACCTTCAGCCAATCCCAGCTGGCAGCGGCCTCCAGGGGTGGAGAAGGACGGCGGATGTAGATAGAAGCATACCTCTGTGGGCAACGTTTGTAAGAGAGTCGATGATGCAGACTGACATATAGACATAATTTAAAGAAACCAATGCACGCACGCACATGTACATGTCAGTCATTTAGGGTGGCGTAAAAGCAAAACAGGCCAAACGAGAAGAAAATTTGAAAACGCATATGCAGGTGTTTTTTAATGAAGTAAAGATAAGGAGAGCATATGATTTTGTGACTGAAGAGGCTCCGCTTTTTGTGCGCCGACGCACGCACAGGTGTGCACCTGCAAAACTTTTTTTTTCTTTTTTAAGACTCTTGACTCTCTCTCCTTCTCCTGCTGAAGCCACCATGGAGAAATCGAAAAACTTTAGAATTGACGCCCTTCTCGCCGATGACACCAATCGGGGTGTTCGAGATCTCTCACCCGGTCTGAGCAGCGACAGTCCAGCGGGCAGCCCGGTCTCCTGCCGCCGCGCGGATACTCCTCCTCCGCGCGCCGCGCAACTTCAGACCGGAATAATCCCCAAGCAGAGTATCCTAAATCTCACTCATCCAGGACTTGCATCGCTGCCTCAGGGAGCGATTCCCGGCATGTATCCTGCACCCATGTACCCATTATCGGCGTTGGGTGGACAGCACCCCGCGTTCGCATACACCGGTTTCACGCAGCTATCACAGACCTACCCAGACCATCTGAAGGCGGCTGCCATGGCTGGATCTCTGCCCCTGGAGCACTGGATCCGCGCTGGGATCATGATGCCACGACTGCCAGACTACAGCTGTAAGTGTGATGAAAAAAGATAAACAGAGGTCCAGAATTGGAAAAATTAACACTATTAGACAGGGCAAAATTAGTGTTTTTAAAATTCCTTTTAAATGTCTTAAAAGGCGGCTCTCTCCCTGGAAGGGAGAGGGTTTAAGCAGAATTGCACCGCACAGTTGCTGTAAAATGAAACTAAGTTAATCTAACACGATTTCTTGACTTATTTTTAATTATTGTTATTAAGCTTAATTAGTCAGTAAATTGTTCTTTTTTTATTTGAAAAATTTTTCTTTTATTATTATTTTTTGTGTATTTTTGTGTTATCTTTTCATGATAACAAATGCACAACACTGATTTACCTGACTGGCCAATCTGATATTGATTTTTCTATTTTTCAGTTGTATTAAATTTAAAAAGAAAAACATATTTATAATAATCTAACAATGAAACAGGCAGTATTCTAGGATTTCTTTATTTATTCTTTATTTTGTCTCATAAATAAACCCCATCGGTAGCATAATTTATAACCTTATCCAAGGCTTGCTTTGGAAGCCTTTTTATCCAAGTAGCTAAATCCTGTATGTTGCGTTAATGACAGTCATACATCGTCCCTCGCGGTACAGTGGCCCCGGTTTTACTGCTTATCTGCCATATTTAAATTTTACCCCATTTATTTCTCTATAAACGCCAACCCGATGAACATTGTCTTTGTGTGACGAAGAAACTATAAACAAACACCTAAAACGTTCTGTAGTTCATCAATAAAACCCCAAAAGCCTTCATTGAATTTTCATTAAGTTAATGGCATGCCTGTGTTTTTATGGCCTCTACGCCCGCTTCTGTCGTGTCCCCCCGTCAACAATAAACTGGAGTAAAGCTATTATAGTTAATGATGGCCAGAGAGTGCTGGCATATGTGTGCCTGTCCCCACCCACAACATTACAATGAACTTCCTATGTCCTTGATAGCGAGCAGATATTCTTGGATGGAGCCTTAAATAAATCAAAATATTGCGTAATAACTTTATAATGTTTGTCCATCCTGTGTTAAACTGAAAACAGTTTTTTTTTTTTTTAAAATAACAGTCAATTTGCATGGGACCGCACACAAACTGATAACTTTACTGTTCCTCTTCCAGCAGGCCCTCAGTCAGGCCTGTTGGGGAAATGCAGGAGGCCCCGTACTGCCTTCACCAGCCAGCAGCTCCTGGAGCTGGAGAACCAGTTCAAGCTTAACAAATACCTGTCCAGGCCCAAACGCTTCGAGGTGGCCACATCGCTCATGCTGACTGAAACACAGGTAAGCCAGCCCAGAGATTGCGGGGCTCCTTTTTGCATCTCAAAAACAAGTTTATTGACCTGATGGACACTACAGACCAGCCACAGCACTCAACTGATACCAGCTCGGTGTGTGTAGTTACAGTTACAGACTTCATATGCATATTCATTTTATTTCCTTTATTTAACCAAGAATCACTTGCAGTGATTAATAAGCGTAATTTGGCTGAGTTATAGGGGTACGTTTGTTAGATGCTGTAAAAAAAGGCACCTAAGAAGCAGCATCAGACAAATAACACCAAAAATGCCACCAACTCAGAATGAAACAAAATTTGCAAGCAGCCATGCAAAAGATTTAATCTTATTAATTTTTATTGGAACCTTAAATAAGACAAACAGGGAGCTGTCTGTAACCATGAAAACAACCAGCGGCACCCCATTAAATAACCTTAAATGTTACATTAAAGTTTCTTCATTCAGTGATATTATCTTGTCAGCTCATCAACAAACTGTGTCTCATGTCCAAAGGCGTTGGACATCCGTCTTCATATATTCATATATGTAAGACTCAAATGTTTTATGTTTCTGTTTTCATTTTTTTGTTGGGGATTGTAGCTGTATTGTGAATTATAATATCTTTGGTGGGGGGGGGATATTTGTGATAATAAATGGTGATGTTTTTAATGATGTCCACAACAAAAACCCCAGACAGCACTTATTGATTTGACGTGGGTGTGCACTTTTATATTCCCCACCCTGAATCACCTTAAAAATAAAGGTGAAAAAAAAGTAACATTTTATGAAGCAGCTTTGATTTAACAAAAAAATAAATAAAAAACTAGGATGGAGGGATGTCTGTTTTATAAAAAATCACAGAGTTCTTATTAGATTTTCTTTTCTGGAGCTGTGACCAAATAAATCTTTGTTTCTTTTCACACAAACTCTGGAATGCATTTCCTGTTTTTAAACCCGTTTCCTTCTTCTTCTTCTACGAATGCTTCACAGGTCAAGATCTGGTTCCAAAATCGGAGGATGAAGTGGAAGCGCAGCCGGAAGGCAAAGGAGCAGGCCACTGCCTCCACCCAGTCTGAGACAGAGAGACTACGCAGCTCAGGGAAGACAGGCTCCGACAAATCTGATGAGAGCAGACGGGCTGTGAACCCTGACAACCGAAGGCTGGATCTTGAGCTGGAGGACGGGGAAGAGGAGGAAGAGGGAGAAGAAGAGGAGGAAGAAGAAGTGGAGGCTCACCAGCGGGATTTTCCTCTTTCTGTGGGTAACAGAGTTGGGATGCCACAAACCACGGACTTCTTGCAGAGTAGTAATGAAGTTGGCTACAGTTCCCACAGCCCTTTCTCTGATGACGAGCTGGACGGGATGCATGTAGGTGGAGGTGACAGGAAAACTGGGGCAGGACTGTGAATACACACCCAAAAAAACAAAAAAAAAAACAAACATAAATACCTGAGTGTTACAGACATGACACCAGGAAATGTGTGTGTTTGTGAGAGAGTACAAGCCTAAAGATCTTTGCCTTGTATGCTCTGAGAAGGTTTTTCCAATCAGGACATTTGTCTGGATCATTCTCACACTCACATGGAAACAAATGCGGGATTATGACACGTGTATACTATTGAAACTATTTGTGAATAAAATTGTCACTATGTAATCTACATTGCTGCAGCATGCTGAAAAAAAATTTTCATTTCCTCCCTTAATTTTGCTGTTGTCACCTGCCAGGCATCCTCTGTGGCAGCCTTGTGTTTCCTCCATCCACTGGCAGCAAGTTTTAAAGAACCAGCAAACACTCCGAAACATCTGCTGTTCCAGATGTTTTTTCTCCCATACTTTGCACAACATCCCACGCAGCGCAATTACATTTGCGCTTCTAATGTGAATATTCTATTTTTTTTTTTTTTTGGCGGGGTGGGGGGTGGTCTTGATAATATTTATGAATTGGTTTTTGCCACTTACATGTAAATAAATGAACTTAATTTATTTGAATGATTGCAAGGATAAATCATACATGTATTTATCTCAAACTCGTGCGGTGTAACTGTGAAATAAAGAAAATGGCATCAAAAAAGCTGAATTAATGTCTCCTTTTATGTAAATTTACACACACGCAATTTTTATTGGAACATTTTAAAGAAATTGTAGTTAAAGAAAAATGTGGAAGTGAAAGAAGCTGTCTGCTGGCACAAAGTAAGGAAGCCATGTATCTGCAGGAGGAGCTGCACTGAGCTTGAGCTCACACAGGAATGCTGGTGCCTGTTACAAGCAACCCCATGGTAAAATTAACAGCTGAAGTCTGCAAAGCAACATCTGAATAAGCCAGAGTCGTTCTGCTAACAAGCATTGTGGGTCGATAGGGCATACTTTTCTTCTTTTGAGGCAGGAAGAAGCAGCATTTGGAAGGGAAACGAGGACAGATTCAGATCCAGATTAATATGAACCATGTGCTGCATTTTAGTTGACCCAAAGTGCTTTCCAGGCAAGGCACATATAGTAAAGCCTCATTTCTTCACTCCGTGTGGCTGTTTGGTAGCTATCATCCAGCCATCCATTTTGTTCTGCTTACTCAGCTCAGGGGGGTGGTGACAGTGGGGCTGGAGCCTACCCCAGCTGTCATGGGGCAAGAGGTGGAGGAGAGCTAACAGAGAGACAGAGGACTAATTATGTTCACACTCACACCTAAGGCTGATTTAGAATCACCAGTTAACAAGTACATCTGGACTGTGGGAGGAAACTGGAGTACCTGGAGAGAACCCATGGAGGAGTGTGGAGCTGTTCGTTTATAAATTAGATTTTTATTTCCCCTGAAAAATCAGGGAATCATTAGCAAAACTACAATTAATCCAGAAAGCCCAAAGAATGTAAATTTTATCTGTTTAATAGCTGTTAACATGTTTCAATCTGGACCAAAGTGGTGGATCACCAGGCCTTGTGAGAATTACCAGATAGATCTTAATCTCGGTCTTTAGAAAATGCTCCTTGGCCACATCAGCAATCCCCCACTGGAAGACTAAACTTTTCATGTTTACGTCTCTTTCAGCTCCTGCCCATTAGCTCATAGCCCCGCTGTCTCTGGTAGTAAAACAAAGCACAAGTACTTCTCAATTCCCAGTTTTAATTTACTGCAAAGGCTCTCAGATATTAATTACTCGGCGAGGTTTACTGATGGCCAAATAATTAAGCTAATGAATAGGAAGTAAAGCGATCAAAAGCCTGATGGCGAGTGGTCACACAGGCCCACTTTAATTTCCAAGAGCAACAGCATGATGAGTGTGTGCAACTGCAGGGTTTTTTTTTTTATTGGGCCCCTGTGTAAGGGCTGTGATTAAGGAGCAGATTGGAGGACACGCACTGCGGTGTCACTTAGCACCCTCTCAGACCACGGTCACATATTTATATAGTGATTAAATGCATTCTTAGCTGGTTAGGCAGACTCCGTCTCCTCCCGTGAAAAAGACAGAGCTGCACGGCGATCAGCGGTGCCCTTGGCGCACTTATGGGGCTCTTGGCAGCTAGATCTTATATATAAGAAACTGAAGAGATCCTCAGGTTCATCATGTGCTAAAAATGTCATTTCAATATAAAATTCGGGCACATTTTTGTGTGGGATAAATAAGGTCCTGCGTTATGGCAGTTGACAGCGGATGCAACGAATCCTGTTGATAATGACGTATTTTTAAAAGTAAATTATGAAACCTCTGCTGAAGAGGATTGGGCAGATGTGCATATCTTTTAAATTTCACATTATCAAAATAAAATATTGCCGCCATTTGTAACCCTTTCTTAAATGCAACGCTTGGTGTATTTTATACATCCATACAAAGCAAAGTAACTCAACATACTGGGGGGGGGTGCTGGAGCACACACACCTATGGGCAATTTAGAATCACCAATTAACCTTTATGCCTCATAATCAAACGCAGAGGCATTAGCACAGCCACTGCAGACGCAATCTTTTGTTTCAGTGGAAGATCGATTTTCTGAAAAAGATCTCTAGAGCTTGTCAGGTGAGGCATGAACTAAACTATGGCAGCAACTTTTCAGCGGCAATCCTGTTCAGAAAGGGATCACAGAAAGATCACAGGTGATCATCAACAAAAAGAAAGAAAGAAAGAAAGACAGGGGTACACTAACTTTGATGGCAGCTTTAACAGACAAACATGTGGTCTCTGTGAAAGCAGACCTTTAACAAACCTAGTTAAGACCTGACTGATGATTCATCTGAAGCAGCGTTAAATCGATTTTTTTTTTTTTTTTTTAGCTTACCGGTGTTTAACTCCAAAGGAGTTTTCGTTTAACTTTGACTTGATTTAATAGGAGTGAACGTAACACGCCTGCAGAGTGAACCTCTATCAAACTGCAGCTTTTAATTTGGCTGATGAAAAATCTCGCAAATCAATAGCAGCTCATTTAGTTGTGTGACTTGTCAGCTGCATGACAAATGCCATTTGGCCCGTTTTATGACAAAGGCCCCTCTGACACAGTACAAAAATCACAGCTAATTGATAAGGCAGCGGAGGAATATAGAGGTCATTGATTCTGTTTCTCCTCTAATTTAATCTGAATACGCTGTTCGTGTTGATTAAAAATTCCCCGCGTAAATTACAGTCACCGCTGATAATGCTGTCAGTTTTCTCAACAGTCGCTGGGACAAAAGTGCTGACGGGCCCTGTGCCTCTTTGTGGTTTTAACCAATAATGCGCAGAGAGGCTTTCTATAAAGCTCTTTCACTGTCTATTGAATCACTCAAGTCAGCCCTGAGATGTCAGAGCGGTTTACCAGAAAGCCCTCATTTTCATAGGTAGACAAATAAATCGGCCTCTTTTTTTTCTTTTTTTTCTTTTCTTCTTCTTCTTTTTTTTAATTTTTTTTATGCTTCGTTGGATTATAAATCATCGTGCCCTTAAAATATTTACACCCTGTAGTTTAATCAATCAGCAAAATGCCGGGCTCATTACGTAAATATGAACAGATTGTGCGATCTTTTAACGTAATCACACGTATTGCTGCAGGTTTCCCAGGGCCCTGTCCTGTCACTTAACTAATGGACAAGTAAGGCTGCAGTGAGCGACGGGGCCCTGTAAATCCACATCTGTCCGACTTAAAACGCTCTTCTAAAGCACGAAAAAGGCACCTTTTTTTGCCAGTAAAGTTTATTGAATTCTTTTAGGGGTGAATGTATTCATGAACGTCATTTATTATTGCGGGAAATGTAGGATGAATTAAGGGTGATTGGGACAGTTTTTGAATTTCCGTCTTGTGTAAATGTTTGTGTCATAAATTTTAAAAAAAAATCAGCCAAGAGCGTGATGTATTTCTGCAACAGTGAAGATGCTGTCCGTCTGTTTGAGGAGGAATGAAGGTTATATCACTTTTCAAGGAGACCTAAACTGACCACAGACCCTCTGTGTGTGTGTGTGTGTGTGTGTGTTTAGGCCCTCTGGATGACTGAATTAGACACAATTTTATTCATGCACTGTATTTTAATCTAATTTTTCATGCAAGTTTTTGCTTTCTTGTTCATTACTGTGAAATAGAATCCATCCATCCACTTTCGTCTGATTATCCAGGGCAGAAACCTAAGGCTTACCTTTTTCTCCCCAGCCACTTCCTCCAGCTCATCTGGGGGGCCCCGAGGCATTCCCAGGCCAGAGATGTAATCTGTCCAGCACCTCCTGGGTCTGCCCTGGGACCTCCTCCAGGTAGGACATGCCCAAGAGATACCGAGGAGGCATCTTATTCAGATGCCTGAACTAACTCAACTGGCTCCTTTCAGTGTGGAGGAGTAGAAGCTCTACTTTGAGCTCCTCCTGAATGACTGCATTCCTCACCCTATGTCTGAGGGAGAGATAGGGTCTTATGTTAATTGCTGTACTATCATGGGGGTTGCGTTCCAAAGACCCCTGCGATAGGTAAAAAGTAGCGGCATTATATTAATTTTATTATTTATATATATTTTAAGGCTTTATAAACCCGTCCCATACTCCTATAAACCTCACTCTCTTACTACAACTTGAATGATGAAGATGATGAATTATGTAGCTGTGCAGTACTGATGATGATGAAGGTGGTGCAGCATCTTCCCCCTTGGCTGTTACTTCTGTTTCTGCTAAAGGTGTAGGCGTAACTTATCTCTTCATCTGAGTGATGAACATAGTTATGGGATGTTACACAAATACCTATGTACCGCAAAATCCCACAATATAGTGAAAACTCCACGAAACAGAATTATTAATATTTTTATTTAAAAATCTGCAATACAGTGAAGCCACAAAAGTGAACCGCGATATAGCAAGGGACTACTGTATGTCAGAGTTGCATCACTCAGGTTGCGCAGTTTGGAGACAAAGTTGGGCCAATTTAGAGAAGCAATGCTGTGATGGTTTGGACATGTACAGAGGAGGGATCGTGGATATATTGGATACATTGAACAAAGCATGTTGAAGATAGAGGTGCCTGGCAGGAGGAAAAGATGGAGAGCTCAACCACAGTTTGGGCTATGCAATTCATGGATGTAGTGAAGGATTCAATTCCATTCAATTTAATTTTATATATATTGTGCCAAATCACAACAGTCAACTCAAAGCACTTTATATTCTAAGGAAAAGACCCTACAATAATACAGGCAACCCCCCTGGGCAAGCACTTGGCAACAGTGGGAAGGAAAACCTGGGAAGAAACCTCTGGAAGACTCAGGCTCAGGGAGGGGCAGTCATCTGCTATAGCTGGTTAAGGGTGTAAGGGTGTGTGTGGGTGTGTGTGTGGGGGGGGGGCAGGACAAAAGACACACTGGGGAAGAGCCAGAGATTAATAATAACTAATGTTTAAATGCAGAGGGGTGTATCAGCAGAGTTAAAAAGAGGTGAGGCAAAAAGAAACACTCATAGGAACCCCCCCCCCAGAAGCTTAGGCCTGTTGTAGCATAACTAAGGGCAGCTGGATTATAATTTTATGGTTTATAAGCTTTATAGTTAACTATAAGCTTTATCAAAGAGGAAAGTTTTAAGGCTAATCTTAAAAATAGCGAGGGCGTCTGTCTCCCAAATCCAACCTGGGAGCTGGTTCCACAGAAGATCGGCCTGAAAGCTGAATCAGGCTCTGCCTCCCATTCTACTCTTAAGTATCCTAGGAACCACAAGCAAGCCTGCAAAGTGAAGGGTGAAGTGCTCTATTGGGGTGATACAGTACTGTGAGTCTTTAAGATAAGACGGGGCCTGATTATTCAAGACCTTATATGTGAGAAGAAGGATTTTAAATTAAATTCTGGATTTAACAGGGAGCCAATGAAGAGAAGCCAATATGAGAGAAACATGCTCTCTCTTTCTAGTCCCTGTCAGAAGGAGGACATGGAGAGGGTTGGTGTGACAGCGGAGGATGCAGGGACAGGGTAAGATGGAGGCAGATGATCTGCTATGGCGACCCCTAAATGGAGCAGTCAAAAGAAGATTAGGAGTCTGCACATATGAAGAGCACTAATGTAGAGTATACAGAATACATGGTTTATGTTGCCAGTGGCCTCACCTGAAATTCATAACAATCAGCAAAAATATTAAATGGCCAACAAAGGGGGGAAAAAAACACTGTTATTATTATTATTTTATTTTTTGTCACTAGAAATAATTATTTTCAATCAATAAATAATGAATGTATTATTAGGAGTAAAGTGTTGGTCAGTGATGGGAAATTTCAGACACATCACATAAATTTCACCAGGTGTATGATGTCAGTGAAGTTTGCTAAGCTTCGGTTTGTAAATCTGATATGTAAAAAGCAGGAACATGCTGGATTTAGGCGTTTACTGACCCACAATGTGAACGAGAAAGGTCCGCGTCTGCCCTCTTGTGGCAAAATCAAGAAAGAACCCTCATCCGGCTGGACTTTTTAGGGCTGCAGGTGGACTCTGCAGGTAAACGGACAAGACGAATTTGGTCCAAGTAGGAGTGCAGTAATCGTGTCTCCTTGTATTCTGGAAATGTAGCTTTGAGCAGCAGTCAAGTTTGCATGAAGCCTCCTCGAATGCAGAAATTGCCAAAAGCAAACTTTTTCACTAAATGGACAACAAATTACTGTAGCTACTGCAAAAGGGGCAGCCGATCCCCCGCTGTGTTTGTCAAGAAGGAAAATATGCGATCCGTAATTTTATTGAGTTGCAATTTTGCCAGTAAGTCTCTATTTAGCCGGGTTTTCACAATTCATGAACACACTTTTACAAATCCAGTATGGCACTTTGTCATATAAGCAATAGTGATTTTTGAATGTGGTGAATTAAAGGGAGCATAGCCCGTTGTACTATGGATATGAATTTGAAGGTCACAATTTATACTGAATTCACATTTCAAGATATAAACCCAGATGTAATAATTAGAAACCCTGCTGTCTATCAGTTAATGTTTGTAGTCATTATTAGCAGCAGTAGTATTGTGTGCTTGCTTTGCCTTTTTCCCCTGGCATAAATGCGCATTTTTCGCGCCATATCGCGCTTTTAGGTGCGCTTGTGTGTGAGGGGCGGGCCGACTGTAGAAGGGCGGGTGTTCGTAGTTTTAAAGCACACAATGAATCCGTGAGAGACTTGCGGGTGTTTCTCAGCCTTTGCATCGTTTAGTAATTGTGAAACTGGGAGAAGCGTGAGGACAGAGTAAACTGACGTTCAGACTGACTGCGCACTGTAAACACCGTGACCGTGAACATGGCCTCCTCGGAGCTCGGTGAGAGTTTTTCTGCGCATTAATGTAACTTTCTGAGGCCGCTGCAAAGTTTGGTCATTGCTGCTAGCTGTCTGGCTAACATTAGCCAACGTGGTCAGCGTCATCTCACTGAAACATGCATTTACTCCTGGTTTGCGTTTGTAAACGTGACAGTCATGGCTTAAATCTCTGCTCCTCTGTCTTCGCAGCACTTTTGAGTGTGTCTGACAAAACTGGACTGCTGGACTTTGCTAAAAGCCTGGTGGATGTGGGGCTGTCTCTGGTCGCCTCAGGAGGCACAGCCAAAGCCCTGCGGGATGCCGGGCTGGCTGTCAGGTGGGTGCTTAAGTAGCCATTAAAGTCAAAGTTAAATCCACGGCCGTCCACATGTAGGTACCTGCAGTACGTGAGGCCTTCTCTAAAGTCGTCAGTCTCTGCTCTGTGTTAGGGATGTGTCTGAGCTGACTGGGCATCCAGAGATGCTGGGTGGCAGAGTGAAGACCCTCCATCCTGCTGTGCATGGAGGGATCTTGGCCAGAAAAACACCCACTGACGCAGCTGACATGGAGAAACTGGGCTACAGCCTGGTCAGGTGAGAGGGAAAAACAGCAAGCAGTAATCTGAAAAAGTTCTGTTACATGTAAAATATTGTCAAAAAGCTGAATTAAAATCAAACACTAAAAACACTTTTTTTCTTTCTTTTCTCAAAGAGCATGTGTGACCTGTGGCTAGGCACGTGCTTTATCATCAGGAGGCACAGCTATTTGATTTAGCAGCTGGATAATTGGAAAACTGCTGCTTCCCAAGCTTGTCTTGTGACTCCCATTCGATTGGAAGAATCTGATTAGATTTCACTGTCCTCAGTGGAAAATTAAACGCCACATGTGATCGAGGTCTAGCAGATGATGGTTGCTTGCTTAACACACTTATTGGATTAAAAAATAAAAATAAATGGTTGCAGAGTTTCACTGAGCAAAGGCTGCTTTTAGTTGGTTGTCAGTTTTGTTTGATTATTAAAAGGTTTGAATGCGGCACCTGATTAACGGCCACTCAAACTGCTGCCAGTTTAAAGGATTTACTGCTTTTACCTGTTGACTGTTTACACAGGTAGTCTTAAGTATTGAGTAAGTATCTTAACCATGGATGTAGAGGACCTTCAGTTTGTCACACTGTGCTGTTAAACCTGATTTTGATCATTCCCAATTAAAAATTGGGGCTTTTCAAACAGAAGGTGGTCCTCCTTACTAACATTCTTGCAAAGAAAAATGTTTGGTGCCCATCAAAGAGCCAAAGGGAAACCACCAGCACTTTGATAAAATGATGTATTTAATCAGTTTTGTTATTTGAGTGAGCGTTAGTGCGCCTCCAAAGCTGGAATAGATTCATTGCAGTTTTTGCACAGTAGTGTTGGGTCCATTCATGACAGCAGTGGCTTTACATAGTATGCTGATGCCAGTGTGTCAGCTCTTAATGTGAAGCTGGACCACCAGACCTAAACTTTATCATTTGAACAGATTCTGTGTGTTTTAAAGAAATGCACGTTTTTTGTGTGTGTTTTGAAAGCTTTAAGAATGAGATAAATTTTGTTGCTTGCCCTCTTCCAGAGTGGTGGTGTGCAACCTCTACCCGTTTGTAAAGACCGTCTCCAACCCTGATGTCACGGTGGAGGATGCTGTAGAGCAGATCGACATCGGTAAGTCGAGCTGATGATCTGGCATGCAGAGGAAATTTTGGGCATAATACACAAATACATAAAAGTACGAGCCTTAATTGTCCAGTTATTTATCCCTGTGTGCATTAATTAAAAAATGTGTTATTTCTCTTCAGGTGGCGTAACTCTGCTCAGAGCGGCAGCCAAGAACCACGCTCGGGTCACCATTGTGTGCGATCCTGCTGACTATTCGCTGGTAGCCAAGGAGCTGGAGGATTCAGCGGACAAAGACTCGACCCTGGAAACGCGCAGGACTCTGGCCCTCAAAGTGAGTCTGTCTCCTTGCAAGTGTGTGACCTGAATTTTGGAGGAAGGATTTTTTTATTTTTTTTTTCCCCCAGATATAAACTTGTGTGGACTTAAGGTGGTAATTTAGATTTAAGGGCCTCTAAGAGTTTAAATGTTCCAATACACCCTCTGCTTTTTTTTTCTTTTTCCAAAGCTGCCCCCCACCCCCACAGCTGTCATAGGGTGAGAGACTGGATACACTGTGTTTGCTGTTTGTTTTTAAGTCTCTGTGCATTTCTTCTTTATCATACCTGAGGAATCCACTGCTAAAGATGGGCAGCAGCAACAGGAGATCTAAACAATTAGAACAACTATCACTTAAATGTATCTTTTATAAATTGATAGCATTTTTTTATTGATGGCTTATTACTGACGAAGCCCTGTGTTACAGGCAGTTGCCTTCAAAATGGCCTTGCTGAGACCCGACTATTAACAGCGATGGCCAGTTTGACAAGACACAAACTGTGTCCTGATTTGCTTAGTCATAATCCTGAATGGAGAATTTGGAAAGTGCCATTTCAGAGTTACTCACATCTGCCTCAAACATCCATTCACCACGTCTGTCGCTGTTCAGACTTGTTCCACTTTAATTTCAATGCTGAGAAGAGACGCTGTGTTTGGAGGGAGAGGCAATCAGACCTACGTCTGTTTTTATAAGGTATGAGCAAGCCTCAGCATTTAGTTATGGTTGCCAGAATAATTGCTGCTGCCATTAGATTGTTAGAAATGTATGTTATGAGTGTTTAGTTTTTACCTGTGGGTTTTGTCTTTCCTAGTACTATTTTAAGCTGGCTTATGATTAAACCCCCCCAAAAAAACAAGCTTGAGATTGATCATCAAGGAGTTTCTGCTCGTGTGTCCATTTGCTCTGGTTTTGTTTGCTCAGAGGTGAGGGTCAGTGAGTCAAAGTCTGGGCTGTTTATCACAAGTGTTGAAATATGTTTAAGTTACAGAGTTTAACATTTAAGGCGCAGTGAACTCTGACCTCGCTGTCTGACTGCACTGATCGAGTGAAATCCTGCTGCTTTGCCTGCAGTTCTTGTTTCTTGTGGAGTGATGGTTGCTTTGCTGAACATCAGAAGGTGTTTTAAGTCTTTCACCTCTTCTGCTTATTCTGCTTCCTGTGCAGGCCTTCACACACACAGCACAGTATGATGAGGCCATATCGGACTACTTTCGTGGACAGTACAGCCGCGGCGTGTCCCAGCTGCCTCTGCGTTATGGCATGAACCCCCACCAAGCACCTGCCCAAATCTACACCCTGCGCCCAGCTCTGCCACTCAGAGGTACCCTCGCACCTCGTACAACTGCCTCAACTGATGTAAATGCTTCAGTCTCTTCAAAGAGTTTGAGTGATTTGTCTTCAAAGTAATAACTCAAACATGTCTGCATGTGACAGCTGACAAGGGGACAATCAGTTATTTTCTCCTGGATCCAGTATTTTTACTAGCTAACCAGCTCATGACTGAAAGCTTATCAATAAATGCCCTTTTTATTTTTTATTTTTTTACTTTTTGCTTGAACGTTTTATTCATATAACATCCAGTCTGCTCAGCATTTTAAATGATCATCTATCAGACTAATGAATAGCTCTACAGCTTAAAAAGGTCAAAGTGCTCTTGTAACAAATTATGTGATGAAAGGGGGTATGTGCTAAAAAGTTACTGGATGCACTTCATTTTCATACAAATAATCTGTCCATAAATGTCACTCATCTTCTTTTTAACGATCCGTCTCTTAGTGGTCAACGGGTCTCCTGGCTTTATCAACCTGTGTGACGCTCTGAACGCTTGGCAGCTCGTCAGAGAGCTAAAGAGCGCCCTCGGCATGGCTGCGGCAACGTCCTTCAAACACGTCAGCCCTGCAGGTGAGGCAGAAAGAGCCATTCAGGCACACTCTTACAGTAAACAGTATCTGTGTGGACTCTGTTGATACCTTAGATTGGAAAATGACAGTTTTCGCTTTGTTTGTGAAGGAGCCGCAGTCGGAGTTCCTCTGACCGAGCACGAGGCCAAAGTGTGCATGGTGCACGACATGCTGAAGGATCTCACTCCTCTGGCCACCGCCTACGCAAGGGCAAGAGGTTAAAAAGTCACCCATACCTGAAAAGGATTGTCATGAGCTTTTTATCTTTATTTTAAATAAATTATACATTTACTTTTCTGTCTCCAGGTTCAGACAGGATGTCTTCTTTTGGAGATTTTATTGCTCTGTCAGATGTGTGTGATGTTCCCACTGCTAAGATCATATCACGAGAGGTAAAAAAAAAAAAAAAATGCTTCTAGAAAATGGGGAATGAGAATTTTTTTTTTTTTTATAAATACAATATGATGCTTAATTAAATATGATTGTTCTTAGGTCTCAGATGGTATCATTGCTCCTGGTTATGATGAGGAGGCGCTCAAAATCCTTTCCAAAAAGAAGAATGGTAACTACTGTGTGCTTCAGGTGAGACCTGTGTTCCTGTATTTATCTAGATTTTTGAAGGCACGTCTTTGGATGTACTGACAGCTATCACTGATAGCTGATTAACTTAAAATCCTCATAATTCTCAGACTAATTATGCAGATAAAAGGAGTGTATATATGTGCGGATAATATTGTATTGGGAAATCCGAGGCAATGGTGGTTGTGAGCCTTACTGAGTGAATGAGACTAGTTGAAAGTACCTTGAGTGGCCAAATTGAATAGAAAAGTGCAGTTTAAGTACCAGTCCATTTCAAACATTACTCCTCTTTGATGTGCTGCTCGGATGTATTAACAGCTGCCCAAGTGTATTTATCAGCTCATTTTAGTATTTTTGGTTAATTTTCTTAAGCGTGGCCAGCTGCAGTCTGACACGGTGGAGATTAAATTTATCAGATGGATTAAAGGCTCATGGGAGAGGCTTTTAAATTGCTCTGTTATTTATTTGTGACATAGTACTAAATATTTGCAAAGTAGAAACTTCTGAACTGTTTAGTAATACATCAAAGAAGGTGTGTACACATCCTTTTGTATTGCATGCCATTTATATACACGATTCAAGCTTCCAATTAAAAGAAGTGAGGTTTTATGGGCAAGGTGGGTGACTAAGGGTATAAAAAAAAATCTTGTCACGTCTGAAGCCCAAAACGTAATACACAATTATAGACCATTTTTATTATACTACGTGCTTTAAACCCATTTTTATTTGCTCGGTTGAAGAACTGCTTTTGTCCGTGCTTGTGTCCCAGATGGATCCTGACTACGAGCCTGATGACACTGAGGTGAGAGTGTTGTTTGGTCTCTATCTCAAACAAAAGAGGAATGGAGCACGTATTGATAAGGAATTCTTCAGTAATGTTGTTTCCAAAGGCTCGGTGAGACACTACAGTGTGTTTACTTTTTAAATGTTTATCTTGTGCTTTTCATTACTGACGCAGTCCAATCGAACTGACAAATGTTCACGCTCTTTATTGTTTGCATCCACAAGCTCTCTGAGGAAGCTGTGCGTGACCTCACCGTGGCCACCATCGCTGTCAAGTACACTCAGTCTAACTCTGTCTGCTATGCTAAAGATGGACAGGTAAGAGCAGGCAGAGAAATGAGGAAGGAATCCAGATGAGCTTTAATCTTTAATGTGTCCTCGCCTGTGTTTCACAGGTTATTGGTATTGGTGCGGGGCAGCAGTCTCGTATCCACTGCACTCGTCTGGCGGGTGACAAAGCTGATAACTGGTGGCTCAGGCACCACCCTCGTGTCCTGAATGTGAAGTTTCGCAGTGGTCTGAAAAGAGCGGAGATGGCTAACGCCGTCGACCAGTATGTGAGCGACACCATCGGAGAGGTGAGTGAGTGACATTTGGCGTTGTGCACTGTTATAGCAGCTGTAGCTCAGCTGTAGTTGGTCGCACTTTTTCTCATTGGCGGTTTTTTTTTGTTGTTGTTTTGGGTTTTTTTTTTTTTTTAAGAATGTCCATTCTGTAAACATTTAAATATTCACAAACACGTAAGTGCAGTCTTGGGCGATGTATACATGTAACCCATTTTGAGAGTCCCAGCATATACTTTGTCACACAGACACATCCTGTTCCTCTGCACATTCAGGATGAAGACTAAAGCAGCAGATTGTATTTATTCCTTGAATAAAAACCCACTTTTTATAGAAAATATTTGATCATAGAGAATGGTAAACGGACTGGTTCTTATATAGTGCTTTTCCACTCAAAGCGTTTTAAACAACATGCCTCATTCACTCATTTATTCAAGCACTTTTTTCTATGCCTAGTGATATGTGTGATGTTCTACGGTCCTGTCTTATCGCACAGTATACGAAGTTTGAGATGGTGTGAGTAAATGAGAGGCCTTATCCTGTGTATGTTTTGTGCTGCCAGGGTCCAGACTTGGAAGTTTGGAAGTCAATGTATGAAGAGGTCCCTGAGCGTCTGTCAGAGACTGAAAAGAAGAACTGGATCAGCTCCCTGCAGGCCGTGGCTGTCAGCTCTGACGCCTTCTTCCCCTTCAGAGATAACATAGATCGGGCCAAAAGGGTAAATGCCTTGCGCAAAGCATCTGTTCATGCTGCACACACTTTGTCGATAAACTGCAGAGAAAGCTAGCCAACAAACAGTTGCTGTAATCTCATGCATACGGGCATGTCACTGCAGTTTGCAAACTCTTTGTCATAACTCACATTCCCTCCACGTCTGTCCTCAGAGCGGGGTCCAGTACATCGCAGCTCCGGCGGGCTCTGCTGCTGATGAGGTTGTGATCAATGCCTGTAATGAGCAAGGCATTACTCTGGTGCACACCAACCTGCGACTCTTCCACCACTGAGTAAACTAAGTTTTCAGTTTGTTCACAGTTTTGTATCTTTACAAAAGCAAAAATGTGTCTAACATTGCTGATCCTCAAACATTCCTACCCTCATCGTGCTGAACTGTAGAAACAGACGCACAATTTTGTAACACTAAATACATTCCTGACTTGTGATCATAATGTTCAAGAGCATGATACTGTTGATGATCCTTTTAGGTCAGTCTCGAAACACTGTGAAATAAACTGCTAGTCTGTCTGTCTTGTCTCTTTGGTTGTGCTGACTATGTGGCAGTGTTGGTCCACAGTTTTAATCCAGTCAGTGCTTAGTTGGGACTGTTGTGAAACTTTGTATGAAGTTGTTCAGCCCCTTTCTTTGTCCTCTAGCACTGCCATGACATTTTTAAAATTCAGGATGGATTCCATTACATTTAGGGTTATTGGTGAACAATTTTTTTTTTATTTTTAATTTTTATTACGAACAACTTCAGCTGTACTTTGTGTTGAACTAATGGTGAGTGTGACAAACATGCAAATCATTCAAAGTATCGTGCTAAAGTGCAGTGTCACAAAACTCTGGCTGTAGACCAAGGCCCAAAGACGAGGCTTGTACTGAATGACAATGACAGAATAACATATCTCCTCAAACGTCACATCGATGTTATTCCCTTGCTTTAAAATTACACTGAATGGAGAGAGCCAACCAGCTTCTTTCAGCTGCCCCCTTTCACCCTCTGCCTCTACCACACCCCATTCTTTGCATCCTCTTATGTCATACCAGCTCTCTCTACGTCCTCCGAAACAACCTTCCCCCTCGCTACCTCCTTCGTCTTTGGCAAACACCTTCACCATGTTGGTCAACAGCACCGGTGGCATTATCAACCTCAGCCTCGACTGATCAAGTATGGAAATATCATCCTTGATGATGCAACCCACCCCATTTACACAGGTTTGGGACTGACACCGGGTGTTCCTCCCTGTGACTGGTTTAATTTTCATTCATGATTGATTTATATTTGCGGAGGTTGTTCTGGCCGGTTTTGCTTATTTATGGTTGTCAACCCTCCCCCCAACCCTAATAAAAACAAAAACCATAACACTATGGTAATGTTTGAGGATCTCTCCAGCTTTATTCAAATAAGGGACTTCTATTTGTCATAGGTAGAAACAACTTTGGCACAAAGTACAAAAATAGAACAGTTCACATTCTCACATCCTTGTTCAAAACATTCACACGATGAGATCAGAGGGATAAATTAGTAAAACTTAAGAATGTGATGTGTCAATCACGCAGTGCGACTCCTCAGTAATGGAAGAGGGGCAACAGGAAAAAAAGCACATTTTTGAGGATAATTTCAGCTACATTAGAAATAACTACATCACCATTCTTTAAGACAGTGCTTACTTTCTGACAGTTTCTGGGTTTTGGTTAGGCTCCGACTGCAATTTGACTCCAATTTGACTAATACATATATAAATCTGATTGGACAAGCTCTAAAGATGTAAGGGTTTTCTTTTTCCAATGCATCACAAATTTAGAGACCTGGCAGTCGACAGTGAATAGACTCAGTGAAGATAAATGATCAGGGAGCAGGGCAGTGTGTCAGCAATGTGATAAGGCAGTTAGTTCATTTCAGTTCATGACAGACAGCGTGGCTTCTACAAGGCGAGACAGTGCAGCAACTGGACGGTGAGGGCGCAATGCAGATGTCAGATGACCAGCTCGTTATTCCCGAGGATTGTGAGGAACGTGTGCATCTGCCAGCAGGTCCGGTCGAAGGCACTCGATGGGGCAGTGAATGTTCTGGAGGATGAACAGTGGTAGAGTTTAAAGGATATGTACACGATATAACAGATTACAATTATAATTTGTAAAGTGACAAAGAAGTGCAGGAGGAGATCTGAAACAAGACAAACTAACATTTCTCGTGATTTTAAATACATTTCCCTCACCTTGCGCAGTGTGTTGTCTCCATATCTAACAGACTGCAGCAAACCAGCATCGATATCAGCACCTGGCTTGTGGCAGTTCTCGCATCGCCAGCCCTGAAAAGATGAAACATGCACGCATTTATTTAATCCTGCTTCTGTACCTCTGTACATACAAAGAGAACACCAGGAAGGCTCATATGTCTTACCTGTTGCCCCCCAAAGCATGTGCAGGTACAGATAGCACCCAGGTATTCCTTTTGCCACTGGTTGCCCACCTGGTAGGTTTTGCCATCATCATAGCACATGGATTCATCTGTACAGGCAGGCATACACGTTAAAAATGCCATGCAGCTCATTCACTTTGTAGCACAGTCACAGAACATCTCATCGGGTATTAAAGAGGCCTTACGTGGTTCACACTTAAACTCTCCTTTGCCATTTCCCAAACAAGTGCAGCTCAATAAGTGGCTGTTCTCTCCACGACGGTCCCATTTCTCTCCAATTCTGTAGTTATTGCCACTGTCATGGCACCACTCTAATGACAGATAATACAGAAACCAAGTGAAATGTACTCAAATTCCATATATGTGTATGTATTCTGGAAAAATATCCCAAAACTTACTTGATGAATCACATCTGAAGTGGCCACTGCCCAGGCCCAGACACCTGCACCACAGCTTGAAGCCTGTTTCAGACATCCGCTCCCATTCAGCACCAACATCATGATAGGTGGAAGTAAAGGCATCGTAGCACATGTCTTTAGTGGAGGGAACTCCCTCTGAAACTGAAGGAAGACAGATGGGGAATAAAAATGGACTTGATACAGTTCTCATTAATAATATATTTATCTCAGTTCTGATACAGCACTTGCTGCTGGAAGCTTACTTGTGTTTCCAGCAGTGACTGTCTGCTCCAGAATCTTGTGTTTGAGGGCCCCCAGCAGTGCCTCCACAATAACATTATAGTCCGCTCCAGGAGTAAGTCCTATCAGGGTAGCAGTAGTGGCTGTGCCTGGCAGGCGGGCCTGGGGAGAGAGGATAAGATTTTGAATGGGCACATTTCTTCTAACATAGCTGTTAAATGAGTATAATGGAATAACGGACTGGTCTCTTACCTGGAACATCTTCTCGTTTAACCGTGTGATGGGATGGCAGGACACCAGGTAGGCGTTGCTCTGGCTGTAAGGCTTCCAGGAGATGGTGGTCTGAGTTTGGGCCTCCAGTGGCACATTTGTCTCGTTAAAGAGTATGGGTCCAATAGGCATGTTTAGCTTCACAATGGGCTGTCTGCGACCCTCTGCATCAGGAAGGGGCACAAACACCAGGGGCTCACGAACTTGCCCATAGCGAAACAGTGGATTCTGATTATATCTGCTGTCTCCATAGTTGTTGTACTCTGTGTATTCCACATGCTGGCTCTGATCACCAAACCCATCCTGGCTATTGGGGCCCACTAACTGGACTCTGTTGTCCAGATCAGATTCAGGCACATCCAGCCTGTCACCTCCAGGGCGCTGAGGCTGAGGCAGAGGCAAGGGAAGCAAGGGATCTGGTTCTGCCGGGAAAGACGGGGTTATGGAAGCAAGCAGGTTAGATGACAGGAAGGTAAAGCAGAGCCGCTCTAACACATCTCAGCCAGTAGGGATGACAGATATGCAGCAATGCAACTCACTGCACAGTGTGTCATAATGCAGTATTACAAACACACCATATTTTGAATGACATTTGCGAGGACATTCAAAATAAAGAGGGAATATTATCGTTTTAGATTTTGGCGGCACAATTTATTTGAAGCTACATTCAGCTGAGCAGATGGAAGCTGCCACTCCAGCCCTTATGTTTACCAGTAACTGACTTGAACTTTGAGTGTATCCCTTTAACTTTCATATGTATTACTGTACAGAGCAAAAGTATCAAAATACTCACGAGTCCTGAACCTGCCCACCAGAGGTGTGCTCCTCTGTGTATTTTGGATAGCGATGATCTTGATAATGTACTCTGTGGCTGGTATCAGATCTGAGCAGAGGAAAAAAAAAATTTTTTTGTGACAATAACAGCCTGCACCTGATTGATGTGTCAGGAGAATCCTGTGTGAAGCTCTGAAAGTAAAAATGAAATGTGCAAATGGAACTAATGAAAAAATATATACCATTTATGGTGGCGTAGTTTTGGCCAGCGTGGGGTCTTGGGAAGAGCTCCTGTGGGGTTTCTCCTGACTCTTCATAGGTGACGTAGTATCCTGTGATTTGTGTGGCAGGTGGCTGCCAGGTGAAGGAGACAGACGTGGGGGTCACAGACGTAAACTGCAGGTTGGTGGGAGCCTGGACCACTGGGGCAGCTATATGGAGGAGTACAGTTGTTACACTGGCTTAATGCTTGTTTTCTCTATATATGCACTGCAAGGCTGTGATTTGTGCAAGGTTGTAGCTGCATTTGTTGTGACTTACAAAAAAATGCAAACTTAAATCCAGCACCAATGTACCAATTATCTTTTTTTCAGTCAGTGAATTCTTCTTCCTTGTGAAGACCTGATGCTTACATTACCCACAAAGCAAATTAACTTGTGATATTTATGAGATTTAGATGTGTCATGTGGCCAATGTAACCACAAGCAGGTCTGGAAATCTCACGTTTCTGCTGCCAGATTTATTTAAACTTCTAGTTGCAGTTTTCTCTCAAGTGGCATAAATTGAGGAAACATGACAAAATCATATCCCCAGATTTGTGCAGTACCTGTTTGAACTGTGAGAGGATATGGGATGCTCCTTGTGTTGCCATTTAGAGCGTACAGGTTAACAGTGTACATAGTGCCGGGCTGCAAACCTAAAAAAACACACACACATTTTAAAGCAAAACTGAAGCTCCAAACTCACTCTTTGAGAATCTCAAATAGTAAAAGTGCAGCGTACCGGTGAGAGTGTAGGTTTGTGCTTCTCCTGAGATGGTTCTGGTGATGGTTGGATGTAATCTACTGTTGGGATTGGCTTCAATAAAGTAACCAGTGATAGGTTCAAACTTGGAACGCCAGGACAGTGTGAAAGAAGTATCCGTTACATCTGAGACACGCACACGGCGAGGAGGACTCACAGCTACATTCGGGGGGAAAAGAAGTAAGCTTAAAAAGATCAGTACACCATCAGTGATGTCTGCAAATCTGCCAGTTCTTGGCACAGCTGGTTACCTTGCTGTGTGGTGGCTTCTGCCACAGCTGGTCTGCTTGTGACAGAGTTCTTCAGGGCATAAACCTGCACCTGGTATGTGGTTGCTACCTACAATACACAGACACACAGCTCATATTTACTCACTGACTTATTATGAATTTGTAGAAATATTCACACATGAACTCTGCCTACCATGAGCCCTGGCACAACAACACGGGTGGTGTCCGGAGCAACATTCATTTCTTTGTGGGGACTGTTGATGTTCTCTGGGGCTCCACGACCACGCGATAGCCGGTCAGGCGCGCATTTGGAGCTCGCCATGATGCAGTGAAAGAGGTAGGACTGACCTCTGAGATCGCTAAGTTGGTCGGAGCAGGGATTACTGAAGCACAGAGATGCAAGTCACAAGGCCAAGATTTTAAAACTTGGATATTAAACAGAGGCAAATGCATTGATGTATTTTTGTTTAGTGCTACCTGTGGCTTGAGTTCCCACCAATGGTGAGCTGGGTGTTCTGGTCATGCAAGGCAATGACCTTAACAGTGTACTCTGTTCCGGGGTGCAGGTTTCTCAGCACCACGCTGTCCTGGTCACCTCTGGGTGCTGGTCGCAGCTCTCTCTCACCTTCCTCTGCACTGCTGTACAAGACGCGGTACGATGTTACTGCACCATCTGGGCCATCCCAAGAGATGCGCATAGAAGTGGAGTCGATGTCTGAGAAGGTAAGTTCCTTTGGACGGTCCATAGCTGCAGAGAAAGAGGAAGGCAAAGACACTTCAGCTGTAAGTAGCTCTTTCCTTTTGGCTCGGGAGGAAATTTAACTGAATTTCCTGTAGCAGAACTGTCTTAACTGCCAAGTTTATCTTTAACAAAGTGCAAGAAAATCAGGACAAATAAAGTTAGGGCTGAAAGACAAGTGTAAGTTAATATCAAGTGAGACCAACCAGTGATTGCATTCTCCACCACAGGGGAAGATGGCTGTCCATCATTGCCCAAGGCATAAACACTCACAAGATACTCAGCAGTAGGCATCAGACCCGTGAATGTCACCTCAGTCTGATCTGCAAAAGAGGAGCAGAAGAGGAGCCAATGATTAGGTGATACTGTGTTGGAAAAATAAAATCAACATGAGAGTCTGGTTCTGAACAGCTGGAAATTCCAGCATGTCTTACCAGGAGCCAACACCTCAGAGTAGGCGGGTCCCAAACCATTTTTGGGAGTACTTGTGACTCTGTAGCCTCTGACTGGTCCCCGAGCAGGAGACCAGCGTACTGTGATGGCATTGTCACTTATATCAGTTAGTCTCATGTCTGTGGGGGCCTCGATATCTAAAGGAATAACAGATAAATGAAAAGGATTAGATTTACCGTAAACACCAAATATTATTTCTCAGGAACATTTTTTTCATAGTTCTGTACCAGTCTTGTGTGTTATGTAGATGGGGATACTGGGAGGCGGGGTTATCTCCTCGTCCATTAATGGCATAGACCGTGATGGTGTAGTCAGTGCCGGGATTCAGTCCAGTGATGGTGGCAGTGGTCTGAGTGCCTGGGACTGTAAACTCCTGAGGAGTTTCGCCACCTAAGAGGAGAGTAAAGAAGGGCCAAGTGTTAAACTTGTGTGGCTGAGGTTCAAATGAAACCATGAATTAATAAATATATGTACACACTTGTTCCTCCATAGGTGATCCTGTAGTTCCTCACTGAGACAGAGGGAGCATCCCAGCGTATGGTGATGCTGGTTGGGGAGGATGATACTACCTCTAAGTCAGTGGGCGCATCAGAGACTGGAAAGCATTAAATAGCAAAGTGGAGAAAGTGAAGGCAGATAAATATGGGAAAAAAAAAATCTATTAACACCCACTAACAATAAAAAAGTAGATGTGACACTCACTTGTTGCTTGTGTGCCAGTCAGAGGCTGACTTTCCTGATTGTTGCTCACAGCATACACATATACCATGTACTCTGTTTCAGGTGATAATCCAGTCAGAGTGTAGTGAGTTCTGGTTGGGGGAAGCCTCTCATCCTTGGCATGCCCACCGCTTGTCTTCTGATAGCGGATTCGGTAGCCGGTAATTCTCTGCCACTGGAGCTAGCCAGTGAATTGTGAAGGAGTCGGTCCGAATGTCGGAGAAGTCCAAGCCAGTTGGAGAATCCAGAGCTGGAAGAAAAGATATTGAAAAAAGTGAGATACGTTTTAAGTTACATGCAGAGATGATGGCAATGACATTCTTTGTCATCCTTTTTAGGATGGTCAATAAAAAAATGCAGATTGAAGGCAGTTCCACATTTGCTTCATTTTTCAGACTTAGGGGCTACATCAACCTTTTATATGGAGCACCCTTTGGTTCTTCCTTGAGGCACCAACTGCAGAAATACTCACTTGTTTTTTGAGTCCCCATGGCTGGTTTACTTTCTCGTTCACCATACACGCACACCACACTGATTCGGTAGTTGGTGTTTGGTAGGAGGTCTAGGGAAAAGGTGGTATGTACAATTAGTATCGCTTGACATGGAGCAGTGTAAATGACAACAAGTTATTTTGTCTTTTAAAGTCTTTGAGGCCCATCTTACTTTGCAGCAAGTAGGTGTTTGTGGCTCCTCCAACATTAACCTCCTTGATGTCATCATCAGTTGCTACAGGGTGGTAACGGATAACAAACCGAGAGATGTCGTTTGGTGTGGCAACTCTGGGGACTGTCCATGTTACCCTAATGTGGTCAGGGCCCACTCCTCCAAACTGCAGGTTGGTGGGAGCTGGAATGGCTGGAAAAAATGAGGGGTTATAAGCAACAGCTATTAATGGTAAGTAATGAGGTTAAGCAAATAAAGAAGGTGTTACAGTGGCATGAAGAATATATCACTGAACATTCAGATATTTACTGCAGTACGATGCACTTAAAGAAAGAACTATTATGCCTCAGATCAAAACCCAACCCCTCCCCAGTGATGGAGTGAAAGATTAAATCACCAGCATGCGTTTGCTTTGTGTGTGTGGCCGGCTCGCTGTCCCCCTCTTCTGTAACAGTGATGATACTGATGTCATAGTCCACGCCCGGCTCCAAACCACGAATTGTGTAATAACCGGCAGATGCTTCCACCATATCTTGAAAAATTGGCAAGCTCTCGCCTGAAGTTACTACCACTATCCGGTAACCAGTAATGGTAGTATAGTTCAGAGGGATCCAGCGCAGGCCAATGGTGGTGTCAGTAATGTCGACAAAGTCAATGTGACTTGGAGTGGGGATGTCTGAAAGGGTTAGGCATGTTGCAAAGCGCAAGCAAAATTAGACAGATAGAAAAGCCCCAATAATTTCATTGGTTATGTCAAAGAACATGAATTCAATTCTCAGTAAAGCATTCAGAGAACCGGAGTATAACAGTAACCATGCGAGACAATTACACATTACTAGATTGAAAAATATTCAGAATTAAAATTATAATTAAAAGTAAATAACAGGCAATAATACTGTTGGCCATGCTAAAATAATAATAATAATAATTTACCCTACTAGGTAATAAACATGATTTCCATGCAGATGGTAGGTTAGCCGATGATCATGCTAGCAGTAGATTATGAAAAAGCTGCATTGGACATTGATGCCTAATGTATAATGACTTATAGTAATAACATCACAGAGATTCAGGCTCAGCACTGTGGTTGCGCTAAGCTTTAGAACAACTGTAAATTAATTTTAATTAATTAATTTTAACCCACAAATGTTTTAGTAGCCTGCTCTGTAGAAAACAGCTTGGAGATATATCATTTCTTCTGCCCCTTCCCGCCCATCGCCTCTGGTGTTGTTGGACCATACCATTTAAACACGTGAATAAAGAAACAAAGAAAGAAAATAAAAGAAAGAAACTAGCCAGTGGAGCCTACAATAGAGCTCCTCTTGGCACAGCAATGGGGTTTGGCACAACAGAGCATGCAGACAATAATTTTGCCTGCTTAAGCTGCTGGACTGGACAGGTTTTTAAAAAATGACAAAGTCCCACATGTGCCAAATGTGCAAGTGTGCAGTTTTCTGCTGACTTGTAAGCCATAAAAAGGTAGTTCATGATGGCAATATTCTTCTTTCAAATGGGCAAAGTTGAACTAATGCAGCTTTAGTTTCTTTTAAAATTATGTCAAGTGCTATAGGGGTGGGAACAGAATGAATAGCTGGTTCCAATTTCATATAGTGGAAAATTTATGTCATTTGTTCCTCACTCCGAACCAGACACACTGATCTATGAGGCCTTTCACCGTGTGTAAATTTCTTCTTGTGGCTCCTACCTGTTGTGACAATAGTGGACACAGGAACACTTTCCACTTGGCCCTTGGTAGCAAACACACTTATGTTGTACTCCATACCCAAACTCAAGTGCTCTAGGGTGACTGAGCTCTGAGTAACGGAAACAATCTCTTCAAGGGAGTTTCCTCTTTGGCTCGTTGGTTGGTACACTTGTCACTCGGTAGCCTGTAATGCCTGCAACGAGAGGGGGAATATAATGAGATATGAGAAAGTGAAAAAGGAAATACTGGGAAGACATTTTTGTTCTGGTGAAAAAAAAACATTTGAAAGTCAAGGTCTAGACCCTCTGTGATCCAATGGGCTGTCAGTGCGTGGGGAGCAATGTCAATATTTACCTGGTGTTTTGGAGGCTACCCAGTAGGCTGTGAGATCGCCTGTGTTCGGGTTGGACTCAACTCTGAGGTCAGTGGGAGGAGACAGAGCTGCAACGAGAGAAAATCAGACCATGACACACACACAAAAAACTTGACTGGGTGCAGCAGCAGAAAAAAAAGAAAAAAAATGTCTAGCATAAACTCATCCCAAATAATTTAACAGTGCTCCGTCAGCTCCAAGCTCAGTAATACAACTGTTTTTATAATTGGTTTTGTTTAGCGGTCAACACCATGTCTGTCTTTTTTTCTGTGAAATTAACAGATACGCACAAGTGACAACATTGCGGGTGATGGGGTTTCCGCGGCTGTGTCCATTGTAGATGGGCTGAACGCTGTAGGTGTACTGGGTTCCTGGAATCAGACCATCAATGTAAACATGTCCAGAGGATGAGGTCTCTTCTCTGGGAGACTCGCCTTCCTCGCTGGGGAGCACGGACAGCTGGGGAAATGAGATGGGCATGAGAAACCTGGAGAAACCATCGCAAAGACCTAAAATCTGCATATCAGGCTCTTTGGCACTTAAATGCTCCACTATGTTCACCAGCTAATTTCTAATCTCAGCTGCTGCTTGGAGATAAGCAGGTAGTGAACACTGGATCTACTGGCTGTAGGCAGAGTGAACCATAACTGTGAATACAATGATTTGAAAAGCATTCAATCTTTTCCATGGTGCACAGGGGACCCACAGAGGCAAGTTATAATTCTCTGCGGCTTTGTCACTAAGAGTAACCGTAAGGGTGATTTTACCTGTTTGATAGTATAAGAATACTAGATTCTTTATTATTTGAGCACAAACACATCTCTATATGATGAACTGATTCTTTTGATTTAATGCACTAACCTTGTAGCTGAACCTGCGTGCAGGTATCCAGGTGACAATGATTGAGGTATCAGTAACCTCAGTGCTGAAAGCAGGAGCATTTCCCATCTGGGGAGCTGTAAGAAGGCAGGAAAGGGGAAACAATATTTTTAAATGACTGCAGCAATTTATTCCACTTTTTGATGGTGTGTTCGGCTTCTCCAAATACCAACCGGTGGTAAAATATGTAGTGACACCCTCGCTGAGCTCGTTGTCAAGCTCAGAGTGCAGGACTGCAGTGTACTCCGTGTCTGGACGTAAATTCCTCAAAGGGTACTGGGTGACTCTGTTTGGGATCCTCTTTTCAATGGGGCTCGAGCCTTCAATGCTCAGGTAAAGGCGGAAGCCACTGACAACAGCACGGGGAGCCTCCCAGATCACAAGTGCGCTCTCAGGGCCGATGTCAGTGAAGCGCACGTTGGTGGGTGCATCAGGTTCTGGAGGGAGGCAGAAAACATAACACATGTAAGGCAAAAAAAACAAAAAACAAAAACAACATGTATTATGTTTTTGACATAATTCCTCTGTGTCTGTGTTTGGGCCTTTGCCCAAAGTGAAACTTACTGGTAGCCTTTTCTCCCACACAAGCGGCTCACTCTCCACTTCGCCACTGATGGCATAGATATAGAAGCGGTAGAGTGTGCCTGGCTGTAAGTGGGTGATGTCAGCGTATGCACTGGTGGAGACAGGCAGCGCCAGGAGCCTCAAGTCAGAGCCATCGGAGCCAACTGGGGAGAAGGTGACTCTGTATCCCGACACCTCGTTGGGTGGACCAGTCCACGTGATTGTGACCTTTGCATCTGAAACCTCATAGAACTGCAGGTCTGTGGGAGCTTGGACCTCCTCTGTGGACAGGAGAGTGAAAGAATGACTAAAAAGGGTCACAGTCAGACCTTAGGATTCCCTTAGGAGTTTTTGAGCATTGTTGTCATGGGTTTTATTTATAGATAGAAAAGTACACGTAACATTTATTTTCAATTTATTAGCCCTCCGAGGAAAAACATAACCTTTTACAAAAACAAACCCTGTACTTAACTTAGCTGTTGAAGAACCACACAAAGCTAAATTATGCAAATTATTATATGCATATATTACTTTTGGCTGCATTTAAAAACATCTTTAATTTAATTGTGCTATAAAAACAGTTTGCAGTTTGTTTTTGTTTTTCAAGCATTAAGGAACTGTGAATTCGCCACCTGCAAAAGAAGCTAAGAGTCAGAAATGGAAATCCAATTACAAATATTTATGAATGATTCATGAATGCATTCTTCCCTTTCTAAGTGTTTTTAACTACGTTTAAAGAGATGAGTGTTTCTCAGCCAGCTATGATTTCAAAGAGGTCATTCAAGGTCTAAAATATAGAAGAAGACAAGAAGACAAAATCTTACAATGGTATGGCTATGTCCATAAAAGCACATTTCGACAAAGTCATGTTTTGGCAAGTTCTCTGAGCACTGAAAAACCATTTCTAGAGCCCTATAAGGAATCTCCAGCTGCAAGTATAAAGCTAATCTGCTCAGCTTTCACAGACAGCCCAAAGGCAAAGAAAAAGAATATTGTAGCATCTAAGGAACAGAACATGCTGTCAATGTTTCACTAAAAGAAAACTTAAGTTTTGAAGCACTAATTTATGAAGCAGTTTTATTTTATTCTAGCATTGCTATTAAAAAGACATGTTATGTGTACCTTTCTGAGGAGATCCAGCTGTGTTGACCTGTACAAAAACAGGCTCACTCTCCTGGTCCTCCTCCACGGCGAAGATGCTGATGTTGTAAAGCAGACCGGGGCGAAGGTCAACCAGGGTCACTGACGTATCTGACTCTGGCAGGGTCAGCTCTGTGCTGCTGCCTTCCACTGATGGTGTGTAGACCACACGGTAGCCTGTAGGCACAAGCATACAGTTATACACACAGCCAGGATAAGGAGAAGGATTCATATCTCATACAAAAATATAAAATAAATGTTTGGGGTTTTTTTTTTTACCAGTAATAGGAGCCTGAGGTTTTGACCAGCTGATTCGAATAGAGGTTTCTCCCACTTCACTGACAACATGTCTAGCGGGTGCATCAGGAGCTGGAGAAGTATGGAAGTATGAGAAGTATTATTTAAAAATATTGCATGATTATGAGTGTAATGTCACGACAAAGTGGAGAAGGGCACTACCTGTAGTCTGTGAGGTAGTGAGGATGATGTTTGGTTGCCCCTCATTTGAGACCTCGAAGACACTGACGTTGTATCTGCGTCCCGGCAGGAGATTACTGATGGTGACAGAGGTGGATGTGCGTGGAACATCTGGAGAAGCACACAAAAGGTCAGTCAAAACTTAATATAATAAAAACAGAATTGATTCACAGGCAATATGGAGGAGGCATTATGGAGATTTCAGCAGTGGTCAAAGGCTCTCACCCAGGACTTTTGGCTTGGACCCTTCCTCACTGAGCTCATACTCCACCCTGAATCCAGAGATGGTTGTAGAAGCTGATGTCCAGGACACAACAAAGCTGTTTGAAGTGATTTCTGTCACAGACTCAGAGGTGTCCACCACAGGAGGAGGTGCAGTTGTCTCTCCCTCATATGTTTCCACTTTTGAAATAAATGAATATGACATTCTTCTGAATATTTCTTTAAATTTGCCGCATTGACGTAGCTTTATAGTTGTATAGCTGTGGCTTACTCACAGGAGCCAAGGTTAGTAGTGAAATCGAAGCGTGTGACCTCGCGGTGTCCGTAGTTCTGAATGCTGATGAGTTGACCCTCATAGGTGATGCCTGGACGCAGCCCACTAATGGTATAGGAGCTGATGTGGCCGGGGATGGTGACCTCCTTCCAGGGAGCACGAGAATTTTTCTGCAGATTAATGATGACGAAAGGTTAATGGGTTTAAACGTTTAGTAAGTGAAGATTAACAAGAGTTGTTCAACAAGAACTTTTTAAAATGCTCAGGAAAAAAATGGAAATTTAAACATCTATATTTACTTTATGAGACAAAATCCATCTGTGGGCAAACACCATGTTATGACTGAATGCTTCACACAAACTGTTGAATGGAAATCTTTAAAGATTTTTGCATTTTGTTATATTAATTTTATTCATGTCTTTATAAAAGGGTGCACAGGAATCATTAATCAGCTCTGGAAAATAAGCCTTTGCTCTGTAAATATTGGACACTGGGCACCCATTTACTGTCACCTCTTCCATTACGAGTACGTCAACTGGCTTTGAACTGCTGGAAAAATATAAACTTTTCAAGCAGAATTTGGGCTTTGAGTGGCTTTGCTATCCAAAACACACAGTCCAAACCCCTTAAGCAGAAGCAAGTTCGACTTCAATTTAAGTTCATTAACATCTCAACCAGCCTCAAGACCTCTTTGAGGTCTTCAAAGAGAAAAACATCACAGTAAGGTTGGATGTTTACCTTGGAATCTGCTAAAAACCTGTGTCCGTGTGTACAGACTGTAATGGCGAGTACATTTACCCTCTAATCACTTTGTTTGTTCAAACTTCAGACTTCCCTTCAGGCACTTGCCATCAATCAGAAATGTATCCGCCTTTACTAAATGCTAGCATTCAGCAAAATTAATGCCCAATTTTGAGGAAAGAAATGCAACCTGAAATGCAACCAGTTTGTAACCAAAAGAACCAAAAGTGAGACTCACAACTCTCCATTTGAGGATGTACTGGGTGATGTGAACAGATGAAGGGGCGTTCCACTGAATAGGGCGAGAGTGTGGTTGTTTTCCAGCCTCTGTGATGATCACCTGGAGAGGCCTGTGGCCATCTGAGCAGCAGATCATGAAAAAAGATTTAGGAGAAGACATCAGGAGAGAAGAAGAGCACAGCAGTGAGAAGGTTTTTTTTTTTAAATGTAATATAACAGTGTTGTGCATAGGGAGTGTGGGTGAAACCTGGCTACTTTTTGGCGAGTTCTATCAGAGCGATTCATCGTTTGGGGACAGAACCAAACCACCAGACGATACTAAACCAGCTCAAACACCCACTGACATTTTACAGTCTGATATAACACCCAAGTGCTATATTCATCACAGTTTATCTAGCCTCTGTTCCCTAGAGAACACACACAAAAACACACCCATATATAGCTTCACACTCATGGCCCTTCACACACAAATGCACTTTCTGATGACATGAGATAAATGTTGCCACTTCTTAGGTCAGTGTTTGATTCAAGGCTCACAATGCAGTTTAAAGTCCCCCAAGTAAACAATCAAACAAAGGCAGGAAGTGACTGCCTCCCTAGCCCCTTACTCTCACACAGCAGTTTACCTTTTTCCACCTTAGCAGCTCAGCAAAACATCATTCAACAGGAGGCAGATGGGGGTGATGATATTTGCCAACATTTCAATATTTGCCACACTTCAAAGTCAAGAAAGAAAAAACAGCAAACATAAACTGAGCACCAAGATCCATAAAGCTCAGTGGAAAAGCTAAAGTTCAGGACTATTGGAGAGAACTTTAGAATACACCTCTGATAGCTGACCATCTGAAGAAACAATCCAGATCTTGAATATAATATACTGACTTGTTCAATGTTGGTCATACTGATCTAAAATACTAATCTAAAAGTGGCAGCCTCTGGATCTGAATATGACCATGTTTGCTTTCATAAACCAAGATGGTGCAGCCAAAATACCCAAACTGAGTATTCAAAATGAAAGTCCAAAAACCAACGGGCAATGTGACAGTGGACTACACCTATCTTTATGCTGTCTATGATTCAGGAAGTGTGGACAACAAAAACAGAGCTGTACTTTTCTACCTGGGGAGGTCTGCTGGGGTTCACATCTCATTTCTCCAATCCCATTGCCATAACAATAACAGCGGTAGCGGATGCCATGGATGGCTTTGTCCCATGTCTCTCCAATCTGATGGAAGGTCCTGGTTTGTGGTTCTTGACACTGATCTATTGCAAAAAACACAAGGAAACAAAAGAGTTGAACAGATGGGACAGAGGACATCGGGGTTGTTTTTCTCAACAGCAGCAGCGGCAAGTATTTAATCCCCAAACAGCCAATCAGTAATGAGCCATGAACGTACCAATAGCATCACACTTCCAGTATCCACGTCCATGTCCGAAGCAGGTGCAGTTCATCATGTAGCCTTGATCGTGGCGCTTGGAGAATTCCTGGTTTACTTCATAGGTCAAACCATCAACAATACACTGATCTGGACATGCAGAGAAAGGAGAGGAAGAAGAATACACCTTTTATGCTCTAATGTCACATTATATAACTTCCAAGATTATTTCAAGACATCTTCTAAAATGTTTTGTTAGATTTAGCTCTCTGACCTAGCAGCCGTGAGTAAGCAATACAGTTCCACTCCCCACGGCCATTTCCCAGGCATGTGCACTGCATCATGTGACCCAAAACATCATGGCGTTTGTCCCACTTGTCGCCTACACGGTGCATCACTCCATCACTGGTGGTACATACCTCTTCATGAGCTAATTAAAGAAAGAAATGGGCAAAAGCTATTAGTACCTTTTTTTCTGTGTGCTTGCGGTGTGTGTGTGTGTGTGTGTGTTGGAACATCTGTAAATTCACACATTACTGTGTATATCCACTTCAGCCAAGCCCTTATATGTTACTATTATGTAACATCCTTTATATTCATTATTCTCCCATGACCACTTTAAGCACCAACCCTTTAGTCCCCAACCAAATGGTCATTGCAATCTATGAGAAACAACTCATTGAGAAAAAGACAAAAAGCATTTTGTGCAATGGGGTATGAAAATGGAAAGAGCAAGTTAGGATCATTTTAAACCACCAATCATTGTTATCTTTCTCCACAAGAAAAGTGGCTTCATCACTTAACATAGCTGGACATTAAAATAACAGCCTTCACCAAGAAAAACAGCACACACACACTCACCAGCCATGGGGCAAAAGCCAAAACGCTGTTCTGAATCATAGTCGTAGGTGGTACCACACCACTTCATGCCATCACGGCGCCCATCGGTGGTGCAGTCGGTGTAGTTACGACCACTGTAGAGGAAGGGGAAGTGACACAGGGCGCCGTTGGAATTCCCACCCCGTGTTGCCACAATTGCTGGATTCAACATGGATGCATAATAGTTAATGCACAGCTCTTATCTGAACCTAACCACGCAATCGTTTGTACTGTCATTATTTTATGAGTGAAAAACTAAAATGGCTGGACAACGGTAACTGCACATCAATTTTTTAGCAAAGTCCCAGTTTACACCCGTGTTCCTGAGTCTCACCATTCTTTTCAGTACAGAAAGAGTACTGCTGGTCTCTTTGATAGTCTGAGGTTGTAGAGCACCACAGCTGCCCATCTGTACGTCCATCTGAGGTGCAAGAATAGTAGGTCTTCCCCATGAAGACAAAGGGGAATACACAGGGCTGGCCGTCAGAGTTACCACCATACACCTGGTTCCTGGCCTCTGCAAAAACACGGGAGAGAGAGTAAAATTACTACAGTATACCAAGCAAGGGGTAACGTCCAGAGCTGAAACTAAAGCCAATGGGGCCAACAGAGAAATGCCAAAAACTGCAATTCCTCTGGGATTGACTCCAGAAGCCACTTGAGGCTGGCTCAAGTGGCCCCTGGTGTCAATACCCATAGACTCCTCTATCAAAATATGCAATTTTATTAGATTTTCCTCCCTCCTTCTGGTCCTCACCCCATTCCTGACAGCTGACTCCGTTGCCCAAACAGGTACAGAGCATCTGTTTGCTGCCCTGGTTTCTGATCCAGCGTTGTCCATCGTAGTAAAAAGCTCCAGAATCTGTGCGACAGGTTCTCTCAGCAGGGAGCTCCCCAGGGAGTTCAAGCTGCTGCCGGACTGGGGTCAAAACAACTCTAGCTGTAAACACATTAAAAGAACAACCACAGTCAGGTCTGTTAAGAATGAAAAGATCAGAGTAAAATCTTTGAGAGCTTGTTGAGCTCTGGTTTAGATTTTTAAGTCTCACTTCTTCCTGAGCTGTGTCTTTCACACTTTGATTCACCACGGCCGTTTCCTAAGCACATACACTGCAGGGAATGACCACTTGTGTCAGTCCTTGTCCATGTGTCTCCGATACGGTAGGAACTCCTAGTCTCCTTGTCGTTGCAGCGGTCTGGTTGGTGTACAACAGTGATTAGTAGCTGCCCCTGGAGAAATGTTTACGTTTGTGCTTCTGAATGTTCATATTCTGCCTACTTTTTGAGCTGCACATGATGCGTCCATTCCCCTGTCCCATACAGGTGCAGTCCAGCATCATCCAGCCTTGGTAAGGCTTCTCCCAGGTGTCTCCCACAGCATACGCTGCAGCTGCGCCACTGTCATAACAATGTTCACCTGCAGAAAAAAGCACAGCAGAATCTTGATTTACTGGCTCTCCAGTTTCTTATTAATGTGGTAATATGAGACACAAAATCACAGGATCTGAATCACAATGGCCAATTTTGTAGTAGACATTAACCAAACGAAAATCAATAGCTGGAGCGAAAGATGGACAAATCAAAGAGACATGCTGTCTCACTCGCTTATCTTGTTTGTCTGGACTATCAAATATCAAATGGTCACGCTTCTGGGAATTGACCCTGTCCACACAGAGATGGGGTCAATTCCCAGAAAAAATTTGACCCCTTACAGTACCAAGCAAACATTCAATATATCTGGTCGATATATCATGCACACAAATGTGTGTATGATGGATATATAAGCTCGATTTCTTTCTTTTTTTGCAATATTTCACATTTGTCTGCTTTTCAGAGTTCATGTGTGAAGAATGGACATCTTTGTTGACCTGCAGGTGTAATTACACTCACCCAAAGGTTTGCATGTCCACTCTCCTTTACCATTTCCAAGACACACACACTCCAGCATGTAGGCACCAGTGTCATGAGGCCTCTGCCAAGTGTCTCCGATTTTATAAGACCTCCCACCATCATGGCATCGATCTGCAAATGACAAAATGTGGACCTGTTGGTTTAAAAGAACTCTTTCCTATGCAACGTGGGACACACGTGAAAATTTAGGTTTAATTATTAAAATGTAATTTTAAAAAATTAATTGAAACATGAAAAGCTACTGCCGTGTGTTTCCTGTGCTTTAAATAAACACAGGTTACCATGCTAATACATAGCACTCAAGCAAAGGATGCTATTTTACCACGGTTAGTATTTCTTATTCTAGTAACTCACGTGCGATTGTGCAGCTGATCTTGCCGGAACTAATGCAGGTGCAGTCCCAAATCATCCTCTCGTGTAATTTCTCATAGGTTTCACCAACCTCATAGGTCCGGTCATTGTGCTTGTCATGACAGGCCTCCTCCACTGCGGGAAAAATAGAAACAACAGCAAAAGGTTAAAGAGGCTGTTACTGAGGAGGAGTTGTGGATTTTTCTTTTGGTGCGTAAAAACGCACTACTGACTGAACATTTGTGGCTTTCTTTCCGTGTATTCGTTTGTTTTCACTTGTTGAGATTAACACATGAAACAAGTGATAGTGCACTATAAAGGAGCGCTGACCTTCAGGCTTAGTTTTACACTTGACGTCTCCTCCCGTGCAGGTGCACACCAATGTGCTACCGCGGTAAGGTTTCTCCCACTGTTCGTTCGGTCTGTATGAGCGACCGTTTTCCTCACAGCCGACTACAAATAGTATATTATTAAACATTTTAATAGTAGAATTACATTAAAGATTTTTTTATTATTATTATTTGGTTCACATAGAAAGAAATATATCGAAATTACCAAATAAAATTAGTAGATAAGACCTGAATTAACATTTAACACAAAACGCACTAGAAATCTCTTTCTCGTGCGAGAAGTTAAACATTTAGGGCCACAGAATTCAAGAATGAGTCGTTGTACCGACCTGGATTAATAGCCGCTGTGTCATGAAGCTCGGGATACACCTGATACTGGCCAGTTTGTCTTTTGGTCTTCTTTGGCAAGCCGTGAACTGCGCTGCTTACGCACAGCGCAAGCAGTAACCCTGCGAGTGGGCTACCCTTCATTGTGCGCAACGGAGATTTCAGTGTAAAAGTAGAAAGCAATTAGTTAACAAAATAAGTAATAACAAGAAATAAAAAAGAACTAAGTGCAGGACTAAAAGGCTTGGAGAGATCTGGTCCCTGCCCCTTATTCTCTGCTCCCACGGCTGCTTCTTCCCGGCGGTTAACTGTGCCGCCTCGCAGCTGGTGCACCAGACCTAAGAAAGGGCAGTGCACTGGTTTTATACTTGGACCGCCGCAGCAGCCTGTTTAAAGGGAGGGATCTAACTGGATACTTGATGACCCGCCCGCGAAAGTGTGAGCAATACTGACTCCTCATTTCACTTTTGAGAAATGAAAGAAAAAACAACCTTTTTTTTTTTTTTAATGAGCGAATGCAATCTGTTCATCTGAGAAATAAAAGAAAGAAGCTCAGGATACTCGCCTCTGTAGGTTTGGGAAGTCATGCTGAGGTCCAATAAATCAGTGCAAACCTTAAATAACAGCAGAAAAATTAATATAATTGTTACTTATGTAAAGACCTAACAGACAAATAATAGCTCCAAAATAGCTCCCTTCTGATTTCAGAATTATAGAGTAATGACTGCATGCTATGGCTCCCCAACTTCCACTCTATTCTCCTTTCTCTGGACTGGATTTGGGCCGCATTTGGGAGCTTTGGATCAGGGATAATATCTACACATTTTACATTAAATTATATTAATGATAATATATTTATTAATAATAATAATAATAAAGAAACTACAGTGTCTTAATTTTGCTAAGCCCAGCTCAGCACAGAGCCAGGGACTAAAAAAAAAAGTGGAACTTTAAGGACTATGTCAACAGTTCATAGACGTATATTTTTGTCCATGCTGAAAAATCTGGCACTGTCATCATTTCTCTTTAAGTGTCTGTTGAATCATTAATGAAATATTTTGATACCTTGGTGATACCATTTTCAGGCAAAGGTCTGAGTGTAACTTTACGTCCCCTTTTCCTGCCACACATTTAGTATGACTTCTTTTTGTCACCTGTCAGGTTTCTGTATTCACTCTTAGTCCGCGTGACTTTTTATGTGACTTTTAACTGTAAATCTTTAAATCTTCTGTGGGATAGTGCCACTAAAATCTACGCTCAGCTTGAAAACTGATCCTTCTTTTCCAAAACACTGTAAGGATGAAAAAAAAACTGTTATCTAATGAAATCATTTTACCCCAAAAGCTTCCATTGTTACCCCAAATGTTGTGTGACCGTAAACACAGAGGAATCTAAACACACTTATATCTGTGCATGCTGTATAATTTAAAAAATGTTGTTGTTCTTGGGGTTTTTTTTAGGTTTTTTGTTGTTGTTGTTTTTTTTTTGGGGGGGGGGGGGTTGGTGGTAATTTCTCTGCCTGGAAATGCAGTGTTTTAGGGGAAGGCGTAATCCACAGTGTGCCGGTTTGGTCATGCCATGGTGCAGGAGCTGCTGCTGTTTCGGCTAAACTTACTCAATGTTCTTGTCAGGAGAGCAGCTACTGTGTGCGCGATTGCGGTCCATAATAATTCCTGTCTCAGGTTCAAGGGACAAATTGTGCCAGAGGACTGAAGAATAAAGCAGAAAGCAGACGTTTTTTGGGAAACAGAGGGGGGGAAAAAACAGCAAAAACACTGCATGTGCCTTTCGTGTGTGTGTAAACTGAGTCACCAATCTCCCCCATTTGGAAAAAGCTTCCAAATTTTTTCCACATGTGAAACAGCGCCAAGGTGTGGAGGTTCAAAAACAGGAGAGTTTCAAGCCGCAAGCCTTGAAGTGTTACTTAACTGTAACTTCCATATTCACTGCCGTGCAGCAGGTTTCCTGAATGTGCGCTCGTGCATTTTGAGGAGGGTGATACTGGTGTAGAAGAACGCATAAATATTTGAACATTCAGTTCCTAGAACGGTGCATTTTGAGTATGACTTAATTTCCTGGGTTGTTAAGGTCTCTCTCTGATTTATGAGCTGTCTCTGTCAAAGCCCTTGGAAGGCTGCCTGGCTTATATCATCTCTTCTTTGCTCCCTGTCTCTGTTTTCCATACATAAGATCCATATTTCAGCAAAGATTTATCTTTCACTCTGTTTGGTTTCACAGTGATTTCTTTGTTGGCCAGAATGATTTGTATTTGAAAGCTCAGTGGATACCTCATAATATCTGAAAGCTGGAACTGGTGGGACTGCAGAGCATTGTCTAAAGTATGATGGATTTAATTTAGTCACGTTTTAGTCCGTCACCATTTTCCACTGATAGTAAACCAACACTTTAGTATACAAAGGTAAATAGTTGTAAGCTAAACTGATTGATATAGAACATCTTCAGTGCATTATAAAGTAACAAAACTGTATTTGACAAAATATAATTTTGCAGATTTAGATCAACAAAGCAACTAGTGTGTGCACCTTGATGGATGCACTGCACAGTAACCCCCCAAACAACCAAAAACTACGCAACATATCAAATAATGAGAATTTGTGTGCAGCGTTTGCAGTTTTATTTTTATTGCCAAGAGTTTGTGAGAAAACCTGATGATAGCGAGCCGTTCACTCCGGGAGACAATCTCTGTTGGAATGATTTTCATTCATATAGCCTTATTTACAGACAGTTAATTAATATGTAAAATCTTTGGGATGACTACAATATTTTTCAGACTCCAGTCAAGTCAACAGTTCTTCACTATGAGTCTGAGGTCTCTTTTTTTCATCAGTAGATGCAGTAACAGCGAGCCTTAAATGTTTCCTCCAGCTAACTGAGCTTTGCCAGTTCCTTTCTAACATTATATTCTACTGATGTCATTAGCTTATACATATACAACATGAATGTACTTATAAATATAACTTTAATACACGCATATGTTTTCCTTGTCAAAGCCTGGCACCGACATTCACTGCCCGCTTGTTGGGTATACATTCAACAAGGTGCTGGAAATATTCATCAGAGATTTTGATCTGTATTCACATGATAGCATCACACAGCTGCTGCAGATTTGTCCGCTGCATATCCATGATGTGAATCTCCGATTCAGCCACATCGTTAAGGTGCTCTGTTGGATGGAGATCTGTTGATGTTGGAGACCATTTGAGTGCAGTGAACTACTTGTCATGTTCTAGAAACCAGTTTAAGATGATCTGAGCTTTGTGACATAGAGTGTTTTATTGCTGGAAGTAAACATCAGAAGATGGCTAGACTGTGGTCACAAAGGGTTGGACATGGTCAACAATATTCAGGTAGGCTGTGGTGCTTACACAATGCTCAGTTGGTACTAAGGGGCCAAAAGTGCACCAAGAAGATACACTCCTGATCAAAATCTTAAGACCAGTTAAAAAAAATTGCAAGAATTTCCATTTGGACTATTGGATCTTAAAAAGGTTCTAAATAGAGCTTCACAATGCTAAAAGAAGAAATCGGTGTAAGAGACGAAACATTTTTAAGCAGGGAAAACTTTTGAAAACTGCATTTACACTCAAACATGATTTTTTCAGCTGATCAATAGTTTAAGACCATAGCCTCTAAAAGCCAAAAGCTGTGCAAAAATCTGGATTCCATGTCATTTTCTGTCAAGTCTCTACACTGTCAAGACCTCCTGATGGCAAAAGCAAAAAAGCTCACTGACTTTGAACGGCATCATGATTTGGGGTGCATTTTCCTTCAATGGAACAATGGAGCTTCAGGTTGTGCAGGGGCGTCAAACAGCAGCTGGCTGTGTGGAGATGTTGCAGCAGGCATCCCTCATGACCGAGGGCCCTCGTCTGTGTGGTAATGACTGGGTTTTTCAACAGGACAATGCTGCAGTTCACAATGACCGCCTGACAAAGGACTTCTTCCAGGAGAATAACATCACTCTTTTGGACCATCCTGCATGTTCCCCTGATCTAAATCCAATTAAGAACATTTGGGGATGGATGACAAGTTACAAAAATGGACATCAGTTCCAGACAGTAGATGCCCTTCGTGAAGCCATCTTCAACACTTGGAGCAATGTTCCCACTAGCCTCCTGGAAACCCTGGCATCAAGCATGCCTAAACGATTGTTTGAAGTGATCAACAAGAATGGTGGAGCTACTCATTACTGAGTCCTTTTTCTGACACTTTGATTTCTGTTTTGGAGGGGCGTTTCAGGGTTTTTTTTGAGCTATGGTCTTAAACTTTTGATCAGCTGAAAAAAATCATGTTTGAATGTAAATGCAGTTTTCAATAAATTCCCTGCTCAAAAGTTTTTGTCTCTTGCGCCGATTTCTTCTTTTAGCATTGTGAAGCTCTACTTAGAACCTTATTAAAATCCAATAGTGCAAAATGCAAATTCTTGCAATTTTTTTTAACTGGTCTTAAGATTTTGATCAGGAGTGTATCTCCCACACCATTTCACCACCACCCTGAACCACTGATACAAGGCAGGATGGATCAGTATTTCATGTTGTTTATGCCAAATTCTGACTCTGCCATCTGAATGTTGCAGCAGAAATCAAGATTCATCAGACTAGGCAGCATCTGCTTTTGTCCACTTTTGATGAGCCTATGTGTATTGTAGCCTCAATTTCCTGCTCTCAGCCGACAGGTGTGGCAGTCAGTGTGGTCTTCTGCTGTTGTAGCCTATCTGTTTTGAAATGTTGTGGATTTAGAGGCACTTCTGCATACCTTGCTAGTAAAGAGTGGGTATTTGAGTTACAGTAGAAATCAAGCAAGTGCAGTAGAAATCAAGATTCATCAGACCAGGCAATGTTTTTCCAGTTTTCTGTTGTCCAACTGTGGTGAGCCCAGTTTAATTGTAATTGCAGTTTCCTGTTCTTAGCTGACAGGAGTGGCACCAAGTGTGGTCGTCTGCTGCTATAGACCATCTGCTTCATGTTGTGCATTCCAAGATGGTCTTCTGCATACCTCAGCTGTAACAAGGTATGTTGTAAAGAAAACTATTTCCTCGCCAAAGCAGCAATCCATCGTTGAAACTCCCCAACTTTGTGTGCAAAAAAACACAGAATATCAAATATTTTCTGCAGCTGTACCCTGATGATGCAGGCACACTTTCCAACCCTGTTAGGGGAAATGTCACCAACTGTGTACCTTTCCTTAAGCATCACTGTTAGTCACTCTCCTGTCTAGACAGCATGGACGTGCCAGCTCACCTGGGGCCATATGGAGGACGAGTGGGCCTACCTGCTTCCTTCATGATATAACATGCAGCACCGTGGCTCACGGGTTAGCATTAACACCTCACAGCAACATGAGGATTGGCAGTCCGACCAGGGGAAGGCATATCTGTTTGGAATTTGCATACTCATTCTTTGCAGGTCTAAGTACACGTGACCATTACAGTGAAACTGCAAATGGCTTCATCAGTTATGTTTGTGGACTAATTGTTGCAAAGTCAACTAGTTAGTTGCTCTGTAGCCTTATATTAAATAGACAAAGGTGTTATTAATTTTCTTATCTAATCTTTTGGTGAACTGCCCAAACTAAAAGCAATAAAACATGAAAGCACAGCTGTTTTGTGTGGAGTTTCCTATTCCAAATCTGGAAGAAAAAAAAAGGTTGTAAGGCGTGCCAATCTGTAACACATGTACAGCCTTGGAGTGGTTGTTTCTAAAGTGTGGTTCTCCACCCTGGCTTCACCAAATTATGGATGGGCAGTTTGGAGAAAGAGAGCCAGATGGTCACAGCTGGATGGAAAAACTGGAGAAAGGAACAAAATGACTGGGGTTTGTGTGTGAAGTGATAGAGAGATAGAAAAGAAAGTGGAGAGCATTTGAAGAGCACAAGCTGGAGGGTAATGTGTCTGGCTTATAGACGGAAGAACGAAGGGGGAGATGAGCAGTAACCATGACTGACTGTCTGCTACACCCACTTATGGCTGTTGTCCCATTGTTTGCCTTCAGCTCTCTGCTTGGAGTAGACACATGATGAAAATCTGAGCAGAAAAAAAAAGGCACAGCTTTTGCAGAGGAATAAACCGAGAGATATACAAAATGTAGTTATGCAGAAGTTCACGCTGCAGACAGTGGATCAAAACAGTTGAGCAACATAATTTAAGGTTGTCAGCATTCTCACTGGTCCTCGTCATTGCTCACGTCTGAATCAGTCAGAATTTTCTGCACAGGATGTGAAGAGCTGCTGCTCTGCTGGGAACAAATGTTAGAGGTCGGTGAGGAGGGATGGCGCTTGTGAATACAAACTCTGACGAAGCACTTACCAAAGATTCCACAACACAGTGCTACAAAGCACAGTTACTGTGGAAACCAGATTGGGTTGGGTCATTTAAAGAGTGGCAGTGAGGGGTTGATTTGACAAGTGAGGGGTACTAATGACTGTGCTTCATCGACTGAATTATATGTTGAGTCACACAAGACAGTCACACACCCATGAGATGAGCTAATCTCAGTGTCAGGAGTCCAGAGGAGCAAAGGGACCAGGCAAAATGTTTCACACGCAAATCATGCAAAGCAACTGAGTTTTTAAGCAAATGGCAACTTAAATGCAATTGTGTTAGGCCTCTGGATGCTAAAATGACATGATATTTCCTCATGTTTGCTTCTGTGCTAATAGAATCTTAAAAAACAGTCATTTCACAGGCTGAAAAATGCCAACATGCTAGAAACTAGTTTCTCAAGTGGTCCTTTGAGACTCGCTCCAAAAGTGAGTCAGCCCCACAGACTGTCATGTTAAAGTGCCCAATTTTACAGCAGGAAAAAATAATAATACAAAAACATGTATAAGCAGCTGTAGCTGACTGCTCTTTGCTGTGCTTCACTTCAACTGGTTGGAGTCACTGAACTGGACCACTCGTCTGTGTTGGTGGTGGCTGGCTGTGCAGTTAATGGCACTAACAGCACATCCTGTAGAGGAATAATTCTTGTATCTCATTGGTCTGTTAGCTGTCACTAACTAGTGTCTGTGTGGCACACCTATGGAGTCTCTGGATGCACACTGCTAAGTTAACAAGCATGCTAGCATGAATGATGAGCATCAATCAAAACCAAATATGCTGCTTAAAGATGGCAAAACAGAACCAAAGCATTGTGCTCAAAGATACTGAAAGAGATGGAGGCAGTGGCTTGGAAGAGAAGGGTCTGGGCGTATTTGCATAGACTGCTACCCCCCATGACCCGGGCCTGGACAAGCTGCAGAAAATGGATGGATGTCTGGATGCTAAAATAGAGGAAGCTCCCATTTAAGTACAACCAATCATGTCAGTCATTGTTAATATAGAAACACAGTGTGTTTCTGCTTTAGGATTGACGTCAAGTGATGAAGATAAGTCTTAACCTCAACGTGAACTGCAGCAGTATGAGGAAATCTCACCCCTTACACCTCTCTGACCTTTTTTAGGGTCCATTTTGACCCAAGAGCAGCACTCTGCTAATCTCACAGAAGGTTGGATTGCAGACTCCCCCTCTCCAGGACAGCTGTGTTTCCTCAGGTCAGTCACAGTTTATACCTCCACAACTCCGACTTAGCGCTATCTGTGCTGCCATTTGCAGGGCAGCAGTCTTTTCGTGACACCTCTCTCTCTGTCAGGAACGTGGAAACCTTGTCTGTGTTTTTACACCATGACATCAGGTGTACATAAGCTCAAGGTTAGCAGGGTAACACATGCGTGTTTCCATTTCTGCAGTAAGTTGGTGTCTTTGTGTGAGGCAGCAGAGACAAATTGGACTTGATCAAGCAAAGCTGTGGTCTTGGTGTAAGAGTACGATGTGTGCTTCTTTAACCTGTGGTCTCACACACACCATCCACAGCCTGGTCAGTGTGAATCACTCCACGTAGAAAGGAGAAGCTGACTTCCTGTGGGGTTAATTCTCCCAGACTGGGCCCATGATTTTAATAAGGCTTATGGGAAAAGTGGAGGGGACAAGTCTGCATGTTGTTTACTGACTGGAGTGAAAAAATAGCCACTTTGTTAGCGTTGCAAAAATGAACTTCACAGAGATGCACAGAATTTGTGACCCATGCGAAAGTGTCTGTCCCTTTTCCTGTTGTCACACCAGCTAAGACTGATTGATTTATAGAACAGAGGCTACAGTTCATCATACTAATGAACTCCTGATTCTGCCACCACTGAAAAGGTGATGATCTTCACATGGGCAGGGCACATTTCCAAAAGGACTTACGGGAAGCCCTAAAAGCAGCGAGGTAGAGAATCATTCAAGTCTGACCAGTTACTCACACTGTTTGGTGTGTGTCTGTGATGTGCGTTTGTGACCAGCTCACCGCAACGTGCCTGCTTCGTCATTGCTCACGGAGAAGGTTGTCTTCAAAAGATCCTGGAGGAAGCAGACAAAGAAGTGCTTTGAGTGGTCAGGACTTTTGCTGACCTCCTGGAAAAGTGTTTAAACAGACCAATGAAGATTCAAATGTGCTGCTCAGACAGACAAAAAAAGAACACACAAACAAAAACACAAAGATAGTATTGTTGCTAATGAGTAAATATAGTAATTCCATTCTGAAATTAAAGCTCATTATGCCCAAATGCTGAGAAAATTTCAGTCTTTGCCCTGATTGTTTTACTTTTAAAGCATTGTGCTTTTTTTGACTGGAGCTTCCATTTTTTTTCAGTTTAACAAAGTGTTTTATTAGTCATGAGTTGTTTTCTCTAAATCAGAGCAGGCTGAGTGGTGCATAACATTCAGCAGCTCAGAGATCCAGCATTCCTGCCTGCATCCTAAAGCTTTGTGATGACATCAATCACGTAAAGCTTTTTCCCAGTATCGGCCCAACAGGGAAGCCAAAGAAAGGTTTACAGTACCCTTATAATTTTTTTAAAAAGTGTTTAAATCTCATCTGATCTCATCTCTTTCTGCTGTGTGTTTTTCTTACTGTCTGCTCTCTGCCTGTGTTCATTTTATGGCATAAAGACAACTATTTCCCCGCCAAAGCAGCAATCCATTGTTGAAACTCCCCCAACTTTGTGTGCAACAAACACAGAATATCAAGTATTTTCTGTACCCTGATGATGCAGACACACTTTCCAACCCTGTTAGGGGAAACGTCGTTAACTGTGTACCTTTTCTTAAGCGTCCCCATTAGTCACTCTCCTGTCTAGACAACATGGACATGCCAGTTCACCTGGGGCCATATGGAATACGAGTGGGCCTACCTGCTTCCTGCTTCATCCCAGGTGAAGTCAGCCTGTGTTGGAAAATGTATGACACACCTCATGATATAACATGCAGCGCCGTGGCTCAAGGGTTAGCGTTATCACCTCACAGCAACATAAGGGTTGGAAGTACGACCAGGGGAAGGAATGTCTGTTTGGAGTTTGCATGCTCTCACCTTGCCTGCTCTGGATTCCATCAAAAGCATAGCAGGTTAATTTTCTTGTCAAGTGGCCCTGACCAAGGCATGTGATCAGTGGTGGAGATGTTCCCCAGGCACTCCAGGATGGTTGCCCACTGCTCCAAAGACTTAGACTGGCTTAATAGTACAGTTGTGGTCATAAGTTTTCATACACTCACCATGGGATTGTGGCTGGATGTTTGACCACTCTTCTTGACAGAATTAGTAACATTCATTGGTTAGTTTCCTGGCACAGATCTGGCTTTTAAGCATATTCCACAAAATTTCAGTAGGATTGCAGTCAGTTCTTTGGGAAAGGCATTCCAGCAGCTTAGTGTTGGCCAGCTTTATTCATTCCAAATCCAGGACTGTTGTGTGTTTGGGTTCACTGTCCTGTTAGAACACCCAAATGCGTCCAGGTTTCAACCATCTAGCTGTTGATTAGAGGTGAAGTTGAAGAATTTGGAGGTAGTCCTCCTTCTTCAGATTTCCATCCACTTGAGGAAATTTACCAGAACCACTGGCAGCAAAACAGCCCCAGAGCATGATGCTATCATCACCATGCTTGACAGCTGGTCCAGTGTTCTTAGGTTTGAAAGCCTCACCTTTACTCCTCCAAACATATCTCTTGTCATTGTGGCTGAATAGCTTCATCTTTGTCTTGTCTGACTTTTCTCCAGAAGGCATTTGACTCATCCATGTGGGCAGTTGTAAATTTTAGTCGAGCTTGAAAGTGTCAGCTTTGAAGCAGAGGCTTCTTTCTTGGTTGGCACCCTTTAAGTCCATGGTGATAAAAAAACTCACTTCACTATCGACAGTGATGCTGGTGTTCCAGCAGTTTCCAGTTCATTAGGACTTCATAAATTATGTTTGCTTCTGGTGACATAGGTATTTCAGGGGTGACCTGGTAGGCAGGGAACTTTTTTTTTATTTCTTACATCGATAAGCATTTGTGGCTGCTGAAACACAAGGTTACTTTTGTCAATAAAAAATTATGACCGGGAGGTCTGAAACTGACCCAGCACTGTCAACAGAAGCTGAGCTTTTTATTTTATGTCCCTACATGCACTAATAAACAATCAACAGTATAGTTAAAATCTTGAACAAATGGGGAAAGATATGAAAGAAACGCTAAAAAAAAATAAAAAAATCACTGTTTAAAGTCCACAAAGCACAGTGGTGTCAGTTTTTGAACATAGACGGATCATATATATTGCCTCCCATATGCCAAGAACCTTCATTGTTTTTTATTGTGAAAGCATTTCTATATTTTGTGATAGAAGACCGTGCTGTATGTTTGACATAAAATATCGCACAGCTAATATACTAGTAATTTTTCTTTTCATTTTATGACCACCCAGCAAAAATGACATCAAAAAGATGTTTCACTTACAAACAACCAGGCCTTCTGGGATAGAGAAATGGGTCTAAGAATTTGCTGGATGTGTATATAATAGCTCATCTGATTAGTCACTCTAGTAACTCAGCTTTCAATGTTATTTCTATGGCATGTAACATATAAAAGTAGAATATTAGTCAAAAACCCCTTTGGTCATAAAGGAATGCCCTTTATCGCCATAACAATAAATGTTAAGATTACTTTGTGGGATGTGTTGGGATTTAATGTTCAACACAAACTGTTCATTTACACACCTCCACAGTTCCTTAAAAAAAGAAAAAAGACAGACACTTCCACAAATACACGCTGCAGACACTTCAGCAAACACAGTGCACACAGATGTTTGTCCTCTGCCAGATATGTATGTTACATGTGGTTAACCAGGGTTCAAAAAGTGAACTACTTTAGAGTGAACCCTACAGCAGTAAGGTCTTACTCCAGTGTCCCAGACTTTGCAGACACACTTGTGTTTGCATTCTGTTTTGACACCACTGTTTGAAATAATTCACCAGCTTCCACATCTGCGGTGCCAGCGTGGGCACAGCAGGGCTGGAGTTGCTTGATTCAGAGCTGTTAAAGGGGGTGTTGGGTGGGGGTGGGGGTGGGGGGTGAGAGTGAGAGTGAGAGCTGTAGTTGCCAAGTGAAGCTTGGGTCACAGTTCACACCCAGACAGTGAATCTACTGGTGGCTAACAGGGGGGATATAATGGCATTTCTTCAGCATTGGTAGGGTTATGATGATGTTGGAACTGTAAAGTATTATCTGTCATGCAAAGATCAATCTAGGCAGTTAAAACACTTTGCTATGGATGCCTACTGCATTTCTTTATACATTCTTTTAGTTTGAATTGCTTTCAGTAAGTAGAGTAAAAACTGAGTGCAGAAACATGGGGCGGGGTGGCTCCATACAGAACTACTAAAACAGATGGTAAAACTGTTCACATTTCCCTGAAGTGGTTCAAGTCCCGTTTATTGGGCAGAAACTAATTTGTTTTGTGAAGCAGTTACACATTCAAAAGCAACATGGCGTAAAGCAGTCTTCCAGGCTTTTGCGCATGTAATTAAATTATGTCAAATAGAGCAAAGCACACTCCAAAATCTCATATTCTCAGTGTTTCAGTTGCCTTGAATACATCAATACAACAATGCTTTGTTGAATTTTTGTAAACTGGCTGACTGGCAAAAAAGAATAAATCACTGCAAATGACGAATATGTTACATCCTCCATTTAAGGTGTCCCTTTTGACATTAAAGCACTGCAAGAACCCTGGGTAAATTGTCCTGTGTGGCAACTAATTTCCAAGAGCACAACAATGAAAACTGTAATGTGTAGAGCAATCTGGAAGTTGATCCTGGGTTTATATCTGGAGGTCAAAGAAAACTGGATATACTGAATATATTTCAATAAGGAGAGATCATTTGGAAGAATTCAACATGATTCACTGAGATATAGAATTCAGTTAAGCTATTTGGTGATTACACTCTGATGATCATCATAGCAGAATGGAATCCCAGCGGTGATAGGAATTAATTCAATTCAATTCAATTCAATTTTATTTATATAGTGCCAAATCACAACAAACAGTCACCTCAAGGCGCTTTGTATTGTGGGTAAAGACCCTACAATAACACAGAGAAAACCCAACAGTCAAAACGACCCCCTATGAGCAAGCACTTGGCGACGGTGGGAAGGAAAATACTCCCTTTTAACAGGAAGAAACCTCCAGCAGAACCAGGCTCAGGGAGGGGCAGTCATCTGCTGTGACCGAATTACAGCAGGACCACCCCCACCCCCCCAGAGTCTAGACACTGGTGGTGGTGAAGATGAAGATGGAGGCTAGGATGGAGCTCTGAGTGATCAGAGTGAGGTGGAGAAGGAGGTGGCTTGCCTGAATCAGAGTCTGGAGGGGAGAATGACAAAAGAGAAGTGAGATTTAAAGTACGCAGAGTGGCTCAGAGAAGGTGGGCATGAAGATGATTGGACCAGAGCAAAGATGTCAGCATTGAATTTGATGGCATAGAAAAAGTGGAAGTGATGTAAAGTATCTCGCAAACAAAATATTTCTATAGTAAGATTTATTTTTTCAAACAAAGGAGTTGCCCTCTGCTGGCATTTAGACATCCATCCATTTTCTTCAGCTTATCCAATTCATGGTGAGGAGCTGTCATAGGGTCAGGGGTGGGGTCAGCCTGGACAGGTTGACAGTCTGTCGCGGGCTAACAGAGGGAGACAGACAACTTTTCACATTCACAATTTAGAGTCACTGGTTAACCTAACATGCGTGTCTTTGGACTGTGTGAGGAAGCCAAAGTAGCCAGAGAGAGCCCACGCAGGCACAAGGCTGGAAAAGCTTTCAACCTACATGGTCCTCCAAGTAATGGTTCAGACAGCATTAAAGCAAAGGGAAAGTGGATGCAGTTACAACCTATAGGCTGGAGCGTATCACAGCTGTCAAAGGGCAAGAGGCGGGTGACACCCTGGACAGTTCGTCAGCCTATTGCAGGGCTGACACAGACAGACAACCATTCACGCTCACATTCACTCCTATGGGCAATTTAGAATCACCAATTAACCTAACACCACTAACTGCATGTTTTTGGACTGTGGAAGGAAGCCGAAGTACCCAGAGAAAACCCACGCAGCCACGGGGAGAACATGCAAACTCCACAGAGGAAGGCCCCGGCCAAATGGTGGATCCAAACCCAGGAACTTGTTGATGTGAGGCAGCGGTGCTAACCACCGTTCCACCGTGCTGCTACAGCTGCACCATCAGAGAATAATTTCATGTGAGTGAGGATACCATTTAACCTTTTCATGTGTTATCCCTGCTTCTTTTTTGCCAATTTCAACATCCCCCACTCTCCTCTTTCCTCTTCACTACCTTTTTTGGTCTCAGTCTGAGTACTTCTCTCCATTTGGCTCCACTGACTGCAGCCCTCCTCAGACCATTTGCCGTAATTTGCTGTTTTCTGAGGGAAATGCCAGAATGTTTTACTGACTGTGGCACAGAGAGCCAAACAATTTAACCACAGCACATTGAGCTCACAGAATGTTTTATACTTGAATGTGACTATTATTTGATTTACCTGAGCACATTTTTGATGTCTCATGCAAATAACATGAACTTACTATAATAACAAACTTTCATTTGGCTATGGCTCCAGCAATAGGCTATAGCCGGTTTGCTGTGACTCACGTGTATGGCAATGCAGCATGACAAAATCATTGCCAAGTTGCGAGAGAATGACTCACAGTCTGTTGACGGGCACACTTATGGCCCTTGTTCCATTATTTCCCAGCAGAATAATTCTGTACATGGAGAAAACATTAAGAATGAAATGAAAGGAGTTTCCCAAAGCTTTCCCTGTTTGGCACACCATTATACTTCACCACAGCAGAGTGGAGTTACAAGCCCATTAAAATCCCCTCATGCTCTTGCAAAGGAAATTCTTTCATAACAAGCAAAAAGAAACTGAAGTTGCAAAAATCACAAAAGAGTGGAGGCCCCAAAAACTCAATCAGACCTTCGTAACAACATCTGACCCCTGCCTCACATCCACCCTGCATTACTTTGCAGTTATTTTTCAGACACAATACAAACATACAATCTGTCTCATCCTGCAGCTTTGAAGACCATTAAATAAATGATGATAGGAGCTTGGAAAAAGTGTGACATCATCTCACTGTGTATGTGCATGTGTGTGTTTGTATGGGTTTGATCTCTCCATTTCTTACCTCCTATAATTACAGCTCTGTCTCCCCTGAAGCAAACCAGCAGATGTTAACATCATCTGACCATGAGACAGTTACGTAGTTCACAGTGAAAAGTTGTAACATCTTCATTTGTTCACACATTAGACTGGAAAATGTGACACCACAGGAGGTGCGAAGCGTACATCCAGATAATAAGTCATATATGAGTGATCAAGCATATCTCTATACACATTTATCTTCATGCAATAACATTTTTTCCCATGTCTTCATGTAGACACAGTGTATCAGGTTGAACTACAGCTGACCGAACACTGCCGAAGCGCAATCTAAACATTACATCTGCCGTTGCACATGTGACAACAAAACGGTAAGGCATTGTGAAAGTCTGAGTTTGCTGTGGAGATGCTTTGGTCAGTGATGAGTGTCTTGCTGCCAAAGAGGAAGTCTGAGGTTTTCTGAGGCAAGGTCACCGAGAAGTTTCATTACTTAATGCTTCTGTAAAAATGAGCTTATATGAAAAGTACAAGTTGGACTTCCCTTTTATGTACTTAGTAATAGATTTCAAAAGAAGAAAAGGTCTGAATTTGCAGTTCTGTGAAAAAATGCGTTGGCCCTGTGACAGGCTGCCAAGAGAGAAACTTAAGTTTGCAAAGCTGCATCTGAACGAACAACAAGACTGCTGAAACAGACAAGACCAAAGTGGAGATGTTTGGCCATAATGCACATTTGACAAAAACTAAACAGCATATCAAGCATGGTGGTGGAGGGGTGATGATTTGGGCTTGTTTTGAAGCCACAGGATTTGGACACATGACAGTCATTCAGTCAATCATGAACTTCTCTGTATAACAAAGAATATAAAAGTCAAATGTGAGGATATCTCTCTGACAATTGAAGCTTGGCTTAAACTGAATCGTGCAACAGGACAATGATCCCAGCAAATCTACAACAGAACGACTGAAAAAGAAAAGAAGATGTTGCAAAGGCCAGATAAAAGTCCACACCTGACTGAAATGCTGTGGCAGGACCTTATGAGCATTATTTATTTTTTAAAATTGCCCGCAAACCTCAATGGACTGAAGTAATGTTGCAAAGACTGATGAAAATGGTTACTTCAAGTGACTGCTGCTAAAGGTAGTTCCACAAACAACTGAATCACACGATGTACTTAGTTTGTCACACACTGTATTTTGGCTTTGTTTTTGTTAAATAAATAATGACATGATGTAATATGTCATGTGATTTTGTTCATCTGAGGTGGTATTTTAAAAAATTACATTTGGTAAGGACCAGATGGCATCCTGAGAGAGGGTGAACTTTCCTTTGACCGTGACTTTAAAAGATGAACAAAACCTTTAGATCTGAAAAATGAAGCCAGTGCAGGAGTGCCCACAGGGTGTGACTCTTTGGTTGCAAAAAAAAGTCTGATTGTCTAGAAGTCCACAGCCCTGCGCACTCTAGGTATGACCTCAGAAGAAAGTATTTTCCTCACGACTTTATAGTTTTAATAGCTAGTTTTAGGCCTTATTTAATGTACACGAAGTCCATTCTGCATAGCTATTTTAGTGAGTTTGGATAAAACTAGATGAAGGGAGGTGTGGTTTAGTGCGTGACTAATTTGTGATTGACAAGTCACACAAATGCTAAAGTTTATGGTCACATCATTAGTTTCCCGTTCCCATTTGTACATTTACTAAAATTGTAGGAGTAGTGGGTTTTTTAATTTTGTTTTGTTTTGTTTTTTAACAGAAGGATGTTAGTGCAGCTGACAGAGAGTACTCTAGCCTAGGGGGAGTTTAAATTTTGAATCTCAGTAGTGCTTACAGGGAAAATCAAGAGGTTGTTTCACCTAAATGTCAGGCTTTGTTGTTTTATCCTGATCAGACCAAAGGTGTTTAGATTTTCAGAACTACTGTCTTTTCCTCTTCCTGAAATTTCCCATCCCAAAGTGCAGAAATCGTACTTACAAATGTACAACCCAGCAATTCAAATGCCACAACATCATTATCTAGCAGAAATACTCCTGCCCTGACCTTTTAGATCCACTTGCCCTTGGTAACAGAAAATTTCCTCCTAATATCGTTAACCTTCCCTGAAATTATATTAATCTGTCAAGCAGTCCAGCTAAATAATAATAATAATAATAAAAAATATTTCATGCATATCACTCAGAATTAGATTTCTTTATTTGGCTTTTCTTTTCTTCTCCTGATAACTTAAAGGAGAAACTTGTGTGCGTGCATGCACACAAATACAGGAATATGTTCAGAGTTCTTTGTTGACTTAAATAACACCAGCTCAGACGGTGAGTCCCCGAAGGCGAGACCAATGAAAACACCACCTCTGTTTTGTGTTTCTGTTCAGCAGACCCTCTTCTCTGTGCAAACGCAGCTGCTTTGACTGGATGCATAAAACACACACACACACCCACTTGATTCCCCTCCACAGGCCCTGTGCTGTGGTGGAAAATCTGTGGGCAGTGACATCATCATTCAGACCACTGAGTAACATTACAGACAGAGATTGGAACGCTAGTCCCGGGCATCGACTGTCAGTGTTATACTGCAAAGGCGGAAGCAGAGACTGCGTGATGCACCAATCACGGAAACCCACCCGAGGAGCAACGTACACAAACAAAGTGAAGAAATGCAGCAAATAATGACTCTGGGGAGACAACTTTGTGCTCTCTAGAGTCCGCACTACTTTCCAAAGATCTTGCCTCACGATAAAACCTCCAAGGAATGAATCATTGCTGCTGCTTTAATTACATGTTCTGGACAGCTCCGGATGGCTTTTGTGTACTTGTTCACTATCATATTCCTCCCTAACAATCATTTGTCCATCCAGTATCTCAAGAGGCACCTTTAAACAAACACTCTGGTGGGGGTGAGCTATTCCCTGATGTGTTTATCTGCCTTGAAAGATAACCGTTTCTGGTAAATTCCTGCACTTATTTGCGCTCTCCTGTGGATTGGAAGCATATGGCTTCATTGCATAACACTGACAAAGAAGGTAATCATGTGGAGAAATGACTTCACATTATTAGAAGAAGTGGTAGGTGTGCAGACTTCCTGTGTGAATTAGTCTGCTCAACATAATCTGATCTATTTTGCACATGTCTGAAAACAAATGAAGTCTTAGTCAGTGTTTCCGTTTCCAGATAATTGGCAGTTCTAACATAGCCCAGAGGATAAAGCATTCCCCATCGAAGTATAACAACAACAAATCAGGACAGTAACGAAAGGTTTAAGCCAAAGATTAGCAGCTAAATGTGATGTAGTTCTAACACAGACAATGAAACACAGTAATTACCATGTTTGCCTTTTGGGCACTTTTGGCCAATGGAAACTTTACTAAATACAGAATATGCATATAAAATGAACAAAAGCAAACAATACAGTGTTTAAAACATTTAATGCATTTTTTAAATTATTTTATATTTTTAAACCTCTAAACTTTCATATCCAGTGAGCAGCAGCAGGGAGAAAATGCCTTGTTGATGCCAGACGTCAGAGGAGAACGGCCAGACCGCTTCAAGCTGATAAGAAGGCAGCAGTAACTCAAATAACCACTTGTTACAACCAAGGCATGCTGAAGAGCATCTCTGAATCCACAACACGTCAAACCTTGAAGCAGATGGGTAACAACACCAGGAGCCACTCCTGTCAGCTAAGAACAAGAAATTGAGGATACAAATCACACAGGCTCACCAAAATTGGACAACGGCAGATTGGGAAAGCATCGGCTGATCTGATGATTCTTGATTTCTGCTGCAGCATTCAGATGGTAGGGTCAGAATTTGGAAAAAAAATGACTTGAAAGCATTTGAGACTTCTGGGCCACAATTTGGGCCCCTTAGCACAAATTGTGCATTGTTCAGCACAACAGCCCACCTGAGGATTGTTGCTGACCATGTCCATGTCACAAAGCTAAGATCATCTCAAACTGGTTTCTTGAACATGACAATAAGTTCGCTGAACTCAGATGGCCCCCACAGTCACCAGATCTCAATCCAATAGAGCACCTTTGGGATGTGGTGGAACGGGAGAGCCTTATCATGGATCTGCAGCTGACAAATCTGCAGCAAATGTGAGATGCTGTCATGTCAACATGGACCAAAAGAAGAAGAAAAAAGGGGCTCCAACCTGCTGTCTGGTCATTTATGTATAAATAAATAATGGATGGATGGATGGATGGATGGATCCCTAGAGGCAGTATAACTATTTGCTTCCATGCCTGCGATTCGTTTGCTCTCTGTTTTGCGTTTTGTTGAAAGTGGCTGGAAGGCGGGCGACAACTGATGGTTTAAACTACAGTAATGAAGTTTTCTGTCTGACTCTGATTAATTAAGAGCTTAAGAAGAAGACTAAATATGAATAAATAAATAAAGTTAAAATTCTACAGAAATCACTGATGTGTGTACTTTTTCAGAGTATCAGATGAAGCCAGCTTCAAACTTCTGTTTCTTTTCACTGACGTATTAGAGTCAAAGGTTTTATTTATATTTTTGCCTTTTGTGTCACATTGGTGCTTAAATTCCATGCAGTATGATCCAGATGTGATACCCTGTTTTAACACTGGCAGATGACATCTGTCACATGTTGTATACGTTTGAGAGAGAGAGAACACTGCAGGTACAAACCAGCTGACCTGAAATAAACAGGAGGATTTAGGAGCGAAGCTCTGTTTATTTCTTGGCTGAACAGATGTGCTGAGAAAGTAAAGACCTGACTGGATGGCAGAGTGCACAAGAACAGACACCAAGCTGATCTAACACAGCTGTCTGACAGATTACATTACAGCGAAATGCCCAAACGGTTCACATTAACTCTGCTCGGAGGCATTTAAAAGGTGGTGAAGAAAACTGAAATGCAGTTGGGATTGCTCTTTGGAGGCGGTGTAAAATCAGACCTGAGTTCATGGGTGGGTCCTTATCACCCCAAAGAGATGCTTCACCAGATGTGCAGACCACAGGCCAAACTTCACAGCCTCGTGCAATAACGAACCAGCAGAAGTATTCAGTTTCTCACACCCTCAGCACATTATGGAGACCTCCAACACATTTCAAGATGGATGACACACCTACAGCGCTAACAGGCTGATTACGCAACTTAGCATGGCCGCATGTGATAAGCAGCACAGAACACAAGACACAGCTGAGGCCATAGTGGGAATTAGCTTTGTAAACTTACATGTATACAATATATATGGGTTATTGATATGGCGTGCATGTTTTTGTATCTGAATTTCTGTTTCAAATAATTTGTTCAATGGCTTGTAGGAGTTTATTCCATAAAACCTTAGGTTGATTACATTTCCAGTGCATTCAAATTATATATATAATTTTGTATTTTGCTATCTAAAACTCCAAAACATGAGGTGGCACAACGTGGCCATTTAAATGAACAGAAGACTATTAAAAATGGTGTTTCTGGCATGATGTTTTTATTGTTAAAATAATAGGATTTTATAAACACCAATACTTCTGAAGATGTTGAGATAATTCAAACAGTGTTGTTCAGTACTTTGTATGTTCTCAAATGTCAGGGTGGCACAACTATAAACATGACACTTTTATTATGAAGTTTTAAAAAAAGAAAGCAATAATAGAGAAAATATATTTTATCATAGAGATGACCCCATGTGGTCTTTATGGCTGGCTGAAAAGGTTTGTAGCGGTCTTGCAAAAATAGATAAAAGTAGCCAAATTCAACTGGCTGGTAAATTTTCCATGTCAGGTGGTACAACCAATGTAAATCTAAGAAACCATTAACTCATCATAAAAATATTTTTTTCATTCAAAAAAATCATTTGTATGCTCTTGGCAACAATCACAAAAGTTAATACACGTGTCCAAGTAAAAGAATGTTTAAACTGAAAATTGTGGCAAAATTTAGGCAGCAGGAAATGTCACTTACATAAAACAATAGTGTTATTTAAAACCCTGAGATGATCTATTAGATCACCTTAATATATGAAATATGTTTATTAATAGAACAAACTCCCACAAGTCATGAATGTAAAGATTTATTTTACACAGGAATGTTGCAGTCAGACACATAAAATATGCATGTCGCGTCAGTGACCCATGCTTGTTTGTGGTAAGTCTTCAAAGCCCCAGTATTAAGCAAAATGAAAGCTTCCTGACGCTGGCATGACATCAAAAGTGCAAAAATTTTATTGTGATTTGGGGTTAAAGTTACATGAATGCATGCACATAATCTAACAGCAACAAAGTTGGTGAGATATTTTACTAGAAATTCATCACAGTAAAGAATTTCAGATTTATTGTCTGGAAACCAAATACGTTGATATCACAGTTTGTGCACATCCATCAAGAAGATCTTTTCCATCTTTCCAGGATCAGAAAAACATTTGACCTGATATTGGCTGAATGAAAAAGAGTCACTGTCGGCAGATGGTTTGCACAAATTTTTGTGGCAAACCATCAAATATGTGTTGAAATATTTCTGATTGGACCAAAGTGGTGAACTAACTGAACAGCAATCTTAAGAGCCACTTACGAGCATGTCTGGAAAAAAAAAAGAAAAAAAAAAGCACTGGCGAGGATCATGTGCGATGATCAAAAGTTCCAGAACTGCTAATAAAAAGGAAAATTGTGAGATCTGATTTATTTATTTATCTGTCAACAGCTGTTTTGTTGAAGACAGATCATTTTGTACTTCAACTCCACTCACTTTGAGTCTACAGCAGAGAATTTAAAGCAGTTCACAAAAACTGTCTCTCTTTTTTTTAAACGCTACAATTTAAATTGTCCAGCTGGGAGAAGCGCACACTTAAAAAACATCCTCACCCTCTGGCTCCCTTCCACTAAGGTGGAGCAGAGCACTTGCTGTGCACTTGGCCATGGCCCTGTGGGAGTAATCTGTCCTCTTGAAACACACCAAACCGCCCCAGCATGTATTAAAGCCCTTGCCTTGTTTACCGCCTCCCTCTTTAGCTCATGTGTTTGGAAGTGCTTTGCCACGAGAGATTTTTTATGAGAGATACTTAGAGCTGGTCTCTTTTGAGTCTCCATGCAATGAGGAGGAGAAGATGTTGGTAGATTTGAGGTGGCGGAGGAGATGATGTCTGACCACAAAGGACCAGCTGCATGTACACTCAGCCATAGAGCGGCTGCAAACTTCCCCAATCATCTAAGAAAAAGAAAGCAGACTCTGCTTATCTCATCCCCAGAAAGAGTCCAATAACAATTATAGCCAGTTCAGACATGTGCTACATGGAAGTTTTCTGGAGGGTGAAGATAACATTGTGTTGTTGTTATTGCTGCTGCTCCATGTGGCTTCGGTGCACAACTGGATTCAGGCTGTAATCTCAGTGAGACATCTCCTGACATTTACAAAAGAATATGTCTGAAAATGCCTCCAGTATAAGTTGGCAGTAATCAAAGTGCTGTATCCTGATTCAGGGTTTGAAATATGCAGTGAAAATGACACACACTCTGTACACAAATATACAGACTGGCTGCATGTAACGTGTCCTCTCAGTGCTGCCTAATTTTTAGAGGTAATCATTTATTACTGCATGGTGCAGGGAAGGGTCAGCTAATAAAAGATGCCATATTTGGTAGGCCTGTATTCTGTATTCTAAAGCTAAGGTTGGTGTTTGTTTCCTACACTGCAAATATATCATGGTTGAGAAAGTTTTTATTTGGAATAATCCCTCACATCAAATATCTTTATCTGGTGTGGAAACATAATATTTTCCAAGATAGTCTCTGTAGTTCTAATAGCTGCTTAAAGATGTGAATCAATGAGAACCTCACAGTGGCATTAAAGCAAAAGGTAGTAGTTAAAAGCTTTAGTAAAAAAATACTTTTTTACTTAAACTTTTTGGCCTGCTGGTGACATCACAGGGAACTCTTGTCAGTAATGTCAGTAATTAGGATTCATGCTTCTGGCATTAAGGAAATATGTTCTGAAAATTGCCATCCAAAAGCTGTCAAGATGTTTGACTCAATTCCAAACATGGTGCACTACATGAAAGCGTGTGGGTCAAACACACATACTCACCAACCACTTTATAGACTACACACCTTGCTCTTACTGGGTTGGACCCCCTTTCTTTTCAACAAGGTGCTGGAAACATGGATCCATCCATCCTTTGTCCCATATTGACATGATACCTTCAAACAGTTGCTGCAGATTTTTTTAGCTGCACCTTTGTGATGCTCTCTGGCATCAACGTCCACTCACTGGACATTTTCTCTTTTCAGTCCATTCTCTATAAAGCCAAAGAGCTGGTTGTGTAGAGAAATCACAGTAGATCAGGAGTTTCTGAATTGCTCAGAGCACCTAATTGCATTGAGTTGCTGTCATGTGATTCTCACAGAAACTGACATTTTGATCTTATACATTTACAAATGTTACTGATACTTCAAAGTGTTTGCAAAGCTACTGAAGCTTCAGTTGTTGTCATTATGAATGTCAGGCATCTACTGGTTTTGTAGCGATTTTTTTTTTCTCAGTGTTTTTAATTAATTAATTCCATTAATTATTTCCACAGCTTCATCAAGGATTAAGCCAGCTGTGGGCTGCAGAGAGGTCAGGGTTTGGTCTGGAGCAAAAATGACTATAATACCTTAATGCTAACAGAATGACAGGAGACCATGTTTATCTTAACTATGTGTCTAGTTAGTATATACTAGATGAAGAGGAGTGAAACCATATGCTCCGTGTTCTTTGCCATCATTGTAGATGATGTGATATACATTCATGTTTGTCTGGCTGAGATCCTGTGAACCCATTATGGAGACTTTTATTTTTTATTTTTCAAACTCTAATGAACAAAGAGCAGTATCGGCTTTTTGGACTCAGCTCTCACTGTTAGAACATTAGTTCACTCACAAGCAAACACTTCTTTGCACGAGCTGCTAACCTGCACATGCTCCTTTGGGTCCTGATATATATCATATCATATATCTTTCTAAAACAGGGAAGCATCATTATCACTCATATTTTTCCTGAAAACTGACTTTGTGCCAACATTTCTTTCTTTGGTTAAGAAAACCCTTCACAACATCTGGCTAGTTTTCATTGTTAAAGTCTAAAATTGAGAGATACGTTCGTGAATGTAAACACAGAGGGTTTACAACAAGTTGCAAACCACTGGTTACACTCAAGAACAAAAAGATCAGATTAGATTTTGCCAGAAAACATCTAACAGACCCGGCACAATTCTGGAAAAATTATTTTAACAGAGGAAACCAAGATTAACGTGTACTTGGGCAGAAAACAGGAGAAGACAAGAAACGGCTCATGATCCAAAGCATACAACATTAGCAAACATCTGTCAGTGTTAAGACATGGACATACAGTGCCTTGCGAAAGTATTCGGCCCCCTTGAACTTTTCAACCTTTTGCCACATTTCAGGCTTCAAACATAAAGATATAAAATTTAAATTTTTTGTGAAGAATCAACAACAAGTGGGACACAATCGTGAAGTGGAATGAAATTTATTGGATGTGTCAAACTTTTTTAACAAATAAAAAACTGAAAAGTGGGACGTGCAATATTATTCGGCCCCCTTGCGTTAATACTTTGTAGCGCCACCTTTTGCTGCAATTACAGCTGCAAGTCTCTTGGGGTATGTCTCTATCAGTTTTGCACATCGAGAGACTGAAATTCTTGCCCATTCTTCCTTGTAAAACAGCTCGAGCTCAGTGAGGTTGGATGGAGAGCGTTTGTGAACAGCAGTCTTCAGCTCTTTCCACAGATTCTCGATTGGATTCAGGTCTGGACTTTGACTTGGCCATTCCAACACCTGGATACGTTCATTTGTGAACCATTCCATTGTAGATTTGGCTTTATGTTTTGGATCATTGTCTTGTTGGAAGATAAATCTCCGTCCCAGTCTCAGGTCTCTTGCAGACTCCAACAGGTTTTCTTCCAGAATGGTCCTGTATTTGGCCCCATCCATCTTCCCATCAATTTTGACCATCTTCCCTGTCCCTGCTGACGAAAAGCAGGCCCAAACCATGATGCTGCCACCACCATGTTTGACAGTGGGGATGGTGTGTTCAGGGTGATGAGCTGTGTTGCTTTTACGCCAAACATATCATTTTGCATTGTGGCCAAACAGTTCGATTTTGGTTTCATCTGACCAGAGCACCTTCTTCCACATGTTTGGTGTGTCTCCCAGGTGGCTTGTGGCCAACTTTAAACGAGACTTTTTATGGATATCTTTGAGAAATGGCTTTCTTCTTGCCACTCTTCCATGAAGGCCAGATTTGTGCAGTGTACGACTGATTGTTGTCCTATGGACAGACTCTCCCACCTCAGCTGTAGATCTCTGCAGTTCATCCAGAGTGATCATGGGCCTCTTGGCTGCATCTCTGATCAGTCTTCTCCTTGTTTGAGATGAAAGTTTAGAGGGACGGCCGGGTCTTGGTAGATTTGCAGTGGTCTGATACTCCTTCCATTTCAATATGATTGCTTGCACAGTGCTCCTTGAGATGTTTAAAGCTTGGGAAATCTTTTTGTATCCAAATCCGGCTTTAAACTTCTCCACAACAGTATCTCGGACCTGCCTGGTGTGTTTCTTGGTCTTCATGATGCTCTCTGCACTTGGAACAGAACCCTGAGACTATCACAGAGCAGGTGCATTTATACGGAGACTTGATTACACACAGGTGGATTCTATTTATCATCATCAGTCATTTGGGACAACATTGGATCATTCAGAGATCCTCACTGAACTTCTGGAGTGAGTTTGCTGCACTGAAAGTAAAGGGGCCGAATAATATTGCACGCCCCACTTTTCAGTTTTTTATTTGTTAAAAAAGTTTGACACATCCAATAAATTTCATTCCACTTCAAGATTGTGTCCCACTTGTTGTTGATTCTTCACAAAAAAATAAAAATTTTATATCTTTATGTTTGAAGCCTGAAATGTGGCAAAAGGTTGAAAAGTTCAAGGGGGCCGAATACTTTCGCAAGGCACTGTACATGGCTGCCAGTGGAACTGGTTCAGTAGTGTTTATTGATTATGTGACTGCTGACAGAAACAGCAGGATGAACTGTGAAGTGTACAGGGCTACACTCTCTGCTCACATTCAGCCAAATGCTGCAAAACTGATTGGACTGAGCTTCATCGTCCAAATGGATGATGACCCAAAGCAAACTAATTCAAAACTTTTGTTAAACCCCTTTGATTAAAGCTGAAAGTCTGCACTTCACAACTTATTTATTTCTACAAGTACAGTATGGAAGAAAACAAGGCAAACAAGTAACTGGTGTGTGTGTGTGTGTAAGAGGATATACATGTATATGCCCCCTGAGTTTGAATTATTCAGATGTGTGTTTTTGGGTGTGTTGGTAAGTAAGCATTATGGTGGTGGTGGTGATTTAAGACTTGGACTTGTTAAATCAGTCATGGTTCTGGTCACCAGGCAGATCCAGAGGCAGCGGGGTGAGGCTGGACAGCATTTTGTTAGTTTTCCATCTTTCATCATTCTTTCTCACCTCTCCTCCTCCTTTGTAATCAGACAGATGGTGTTTGATTAGGACCGGTGTTCAATCTGGGTCACCCTCACGCCTAACCCGAGAGGGTCTGTGTAGGTTCTCAGTCATCCAGGTCATGACAGTCTCAGTTCTAAAAACAAAAGGGTGGAGAGTCCCAGGTGTTTATCCCTGAGCTGGAGGTGGTCCTGAGGGTCGTTGAACCACCATTGATCATTTGAGTTGTCACATGAGCCAAGGTATGAAAAAAGGCATGGATCATTACTATCACTAGGGTGAAGGGTGAAACCTCTGAAAGACCATGCCCCACCCCCTCAGGTGACCCACTGTGGTCATCTGAGGCAAGGTGTGAGTGAGGGTTGAAGCCCTTGGGTAGGCATCTCAGGACTGCATTGTAGGTGGCTGACAGCTGGTGTCGTAAGCCAGCACCTCTGTTCAATGATGGTCATTCACAGCGGCCAAAGATGGCTTCCTTTGCTCCTCTTACAAATTATTGGTCTTCTCAGTCCAAAGTGTGAATATTGGCGTCCTCAAAATAGTGACCTTTTTCCTTTAACTCTCCACCATTTGTTTTTTGAACTGAAGAAGCCTCTTGACTGAATGCTAAAATGTCTTCATGTCTTTACAAACCTCAAGAAGTCAGTTTGCTTTCTTTTTTCAAGCTCTCAAGACTAACCATAGAGGAATGGCTCAGTCCATGACCCCTTCAAAAAACCAAGCCCCCAGACCTTGAGGAGGGAGCCCTTTTCTTACCAGGTAAGCAGTCAACTGATTTTAATACTTTAAATGACTGAAAGTGGGGATATTGGCCTTTCCACCCTCTCCCTATGCTGCCCACTCTCTTGATAGATCTCTTGATTTAAGATCCACTGGGGTGGGCAAAACTACAAAAAATATGTCATTATGCAAATATTTATGGTGTATGTCCTAGCAACTATTAAACTCCATGAATTCTTCTATTATTAAATGAATTAAAAAAAAGTTTTACCTGTTGAACAGCAACTGAGATTAATTACTTTATAAACTTAAGTCGCAACAGCTTCAACTGAAACAACCAGGAAACATTTTTGATTAACTGATGTAACTCTGTCTCCATCTAGTGGTTATGAGAGGTTTTACATCAGCGTACCAAGAGGCTCTGCTCCATGCTCTCAGCTCTCCTAGCATTACTTTTTCACACGCGTTATATTCGTGTTTTTGCTTTTCTTCAACAGAATAAAGTTGTAATAATTTAATATAACCAATAATTTTGGTAAAATAGAATCCAATAAAATTAAAAGTGCCAAAATGAAGCATTTTTCATTTAAAAATTTGAAAAATGTAAAGATAAATTTTTATCTAAAAATAGATACAAAATATCTGTTAAGAAAAGGACTACATGCATTAACTGAAGTCAGCAGTAATTTTATGGCAGTTCCTTTATTTCTGTTTTTGTTGTAAGCCAATGAAACCACCACTGAAAAAAATGTTGGTTCATAAAAAAAAGTTAACATTTGGCTGCTAATACTTTAATATTTTCAAGTTGTAAAAACTACACTTGAATATTAGGAGTTGTTGTTCAATGGGTACTGCATAGAACTGTCTATATTTATACATGAAGTTGATGTCATTCAATATTGATAAAGATATCTGGACAAGGAAATACAGATGAGACTGCTCAGAGACAAATAAATGAAAGATTGATGACAGTGATTAAACCAGTATAAGACGAGGTAGGGTTATGGTTCTTGTGCTCTGCAGTTGAGCTCTTCAATACATATCTATCCTACAAGTTTGAAGTCAATATGTTACACAGTTACTGAGATATTGAAAGCGTGGTGGACAGATGGACGACAGAAAAGTGATCCCTAAGTGTCTCCCTGCCTCTTGGCAGCCTTCTTTGCTCATTTACAACAAGTGGGAAGGTTACTTTTGATTAAACTAGATGTCTCCCTGAGGTAGATTTGCAGTGGTTCATCTTCCAGTTTGAAGTAACTGTTAACCTGAAAAGTTACGCCTTCAAAGAAGCTTTTACGACACCGCAAATATTCAAACAAAAACAAAGAGTCACTCCAGACACAAGCACAAGGATTGATCTCATACATACATTTATTTTATATAAAAGAAAACAACGGTTGTAATATTAACAGTTATACACACACATGCCCATCACTGGAAAACTACTGTATCCAACATGGCAGCTAGGCACTGAACAATGTTGGATGTCATTAAAACATCTACGTGCTCCTCCAAGTGCCTCTTGGGATCCTGTAAATCAAATGAAAAAAGAAGGGGGGGCATCAACAAGAGGGATCCGTGGTCAAGATTTTCAGTTCGTTTTTTCAGATTCTCTAGTTTCAACAAACATTAGTTATAGAAACATTATTACCAAAGTAACCTGACCGGTCAAGTCTCTGCTTGCACCAACATCTATCTGTCCTCCCTGACTCAAATACTGTGCTCCATTTTTATTTATCTCTTTAATGCTATCAACACCAAAAACTCTCCAAAAACATAAAACTTCATCTAAAAAATATGATTGCCAAAAAATAAATCAATATAAAAGGTACCTGTTTTCCAACATTTTTGATTGCCAGCTGCTCGGGAGTCATTTTGTCCTCTTCTTCAACGGCCTGAGATGAAAACAAGACAGCGTCTCGGTATTGTGGTTGAGCATGGTTAAAAAGAAAGAAATAAAAAACAACACTGTACTCTATACCTGCATGCTGAACTACACTATTTTTAAGTCATGTACCTTGTTGTAGTTCTTGGCCAGCTCCAGCATTTCTTTGACAATAGTCTCATTGAGCTTGCAGTGTTCGCTGTAGTCCTGCAGGGTCAAACCCTCCATCCAGCTCTTCTTATGCAAGTTCAACAGCATCTGAGTAAGAAAAGTCATGTTTAATATGTTCTGCAACCCATTTTTAAGAAAAAAAATCCTCTTTATAAGGTATGAGACTCAAACCTTCTGCTCCAGCTCATTTTTCCTGTAATTGATGGTGATGGAGTAGTAGTGCCTGTTAAGTCCGTGAATCAGAGCCTGAAAACATTAGAAACCTCAAGTTTAGCACTCTGTCCTGATTAGAGACAGACATGTTGGAAAAACATTAGACTTTGTTGTAAATTAATCCTCCTAGGATCTTTGAGTTTCTTTACATTGGCTGGAAATTGAGTGTTGTGATTGTAGGTGAACAGCTGCACAGCTGTTTCTGTTCTTCCTGACTTCCTGAATGCAACCTTCCTAATGCAAACTGCCCCAGGATGATATGCTATGATCTGACTCTGTACAAATAAAAGTTAAATTAACTGCGTTTGCTCTTGTTATAACAATTTGGTCGTTGATCTGAACTGACCACTATCTAAGAAAACATTGCAAGATGATAATTATCTGCAAACCGTCAAACAAAAATCTAAATATAATTTTTTTGGAGAAACACGAGGGACTATTACTGTGCATATATGGTTCAGAAATTACAGATACTACCACTTTGCTACCATCCATTAGGTGATTTTAAGAAAGAAAATTCATATTAAATGGAGAAACAGCATGTTACCTGGATTGAGGGCTTGTTCAGATGACCCAGGTTGGATGTGGTTTGTCTTGGTTCGTGACCCAAAACCATCATGTTGGCATTGATCAATCTGAAGGCATCAATAACAACCTGAAGAAAATTAAGGAAATTAATCTAGTTTACTTAAACAGTAGTCAAATAGTTATTACTAATTCAATATGAATTCAAACTTAAAGCTGATCTTCTGCACTGCACTTGAAATGACAGACTAATTCACAAGGTTTCTCTGCAGCGCCCACGCATCCCTACCTTCCCTTTGACACTCTGAATTGGATCGACGACGACTGCGACGGCTCGCTCTGACAGGGCCTCAAAGCTCTGTTGCGTGTTGATGTCCACACCAGACAGCCAACAGCCAAAACCAGGGTGACTGTGGTACCATCCCACCACCATCTCTGGTCTGATAAAGAGCACAGGAAAAGGACAGCAAATGTATTTGAATGCCATTTTTAAAAACATTTAATCTAATTCTCTAATTTTTCATTTTCTCTTCTTTAGCCTTCAGGTTATGTATCAGTTAGTAGTTAAGAAGGTATTTGATCAAGCTGTCCTTTGGGAAATTAGGTTTTATTCTTTTTTTTGTCATCATATATAAAGTCTGAAGTGTTAGTGTGTTACCTGCCAGTCTGCTTCAGCATGTCTAACATCTTGGCCTGAAACACAGGATCCACTGCTTCGACACTCACACCCTGTGAGGCACAAAATCATGATTGCGTGATAAAGAGTGAAGTCAAGATTCAGCATCACAAACTTTCTGTCAAAACTGTTCATATCAACATACAAACAAGTCATTTATTATCCAACAGACAATGGTATAAAAGGTTAATCTAGAGTGGAAGATTAGGACAAATGTACGTACTGTTCCTGACTGGGGCATGGCAAACACATCAATCACTCGCACTGTGTAGTCATCAACAAATTCTCCCAGCATCAATCCCATGACCTCCATTGGTACACCAGCACGGCCATGTTTCAACATCTAAGGAGGAGCAAATGCCATGAAAGATCACAGAGGTACCATTTTTTAGACATCTTGCATTTAGTACTGATGATATGGTGCTGATGTGTTACCTTGAGTAGAGCAAGAGAGGAGATGTACACCTGCTCTGCTGTATCCACAGCAGGTGCATCTGTTGGGGGGCCCTGAGGAGGCAGAGCAGAGTTTGCTTATCAGTTTGGGCTTTTCAAGAACAGCAGCTCACACTAATCACCACCATCCAACCATCATTTAGAATTTTAGAGCATGCAATGATTTTCTAGTAGTAACTTATCTTAAAGGTAGTAACCCTCTGTTAAACCTGTAACACACAGTCACTTCCCTTTGGCTTATATATTTTCTATTTAAGGAAGAAAGACTTTGTTACCTGGCCAAGACCTGGCATTCCACCTCCGAGCCTCAACAGCCGGTCCATATTGAGATGTGTTAACTGAAAAACACAAATAAAAACCCTGACATGTCTCCTAAAGTCCACGTTTATTCAAAACAGACCTTAAATATAGTATAAAATTATATTTTCCCTGGTAACATTAAAATAAATGTACTTTGTGTGTTTTATTGTATTTTTAGATTTTGGCTATATTTTGGTTTTATCTGAATATATCGTGTATGTAGGCCTAACTAGGAAACGGGAGTAAAAAATTAAGAGTACTTATGAGCGCTCTGTAGCGCACATGAGCTAAACTGCATTCTCAATAACAAATAAACCTTACATCAAAACAACAACAACAAAAAAACCATCCAAATTCCGGGGGAAAGCTAATGTCAGTTAGCTTCAGTGAGCTAATTTAGCCACAGTCATCAAAAGTAGTACAGTAACATAATAAGCCAGACAAAAAATTATCAGCTCGTATTTTTTAATGAATGTACCAGTACACGCCGGTGGGTGATGAAAACATTTTAAGCGTGTTTATTGATTTAAAACAGCTACGACTCACTGACACACTTAACGTGACGCTAGCGCTAGCCTGTCCGTGCTAACTTAGCCTGCACTTGTACAAAAAAAAGAGCAACTATTCACACTAATCCAATTTCATCGTATTTAATTACTTCTGCGGGCTGTGTTAAAGCTCTGCCTCCACTTACCTGCTGTCAGACCTGTGCGGTGCTCAGAGGACTTGTTTTTCTGTCCGTAGCTGAAACAAACCAGCCGGCTACAATGAATCAGCCAGAATCGCCTTTTTTTTCCCCTAGAGAAACTGTCGCACTGATGACGTATATTGCTGGAGCCCGACTGGCATTTGCAAAATCAAGACACTAGAGGGCGACATAGATGTCTTAATGTCATTTAAGATATAAGTTGAATTGCATACAGGATTCTACAACAACGATAATAATAATAACCAAATTTACACCAAATACTTTTTCAGACTTTTTTTTATATTTACTAGATGAATAAGAATTACTAAGACCTACCTAGCTTAATTCATTGTTCTATCACTGAGTAGGAGTGGTATTTATCTCTTCTTGTTTATTGATATATTTATTCAGTATGCTCGGAAAGATCTGCACTTTTGACTGTAGAAAAAAGTTCACTGGAAGCTGTTTTTAAAAAAAATTTTAGGGTGACAACTTTATCGTCAATAAAAGCCTGTGCTTTTCATAGATAAGATAAGGTTTATTTGTCACATGCACAGTTATACACAGTACAACGCACACTGAAATGTATTTTGTACCTGCAGTGGATAGTAAGTGAAAAAAATATATAAACAAGAATAAAAATAAGGAATTCACGCATTGCAGAAATATATAAACAAGAATAAAATATGTTATTTATTTTATATTTTCACGCCTCTAGTCACAATACACAAGATGAAAACATATAAATATCTAGGGTAAAAATATAAAATTATAGTCATTGGTATTTACATGAGGGTATGTTATTGCAGCTGTGTCAGTAAGTGCATGGCATGGTATAGTGCTTGTCAAACAGAACAGAATATTTTACATAGCGCATAACAGTCCAGTTTAGGGCTCAGAGTTGAGCAGATGGATTGCTTGTGGATAAAAACTCTTCTTCAGCTTTTCAGTCTTAGTCCTCAGGCAGCGGTGACACTAGCCTGATGGGAGCAGGGAGAAGAGAGAGTGTCCGGGGTGGCTGGGCTGTTTAAGGATCTTCTTAGTCCTTAACCTGCACTGCTTGGTGTAAATGTCCTGCAGGTTGGAGAGGGTGGTTCTGATGGTCCGTTCAGCTGAAGGGCCATGAAGTCCTGTTTGGTGGAGTTTCCCATCCAGGTGGTGATGCTCCCACACAAGATGCTCTTGATGGTGCAGGTGTAAAAGTTCCTGAGCACCTGGAGCGGGAGCTTGAAGTCTCTCAGCCGCCGGAGGAGGTAGAAGTGCTGTCTGGCCTTCTTCACAGTGATGTTAATGTGATGAGTCCAGGACAGGTTCCATGAGATGGTCACACCAAGTGTCCTCTCTTTCCACCTCAGCACCACTGATAAGAAGTGGATGGTAGTCCCTCTGCTGCTTCCTGCTGAAGTCCACCATAAGTTCCTTTGTTTTGTCCATATTAAGCAGAATTTCAGTCGAGCATTAAGGTGGCAATTTTGGAGCAGGGGCTTCTTTCTTGGTCGGCACCCTCTCAGTGCATGGCAACAGTGATGGTGGTGTTCCAGCATTTTCCATTACATGGCAGCCTTGACTCTTGATGGTTCCTGGATTGTACCTGAACATCCTTACCAACTTCCTCTCAAGTGAGGGTGACAGTTTGGGTTTTCTTCCAGACTTTGGCAAAGCGGTGACACTTCCGAATAACTTGTAGTCATTTACAATTGTTTGAACTGATGAACAGAATCTGCAGTTGTTTAGAAATGACTCTAAGAGACCTCCCCAGCTTGTGTAAATCTACAGCTCTCCTTCTTAGATCTTCACTGGGTTCTGAGTATCAGTCAATCCAATGAGTGTTGTCACAAATCTTTTTCATTTATTTTTAAATGTAATGAATACAACCAGTTACTACCTGTGTCCCTCATATCAGTGTCATCTTGACTGAAAACAGTGGTGTCTAAATAGCATTTTTGATATAAATACTAATAAGACTGAAGACTGCCATGATGTTTGCATGGTTTCTCCTATTTCAGCAATCAAGCATTTCATTACTCCCCAAGGAGCCGCAAACACTGAGCCAAACCACACCATTACTGGAGCTGTGAAAAAGCTTCTCTGTTTGTTTCCTGTATTCCAGCCAGAAAGGAGCCAGTTCTGCAGAACAACTTGTATGAGCTCACCCAGCACTGCTACTAGCCTTACTGCAACACTAGATGGGTCAGCTGACACGCTGAAGGCGCCAAGGGGTATTTCAAATTCCCTAATTCTTTGGTGGATGTGGACAGAGCAGATAATCATCTACATTCCACAGTCTGTCCCTCTTCAAACCCTCAGGACCCCCTGCTAAATCAGCACACTTCAATACACTGAGCTGCATTAACCAGGTTGTACTTCCTTATGATGTTTTTTTTTTTTTTTACCTTTGGGATCAGAGCTATATTAGTAGGACATATATTATTAACGTTGCCTCAAAAGTCAGTTGTTTCAGGGCTTTCTGGCGGCTTATTGCTCATTACTGTAGTTAGAATCCCATCTCAAACAGTGATTATTCTACTTAAGACAGACTGATCATTATTGTATGAGAGATTCAAAACACGTAGAGAAGTCAGGCCTAAAATATTTGGAGGAATTATTCAGACAAACTTAAAAAGGAAGTCTACGGAGTAATTGACCTACTGAGTATGTTAATGCAAACAGATGCTACATACACAGATTTGATTCATCTAAGTTTACATCTTATGTGAAAACCTCATCCAGCACATTTGATGCATTGGATTTATCAATCAAGCATGGCCCAACTTCATGAAAACAAGTACAGGAACACATTAATGAAAACAAATGCTGCAGCTGACTGTTCAGATAGGAATGATTGGACTTTTCAAGTCACATCAGAAGTGGCTTGTAACTCAAAACCAGCATGAAACCTTAATCCTGCCAGCAGAGGAAATAAGGAAGAGAAATTTGATGCTTTAAGAGCTTCCCTGCACCCTGATGGGATTTGGATTTAGCGCTGCTTTATAAATCTCCAGCAGGACTTGCAGCAGGATGACTGCTAGAGGCGAGCACTGCTTTGAGATTTTACGTGTTTGTATGTGAATATAAAATGAGTGCAATTAGATAAAAGTAAGAAAAAAAATGAAAAAAATGTGCACCTTGACAGTTAGATCCAACACCTCGAGCACCACACGTGTCTGTGTTGTTTCGCTTTTGCAACTCTGACACCCTGTCCTCCTGTATCTGTGTGGATAAACATAAAAGAAACTGCTGATAATGATTAGGATACTACGATGCAAAATCTGGGCTTCAGCTTTTGCTTGTACTCCATTACTTTCCTATTATTGCTTCAGGCACAAATGCTAGGAAAATAGCAATTATACTAACACGTTTTAGCACACAAGCTAAAAAAAAAAGGCTATGCAGTGACATATTTTACTTATATATTTCTACAAACATGGAGTAGCTTTAAAGTTTGAAAAATCCTTTTATTCCACAGCCTCTTCAGCTATCAACTTGTTTCAGTTCTACACTGAAGTGAAGCTGAAGCTCTGAGATGTTTGCACAGGTTGAAACGCTCAAACTCAAGACCTGGAAATATTCTGATGAGCTGTGCACTGTTGTAGACTATTTTCCCTACACAAAATTAAGGTAATGCATGTTGTAAATGTGGTCAAGTTTTTATACTCAGTAGAGAAACTGTTTTTACTCAAAATTAATCTAAACTGCATGCAATCAGAGACGAAATGCAGGGTGTTTTTGTTTGTTTGTTTGTTTTAGCATGATTTAGAAACAATTTAGTGCTTATATTTTCAGTAAAATGCAGGCTTCAAATGCTTTCTAAAGTTCTCGTTCTTAGAAGAAGGAGATTTTTTTCTTTAATGACAGGTGAGCTTATTTAAACCACTTAATCTTTAAATGAAATCTTCAAAGCACTGAAGGGACTCTGGAAAGGTGTAGTTCCTGTTTTCCCATCATTCAGTGAAGTGACTTGCGTTAGAATGCACTTTTACGAACGGTTCGTGAACTCATCAATCTTATAAAGGCGTTCAGGGGTGACAATATGAGAATGGAGCCAATATTTTTGTTTCTACATTACAATTATGTGACATCATCGACGTAAAGCACATGGAGCCATGCAGGCTGCATGTAAGAAAACTGTAGTATTTTTTATTTTTTGTATTTCTTCTTTGTGCTTGTCTCTCTCCCACATTTTTTTTTGGCTTACAGGGAGACCGTGACCTCCTGTCCAGGGCCAGTGGCGGGCGCTTATATTTCATTGCATCCTGGCTCTGTGACATGTACGAGCCTATGTTGGACGGGGGGAAGGGTACAAAGAGGAAGAGGGTGTGTGTGCGCATCTGTGTGTGTGGTTGGAGGAGGTGGGGGTGAAGAATGCTTGGTATGTGCGGACGACAACAACATGAAAGGCAGCGAGGGTTCAGCCCAACTGATTGTGCGCCTCCAAATCAAACCCAAAAGCACTTTGTATCTGAATTTAAACCGAGCCACAGACACCAGACGTCCCTTTATCGCAATAAGCAAACCGCCGGTGCGAGTTTTTAGGAGGCGGTCACGCAGTTTATTTGATCTCAAACACCCCGCAGAGGCGGAGATGGTTTAGTCTATAGTAGGTGGGACTGCCGAGCGGTCTGCAGCAGGACGTCGTAGATCAATGAACTGGACCGGAGGGTTGGTCCATCGCCTGGAGTGCATCTGACTGTATAGATGTACCAGAGTACCTATGCAGGACCGAGGCTTATTTTAAACTGTTAAGCAGCCCGTTCATTATGCGGATGTTATAAAGCGACTGGCTGTTTGATAGGCTCCTGATCCCCGCTCGGATTTCGTCTCTATAGTGGCGCTTGTCTCGTCGATTTTTTTTTTTTTTTTTGGGAGGGGGGAGCAGAAGTAAAATCCATCTGTAACCTCCAGGATGATCTTTGCAAACACGGGCAACCCGCCGAAGACAGCCAATCGTAAGCAGGTAGGCCAAAACACACACACACACACACACACATAAATACACACATGCACACATCGGGTTTTTCCTTGTTCCTACTTTTTTATATGTATCACTTGGAAAGAAGAAAACGAAAAAATAGCACATGACATTTGAAAGCCATTCCAGGTTTTCCCATGGAATATATCCATTCGTACCACATCTTGGTAATCATAATTAAACCCCATTTGGAAAGCAGATCCTCTGCTCTCAGCACTTGTCCAAGGGGAATTTGTGATAGGCTGCAGAAATTTTTTTTTTAAAAAAAACGGCTGCTACCGACCTGATCTATAGCTGTACAACCGGTACTTTAATTATTAAGTCCGTGTAACCTTGCTAAGCAACTCTGGTCAATGTGCATGACGGTTGTAGTCCATTTTATAGGTTAATGCATTCTGGTTGGATCCGGAGAGAGAGAGAGCTGGGATGAATGTCAGTGTGCTGGAGTGAACTATGCAGCCAGCCTGCATTCTTCATTTTGACCGCTCAGGTGAAGAGGAAAGCCGGTCTGAATGAAGGCCGAGCCCCTGTGATTTTCCAATCTCTCCGTCTGATTCAGATGGAAGGAGAGAGGCAGCGGGTATTTTAACCTCTGCTGCTGACGGAAACCTGAATCCTGCCTCAGATAAGGTGGAGCGAGGGTTCAATTTTCTGTAATATATATTCATCAGAAGGTACTGTATGTTACTTCGAGGACGGGAATCTGAAACCGGTCCCCTATGAATCCCTTCAGGGAAGAATGAGTAGTAGGGGTTTAATCAGCTATAAGAGGCCCCTCCGTGTAAAATATACCATAGCTGCCCTCTAATGGAGATGAGAAGCTTTGATGGGCTTTAAAAAAAAAAAGTTAAGCTTGGTAATTGCATGCCAACAAAAATGTAAGGCCTCTACTTGAACACATAAGAGACTTAACAGATGTTCCTGCCACAGCAATCAGGTCTTCATCTGTAAAAGAAAAATACCTGCTATGAACGTTTAGCTCTAGTTGGCTCTGTTGGGTCCTTATGCACACTTTTGGCTCCTAAAATGTGGATTGTCCTTCAGTTATGGCCAGATGGTGTTATTTTGCCAGGCTTTGTCTTTGATCTGATCTGGATAGGGTTTGGGGTGGCTGTTTGGGGAGGGGAGGGGGGGGCTAATGAATGAGTAAAAGGAAGGAAATGCTTTGCAGGGCAGTATGGCGTGGTTTGGTGCATGAGTAAGAAAACAATTTAAGTTTCTTTCTGATGAGTACTACAGCAGGATGCAAGATGTGTAGGCCCACCTTAAGAGAATGCAAAAGAATGGGTGCAAATTTTTTACAACTAGAGGATTAAAGGGCAAAGCTTTTACTTGGTGTAAGATATGAAATGTTCCCTTGAAACCCAAAGTCAGACAAGAAATTTAAGAACACGGATGCACGGATGGAAGTTAGTAAAAGTACAAAATTATTATAAAAATGTATTCATGATGTAGGAATGCGCCTTTCCAGAGTGCTATCACTGGATATAATTACTGTAATTTGTCACTGTCATTGGTTTAGGTACCTGTATGCATGACTGGATAGTTAATTATTAACATAGAATACCATTCAACAAATGGTTAGGATGATCTTTAAAATGAATGTGAGCGGCACACGAATGTACCGACAGATAACCTAAAAGTAGCTCAAAGCTGCGCTTCAGTCCAACACTTGAGTTCTTCTACTACCAGCGGACCCTGTTGTGGTCTCAGGCGTGTCACCCTGTAGAAAACTGATTGAAATGCAGATCTTTGATGAGTAGAGCCTGTTATTGTTAGAGGAGTACAGCATGGAATGGTGCAGCCAGCCTTTTCCCTGTCTGTTTTTCACACAGATGAAATGTTCTTGTGATTGCTTTTGAACTGGGTTTAAATTACATTATCCAGCTGCCATACACTTCTTAACAGTGTGTTTCCTGTGTGCAGTCCTACCCCATGACTCCGTCCAGTCCCAGCAGCAACAGCAGCAGCAGCACAGGCCTGGAGCAGCTCAGCAAAACTAACCTTTACATCCGTGGCCTGCCTCCTGCCACTACAGACCTGGACCTGATTAAGCTCTGTCACCAGTGGGTACACGCACACATACAGTATGAACACTACAGGTGTCCTTGTGACTGTGCAAAGTAGGGTTTTGTCACTTAACGTACTTGTTTTGCTAATAAATAGGGGCTCAGTAATAGCCCTGAAAAAAACAAAACAAAAAATACACACACCTAACATCAGTCTGCAGCTCAGCAGTTTATAAAATGAAATTTTCATTAACACAACATTAAAAAATAGTCCAGAAAAACTAAAATATAAATAGTTTATGGCAGTTTTAAAGTAATTTACAAAATTGAAAATTAAAAGTTATTTATTTGTTGTGATTCCCAATGTGTGGGCGGCGTGAAGTCCTGCCATCAAACCTCGAGCTAAGCGTTTTCACCATGATGGTGTTTTAAGTTATAACATGAATTCAATCTTTCATTCAGTATGACCTGATGGTAATGATTGATCCCACAGTCACATCAGGAAAGTGTTACTGAGGTCCCAGTCCGAGGGCCTCATTTCCATAGACTTCTATATAGCTAGAAGTGGTTTTGCAACCACAGGAGCTGCCCCCTGCTTACTGGAAGCTAGCTCCATTGCTTAAGAGTTGTCTCTTATACTGGATGCCACAAGTGAAAAAATTGTATTCCCAGACTGGTTGGCAAGTGGTTGCTAATGTTTGCTGGCTGTCAGTAGGTGAAATCGGTCACAAAGAAGGTGCTGAAAGTTCACCTCAGCACTGCAGCCAACACATTTCAAAAGGTGCAGTTTTTCCATTTCCAGTTTGTGTTGCACTTTTCACAGTTTCACAACCATCTTGAGAGTAGCTAGCAAGTGTTTGTAGACAAGTCGGCATGTTTCATGCAATCTACGGGTGACCATGATTTTTTCCCAAGCAACGGATGGTTGTCAGATAGTTGCAGACCGGTCTCTAGGCCTATCTGGGGTCTTATTCACTTAGCCATTCATTGTCACCATGATTGTCACATGTTCAAAATGGTGGACAAATTAGCATCAAACGACTGCAAGATCTCTATAGTCAGGAGATGGTCAGCTTGTCTTAGCACAAAAAACAGAAAAAAAGTTGCAGCACAGCATGAAATTGTTATATTTACGCCTTTTAAAGCTATTTAGTGAGCTTTAAAGGGCTGACATGAGGCACATTATGTTCTCTTGGGTGGGAACATTTTTCCTTGTTTTTATTCTTCGCGCTATAGTAAGCTAAGCAGATGAATTGATGGATGTAAATATTGTAACACCACCCCTTGGTTTGTGGATATAATATATATATATGGTTCTTAGTTTTTTGAAGCCAGAAGTTTTTTGAAGCCAGAAGTGACTATATTTGGGCAAGAGGGTTGGGTGTTAAATTATAGTGTGTCCAGTTATTTGGATCTGAATTAGCTTAAGTGAAGCCTAGTAGCCTAGCGGTCAGAATTGTAGTTTTTGGCGTGGAGCGGATATGAGAGCGGTTAAAAAAAAAAATCACCAAATTGTTGCTGAATAAATAACATTTAAATGATTTAATAGTTATGAAGAAATGTTACCCTGCTGTTTAAGTACAAAATCATCAATGCTGACATTCAGAACTTATGCTGGTTTAACCACAGTGTCCGCATAAAAGGTGCTAACCATCATACCCCTAAACAGACACACACAGAAATGTAATAGCTCAACTTTGGTATGTGAAACAGATTGTGAAACACTTACATAGTTCAACAAGTGGAAATGCTTGATACATGCTAATAGTACAGACTTCACTCAGAGAGGTTATTGTGGTGGTTGCCATAATTAGTACAGTTTTGTCCTGTGTCTTTCCTTCTGATTCACAAGCGTATGGAAAAGGGCGTCCACTCGTGTAACCACCGGCAGCAGCAACAGCAGCTGATTGTGTCATGTTTGCTTGTGTTTTGTTCATGTTCCCAGTGGTGTTGGGCAGCACAAAGCAGAAATGAAAGTGCTTTTCATAGCAACAAGGTCTGAATGGTGATGTAAGCTAGGCATTGAGTGCAGATGGCATGCGGGTAGAGAAGCTTACAGTTTGTGTCACAGTTCAACTAAACTTTAAAGTCAGAGATACAGCAAAGCCAGAAGCATATAATCTGAAACCAGTTACACATGTGAGTACCTCTAAAATTAGTTGTCTCCATTTTTGTTAGTGCTGTCAACTGTTTGTTTTTCTGCTTGTGCTTTTTTTTAATTCAATTCAATTCAATTCAGTTTTATCTATATAGCACCAAATCACAACGAACAGTCGCCTCAAGGTGCTTTGTATTGTGGGTAAAGACCCTACAATAACACAGAGAAAACCCAACAGTCAAAACGAGCCCCTATGAGCAAGCACTTGGTGACGGTGGGAAGGAAAAACTCCCTTTTAACAGAAAGAAACCTCCAGCAGAACCAGGCTCAGGGAGGGGCAGTCATCTGCTGCGACCGGTTGGTGCTGAGGGGAGAGAGACAGGACAAAAGACATGCTGTGGAAGAGAGGCAGAGATTAATAATAATGATTAATCTCACTGCAAAGATGAATGAAGTCTCTCAATGTAAAGATTTCTCTAAATAATACATAACGATAAGTCCAAGGCAATAATATCACCAGTCTTACCTATTGATTTGTTGTTATCTTTGACAGTTGTCAACATTTTTTTGTGCACGCAGGTATGGAAAAATTCAGTCTGCAAAGGCAATCCTGGACAAGACAACCAACAAGTGTAAAGGTCAGTAAGATCATTAAGTGCAAGCTGCCAAAATATACTAAGGCATATTTAAGAATTTAACTTTAAATTAAGTATAGAGAATAACCTAATGCATTAACGGTTTTGATTATATGATGACACTTTCTAAAAACACCACTGTTGAACTTCCATACCTCCCAGGCCCCTGTCATTGCCACAGTGTGTGCAAATAATTTATACTTTAATAACGTGTCTGGTTTATAATTTTGTCACACAGCAACATGCTGTTGTGTGACATCGCAGGTAAAAATGTAGATTGATCGTATTTTAATGCTGTGATGACAGAAGTTTGACAAATAAAACAAAGGTTTGTGAGGGATTCCCGAATGCATGTAGATTCTCCGCAAACAGATTTTCACACTTTATGGAAACAAATGGAACACTCACTGTAAAAAAAAAAAAAAACTGTAAAAAACCCAGAAAATATACTGGTAATTTTCTTCCGCTATGTTATTTGATTTTTTTTTTTTTAAGGGAATTTTATGTAAATGATAATAGTTAAAAAAATTTATATGGGAAATTCCTTAATTTTAAAACTCTACTGTATTTTTACAAATGTTTTTTAACAGTGCTAGTATGCTCTATAAAATGGTGAAAAGGCATGCATAGAATGTGGATGAGACAGATACTGGTTTAAAGGAACAGTTCGGCATTTTCACTTAAATCTTAAGGAAGGGCAGCTAAAACCAAAGGTTTTGCACAGAATAATTAGGATATAATGTGTTAGCTGGTGAGGCACTGATAAACTAGTTTAATTTTATCTTTCCACAAACCCAAGTGCAGTGCTTATTCTCAGCTGAGCTTACTCGCTCACACATCTTAGCGTTATCAATCTTTTGGTCTAACTCTGGGAAAGGAAATGAATAAGCAGATTTCTTCAAATTGTTCATTTAAAATATTTCCCGTACATCTCAATTACAAGATTTTCTTTTATTACTCTTTAAACCTAGAGCACAAGCTGGTGATTTTCACCTACAGGAGCGTGAAAGTGTTGCAAAATTTCACATTAGCATTCTAGGGTTAAAAGCAACATATAAAATATCTTGTTATATTTACAGGAATAAGCAATATTTTTTATAATATATCTCCCATCCTGTAGTAATCTTGACAAAAATATATATGGGTGCATGTTGCTATTACTTAAAGACTGCTGATATAAACACCGTTCTGCAAACTCCAGGTTACGGCTTTGTGGACTTTGACAGCCCAGCAGCTGCTTTAAAAGCAGTACATGCTCTGAAAACCAGCGGCATACAGGCCCAGATGGCCAAGGTGAGTTTGGTACATGCATGTGTGCGTGTCTGTGCATATTTGTTATGCTTGCGAACATCTCTTTGGGGTTGGGCTCTTTTAAAGCGTGCATGCTCGTGTCCAGTGTGTGTTGCAGAATGACATTAGACCAGTCACATGTCCTTAGCTGACAAGCTGCTGTTCCCGTGACCCCATTTACTTTAACTGTAGAAACCAGATGTCACATCTCTCGGTGCCAAATAACCTGTCAGTCACTGCGATACATTACGCACGGGTCTAGCAGCTCATACACTAACACACCATCCTTTATGACTTTTATGACTTTTTCCAGGATCATGACTGTTATTGGGTATTTAGCAGCTGCTGTTCATACATACTGAAATGTGCAGCAAAGCTCTATGACAGCAGCGCTTTTGCTCTGAAGAATTCTCAATCCTCTGTGGGTAATTGAAAGTGAAGCACACAAGGATATTTCTGCATAACAGCTGTGATTTCTCTCATAGTGGGCATCATCAAATGTCTTTCAGTCCTTTTCTCCTTTCACATGCACGCTGGGTGTGATTGAATTCATGGGTGAGAGTTCCCTGGCGAGCGGAGGCTCACTGGAGACCTGCATGTAGCTGCTTTGTTTGGAGCAAACATGGCTGAACACAGTTTGTGTGTTGTGGTAGCTAGGCTACGCCGCTCTCCTGCTGTTTCTAGGGAAGACTGTGGAGGCGCTGAGCTGCTGCACAGTACAGATGAAGTGTGTTTCACTGAGTGTGTGCGTGCGTGCGTGTGTGTGTGTGCAGGGGAGCTTGTTTAACTGAATGTTCCTCTGGCCATTAACCACACTGATCTGCACAAGCAAGTTTCATGCAGAGAAAATCATTTTTTGCCTTGCATTCATTTGTCAGTGGTGACACAACACTGCCTTTGTGGGTGTTTATTTTATTTGACTGTGGCATCATACTAAAGGATAAGTGGCATTTAGTGCACTTCTTTTCTGTCTCCTTTTATGCGAGCAGCAGCAGGAACAGGACCCCACAAATCTGTACATTTCCAACTTGCCTCTCTCTGTGGATGAGAAGGAGTTGGAGAACATTCTGCAGCCCTTTGGTCAAGTCGTCTCCACGCGGATCCTACGGGACTACAGCGGCAACAGCCGAGGTGTGGGCTTTGCCAGGTCTGTCACAGGGGATTCACAGAAAGAGCTTCCTCTCTGTTATTTCTGTCTGTTCACTATTCAAGCAGCTGCAGAATAAACCCTCAGCAAACCTGTGATGATAAATTGCGTTATAAAGTAGCAGCAGCACTGCGCAGCATCTGTCCAAGCAGAATAATCTGTAAACTGCCTTTCTTTATTAAACATAAAATTAGCAGCAAATTATTTACTGTTTCTGTTTGCATTTGACGTTATGTGACACGATAGCTCACTCGAGATTCAGTTTTATTGCAACATAGAGCAAACAAGTCTGCGTTCTACCCTCAGAATTATTAAATTGAGTCAATTATGGCCTGTTGTCTGTATAAGACATGCTTTTGCATTAACACTGCTGTCAGTATCTCTGTCATAGTAAACGTAAAGCATGTAGGCACCATTTGTGTGGTCTTTCCCCCCCTTTAGTCCACTCATGATCCTTCAATCACGTTCCTCCAGAAACTGGTGTTACAGACTCGCCACTGATAACCTGAGATACCCTTTGCTGGCTCCTGTTTCACTTCATATACGCACAGCCCCAGTGCAGTGGTTGTTGACTATAACTCACAAAAATGAGAATCAGAGTAATTCCAGTCTTGCTTAACACCACGACTGCGTTAAAGAAGATCTCACTGTAGATGGTCACTTGATGATGAGTCACTGTGGTTGTTTTATCCTCTCTGCCGTCAGGATGGACACAACGGAGCAGTGCAATGCAGTCATCTCCCACTTCAATGGGAAGTTTATCAAGACAGCTTCTGGAGCTCTGGGTAGGAAAGAGTTTCACCTTTCTGTACACTTTCCCTCAGATGAAAACCGTGGAGGCGGTGATGAATAATAGTTGAGATTGTTGAGTAATTTTTAACATGTTTTTTTTCTTTTTTTGTATCCTGTCCCCTCAGCACCCTCTCAGCCCTTGCTGTGTAAGTTTGCAGACAGTCAAAGGAAGAAGCATGCTCAAGGCGGATTTGTTCACAATGGACAGACAGCGGATCTAAGACTAGTACGTATTATCATCTATCTTGCGTGCATGTAACCTCGTGGCCCATCGTGCTGTTTCTCTTAAGATGAGTTTTTATTATTGAGAATCAAATCTTCAAGTCTTTAAATAGTTGTTTTAATAATTGTGGGTCTGTTGTGCCTTGCGGTTAAAAAGAAATGAAAGGGTAATATTTCAAACACAAGATTATTCACCTCTAAAACCAATGATTATTATTTCATATCATTTTCAGCTGTTATGATAGAGCACTGAGCAGAGTTCAATTATATAATCCTACCTTATTGTGTATTTCTTTTACTTAGGGGGCAATGACTCTCACTTATGACCCCTCCTCAGCAGCTATACAGAATGGGTAAGTTGCACTCTGGTTGTAGCAAGTCATGCCCTCATTTTACATTTTACTAGCATCATAATTCCTGAGCTTTGTTGTGGAATACTGTCTGTTTCCTAGGTACTACGCTTCTCCTTATCCAGTAACCAACAGGATAATGACTGTGCAGCCCACAATGCCTCCGTACATGTCTCCAGTCTCTGCTTACCAGGTACTGCCCTGTAATGGGCCATGAAAAACATTTCCAAGAAACAAAATTTCTCTCTCACTGCTTGTCTCCTCCCCTGTATTTTACATCAGAGGTTATGATGTGTGGGCTAGTGGATATTTCTGGTTGTGTGTGCGACTTGCACTGGCAACCTATTCACCGCGTACCCCGCCTCTTGGCCAATGTTAGCCAGGACAGGCTCCAGCTCTCCAACCCCCACAACTCTGAGTCAGTTAAGAAAATGGATGGATTGATGTGTGGGCTGTGCAGGTGCTATCTGGTGCAAGTAAGTAGTGTTAAAGCTTCCCTGAGCTGCCGGCAGCTCCATGTGGTTTTACATTTTTAGTGTGTGAACAGCTTGGTCAACCAGGGATCATGTTATCTGACAGTAAGCTCTGTAGTTCGAAGGAATAAACTCATCATTTGAGCAGGCACAGCCATCATCTCTGAGTCATGGTTTCTCTCAATTCTAAATTCTTCCTTACTGTTGCTCATGAGTTTTAATGAATTACTTTCTGGGCAGTGGAAACACCTTAAACCACTGAAAAGATGTGTCACTTGAAATTCACTTGCACACAGGAGGTAATGAATCAGGGTTTTGATTTTCTTTTCTTTCTTTTTTTTCTTTTTTTCAGCAGGGTAGATTTGACCTCTGCCAGATGGTTGCAGATAAATTCACAAGATGTTTAGGATTTTAAGACCCACTTAGTCACCTACTTACTCTGATCATGTGAGGAGCTAAATATGAACTCCCAACCGTTTCCTCAATGTGTCCAAGAAAAATACCTTTACTTTTACTGTTGCAGATTTGATCATTTACCTGGCACTTAAGTAGTATGATCTGAGTTTTTCTGTATATTTTTTTAGTACCAAATTTAGGTGATAATCATCTAACATCTAAAGGGCTAACTTTTCCAGTTACACGAGGAAGGCAGTTGATTCCAATAATCCGCTCAACAACAACAATAAAACACTGTAGGCTCGTGAAAGACAACACAAAAAGATCTTTTGCAAATTTCCTGGGGCTTTCTGGAGAACCACAGAGCAGCTCAACAGAAGGAGGCAGATTGTTAGTAACACAAAAAATGAGCTGGGGATAATGTTGGGAGGTGAAAGAGGGTTCCTGAAATCCTTAGCAGAGATGCTTAACCTCAGTACTGAAGGTACAACTGGAGTTATGAAGCCATTGAGGTGCTTAGTGCCATAGCAAGAGAAGCAAAGCAGATGTTTCAAATAAGGAGGCCAGTACATATACAAGTAATGCCTGTGAGCCAAAAGCTCAGACTTCAGACGGTATTTTCTATTCTTGGATCTTTGTGATGTCATAAAGAGGAGGTATCCTTCATATGGTCATCTTGGGCACACAGCTCTAGCAGTGGGTGCAAAGCCCCGCTCACCTGCTGTTCTGTTTGTGAGGGACAGCCAGTCAGTGGATAGTAAATAAATAAAAATATGGATCATTTTTGAACTGTGAATCATGCAAAGATACGGTAATAGAGTCCACAAATTTGTTTCATTCTTTCTTTACATCTGTCTCTCATTCTGCCTCTCCCTTGCTGTCTCACTCATCATTAGGTGCAGAGTCATTCTTGGGTTGCACATCAACCGTACATCATGCAACACCCGGTAAGGCAGCCGCTGCAGCAGCTTTATACGCTGCGTCGTATTCTGTATACAGGAAATGGGTGTGTGGTGCCACTGCAGCTAAACCTCTGAGCTTATAGCCGCTTACAGTGTCACTTTATTCCTCCTGTTCTGCTGACACAGTCAGTCCAGCAACAAAACTTCCCCAAATACATGAGAAGGACCAAGCCGAGACAAGTTCTGGGAAATAGCCGCTGCGTATTTTAAGTGTGTATATGTGTGTTGGACTGTGTGTGAAAGAGAAATGGAACAACTAAAGAGGCTTCCAGCCACTGCCCCCCCCCTTTCTGGATCCAGCAGGAAATGCCTGAAGCAGAGACAGTCTTGTGACTCTTTGACTCTTCCAACAGATGGTTTCCAGTGGAACAAGTGTCTCTGCTGATCTGCCCCCTCCCCCATTTTTTTGTTAGGAAATGGTCTATTCCCTGAAGGCATCATGTTTAAAGCAAAGCTCCATCTGAAAACTAGCTAGAGCTGGCAACACCACACTTTTTGCATAATGTGGGCGCATAGAAGACAATATTCAGAATATACACTACTTTATTTTTTACCTTAAACCGCTACATTGTCACAGGTTTGCTTTTTCCCCAGCTAAGCTTTCTGGTTCGTGCTGACACACACACACACACACACACACACACACACACACATACATTAGAGAGTAATACTTGTTGTTTTTATACCAGTCACTGCCTGGCCTGTGTGGCGTTTGTGTTTTTATCAGAATGACTTAACTCATGTGGCGTGGGGTACAAACTGAGTCGCCTTGTATTACAGGCCGCTGTGATGTCTCCCTCTGTGGATCCCTCCATGTCACTGCACCCAACAGCCATGATTACTCAGCAGATGGGCCAGCTGTCATTGGGGAACACTGGACCTGTGAGTGGAATTCTGGGAGATCCTCCATCTCTCACACACACACACACACACACACACGTACCATCAAAATGAAATCTGTGGTGTCATTAAACAGATATTATATCTGAGATCATGACACTTTGCACATATCTGTGAATTGGTGGGAAAATCTTTATTGTTGGTCATTACCAGCTGCTGCAGTAAAGCTGGTATTTCCACGCTGTAAGTCTGTGTATGTGTTTGTGTCATCATTGCAAATAAGGTTCTGTTAATAAAACAAGCCTGTGGCACATTTTATTTGTTGCACTTTGAGGTCATGTTCAGGAAGTTATATTCATTCATATTTGCACACCACACTACAAGCAACGTGAACTACTAAATGCTATGGTGCTAGGCGGTTTTGTCATTAGCTGCACCCAAACTATGATATTCTCTCTGTGCTGTAAAACACTTTGGATCAGCTTTGTTGCCCTCAGAATGCTGCATACATAAAGTTTAGCAGCTCAGATCTCTTTCAGACATCTCTGTATGTAATATACCATTCAGTTATTTATTTATTTATTTTTTATCTTTCAGTATATCACGGCCAACCCTGGTGTCCAGGGAGCTTACATGCCTCAGTATCCTCCCATGCAGGCAGCAGCGGTAGGTTGCCTTATTTAGCTTTTCATTTAAAATGTTCAGCTTCTACCTTCTAAGCGTGATATGTCTTAATACAAGACATACAATAATAATGCAACAGCCAGTCCAGTCGTCTTTCATTCGTGAGGGCCTGAGTCGTTTTTTTTGAAGTGCTTGTCCTCTAAAACTATCAATTATCTCAGTGCACTCACGGTGAGGATGGTTATTATCAGATTCTAAATGTGGGATTCTGTTTTGCTTTTCAGGAAAATAGCACGCCGCAGCAAGTGGATTCCTCCAACAACTCGTCTCCTTACAGTCAACTCAGCAAGTAGATGCAGGTATGCTTTGGTTTCTGAGTGAAATCCCTCGTGCATAAATCCCAGCAACTTTATTGTTTACTTCAGCAGCTTTACTCACACATAACAGTCAAGTTAAGTTGACATTCTAATAAAATACCTGGATAAATTTCTGTAATAATAAAGAATTTTTGTGCAGAGCTGTTCTTTGTGAATACAGCTGAATAATCTAAATGCTTATATGAGCTACTATATAATCATCTGATCTGTTACAGTAGTCTCTTTTATTAAGTGAAGAGTTGGGCCTTACGAGGCCGCGTAAGAGCACGCTTAACTCATCTAAGCAAAGGCATGTTGAATCAGGTCCCACTGACTCATCTAGCACACGGTCAAAAAGTAGGTGAAATATAGCATCGACCTGAGGTTCACTTGGTTTAAAGACATTTTCGTTCTTGTGAACACAAAGACTTGTGGGAATGTATGTATTTGAGTTCAAATTGTTAATTTGTAGGTTGTGAGTGTGTTGCATTTAGCCTTTGATTGTTGTTTGGGTGATGCTGTGGTTTAGCTCGCAATGGGACACCATGACCAAGACTTCTGTAGCGATTAATTGCATCCAGGCAGCTTTCAGGATTGTTGTTAAAATCTAAAAAAGTGCTGTGCAAGTGGTGGAGAAGATTGAGATCTGGTGACTGGGGAGGCCATTTGAGTACAGTGAACTCATCAGGTTCAAGAAATCAGTTTGAGATTATTTGAGCTTTGTGACATGGTGTGTTGTCCCGCTGGAAGCAGCCATCAGAAGATGGGTGCACTGTGGTTATAAAGAGACGTGGTCGGCAACAATACTCAGGGAGGCTGTGGCATTTACACGGTGTTCTACTAAGGTACTAAGTGTGCCAAGAAAATATTCCCCACACCATTACACCACCTGCAGCAAACTGAACTGTTGATATAAGGCAGGATGGAGCCATGCTTTCATGTTGTTTACGCCAAATTCTGACCCTACCATCCGAATGTCGCAGCAGAAATCCGAGATTCATCAAATCAGGCAACATTTTCAGAGTGCAGCTCTCACATCAGGAGTGTCATTCTCACCGCTCTTAATGCAGTTTTCCAATTAAGGAAGTTAAGGAATTTTTCACAACACACACACCTGTGCAAAAGACACTAAAACAATGAAATCCTATTTTATTGTATGTCAAAACATGCAAAGTCAGTCAATCACTTCATCTCTGTGATCAATGAATAAAAACCTTTCAACAAAATTTTAAGACTTACACAACAAATGTATTTACTTTTTTTTTTAAATCAAAATCTTACTGACTTTGAAAGAAGTGCTGCAAAAATGTGGGCCAAATGTAGAGTCAAAAGTGTTACTGTTTTTCTCGATCAATTGACGCAATTCTCACAGCAGAGAAGTCATTCTCACTACTCTTAATGCAGTTCTCAGATCAGTAACACATTTCCTCACCCACATCAGCCTTTCTCGTTGTTTTTGTACACACTGCTGTTGTTTCTACGCGTGCTTCACTATTAGATGTTTGTTACTGTGTCAATGCATTTCTCACTTCAATCTCACAACTCATCAAAGCAGTTTGTACTTTTGTCAGTTACAACTCTAGATCGCTCACTTGAATAGTGCTCAGCATTGCATTAGTGTTTTCAATCAAATTACTCTGAGCTTTTTTTCAAATCTGTATGACAGCTCCCCACGACCCTGAACTGGACAGACAGACAGACCGCATCCAGTGTGGTCTTCTGCTGATGTAGCCTATCTGCTTCAAGGTCTGATGTGTTGAGCTTTCACAGATGCTCTTCTGCATACCTTGTTTGAAATGAGTGGTTGATTGAGTTACTATTACCTTCCTATCAGCAGAAAGTAGTCTGGCCATTCTCTGCTGACGTCTGATGTCAACGAGGTATTTTCACCCAGAAAACTGCTGCACACTGAATATTTTCTCTATTTCGGTCCATTCTCTGTAAACCCCAGAGATCGTTGTGTGGGAAAATCCCACTAGGTCAGCAGTTTCTGAAACAGTCAGACCAACAACAATGTCTCTTTTGGTAACCTTTCTTCCTGATGCTCAGTCTGAACTTTGGCACCCTGACTTGACCATGTCTACATGCCTAAATGTTTTGAATTACTGACCCGTAATTGACCGATTAGATAATTGTGTAACGATCAGGTGTACCTAATAAAGTGGCATGACTTTACTGGACTATACTTTAGTTGGTACTGTGTTCTCAGATTGTATACATTTTCTTTGTTTTCTGATGCATATAGTTTCACGAGTATCATTTTGCATTTCGCCATTTCAGCAATTTTGTTTGTTCTGTCTGTGTCTAATGCTCTACGTCGCTGCCATGTGACTGGCTGATTAGATATTTGCATCAACAGGCTGTTGAACAGGTGCTCCTAATGAGTGAGTGCAGATTTACAATAATGAAATATTTATGGAGTTTGCAGCAGGAGCACTAAAATAAGCGTGCTATGGCAACCAAACAGCTGACAGTATTACACTGTGAAGTACATTTTTTTAATGGAGGAAAGCTTTATAAAAGTCCAATATCAACTGATATCAACAATTAATTAGATTTCCATGACCTAGTGCCCTTATTAAGTAAAAACAAGTTTTATATATCACTGTTTCTGCTTTCTGTGTCTTTCAGGCCGCATTCCAGCCAGTTGGCAGGTGGGAAGTTGCTGATGACATCACAGGGATAACAGTCTCCGTCTGCTCTGATTGGACCAGAAACATGAACTTTTTTTGCACAGCCCCAACATTTGTAGTTTAAAATGAGGACAGTGTAAACGGACTCAAGCAGTTGTCGAGTCACAGAAAAAAAAGAAAAGAAAATTTATTTTGATTAAAAAAAAAAGCTGTTCTTTTTTTCCTCTTTTTCAAGGATTCTCAAAGCACTTGCCAGATGACCCCCCACTCCACCCCATTCCCACCTTTGCCCCTTCACCCTCCCTTCCTCATTCAAGTATGATGTGATAATAAATGCATGAGATGGAGATATCGCCCACCCCACCCCCCTCACCTCCCCTTCAAGGTTTATATGATTTTATAGTTACTTTATTTGTGGTATATGGACAAAACCTTGCAGACCTCGTTTGCACTGAACTTTAATGTTGTTGGTTTTTCTTTTTTTTTTAAAGTTGCCACAGCTCAGAAAACTGCACTTGACAGCTGATACAAGTGACCATTTCATTAGGAATTTGCTATTGGAAAAGGTGCCTTCCTTATGTGATATCAAACATTCTCCCACCTTGTTTCATCAAACTTGATCAGGTGTCACATTTCTTATCGGAGTGATCAAACGTGTGTGTGGAATCACGAGGATTTCCATTGAGTGGTGCGCTATCTAGTCGTCTGGTAGCAATAAAATAAACGAGAGTCCCGCGGCAATACTGAAAAATGAGAACGGTGACAAACTCAGAGCAAGGTAAATCCTTATATTCCTCTTTATTTTTAATTCACGACATGATATGAAACAAGAGCTGTACTTTTATGAAATTTCATGTATCTCATCCAACGGGCATCGTTTAGGAGGGTTTTTGTTTCTCTTGTGGTCACTCTGACCCCGTAATCTACCTCATGGTTCTGCTAGCGTCCGCTGATGTGTGGTGGGGTTTGCAGGTAAAGCCCCATTTTCACCAGCGTGGACAAAGGGGAACAAGAAGCCACGCTCAGGAGCTGGCTGAACAGGACTTCTAACATCTTTTTCTCCCACATGCAGCATTACTCTTCCTGATGTTCAAAGAGAAACGTTGTGCTTTATTTTTTATTTTCTATCCGTATTTGTCACTGCTTCTGTTATGACTTTACTTTTTCTAAACTTTATGAGTGCTGTTCAGTTGCGATGCCCCTTTTAAAAGTAAGACAAATACCGGCTTCTCTGTAAATTAGATGGCTTACTGTGTGCTCGAAGCATATGAAATGCAGGCTACATGCATTTGGTGTACTCCTCTGCCTTTGACAGATCTTACCCGACTCGCGTTTCTGTTTTCCTCTCCAAATTGAACATTACAATTTTTGCTTAGTTTTAGTTTAACAGTGTATATGCCAAGCTATTTGGATAAGTGGAAAAAAGAACCCAAATCTTGCCTTGCCTCGTGCAAAAATATATGCAACAATCATGTATGAAAAACAAAAAAAAGTGATATTTCATGAATATTTGATGGAACATGGCTGATGGTATGTGTTTCTTAAGAATACAACTTGTAAATTATATACATTCAGGGCCAAAAGTGAAAAGTTTTATTGTTTGCTTAGCTTTTCTTCTGAACATTTATGATGTATTACCTCGACACTACTCTGAGACAAGAGAAATGGTAAAAGATGTATGGTCACCGTTCATCTCCATCAGTAGTACTGAACCATTAAATGCTCAACATAGAAACATACAGCCAGGCCTTACCTGAGTGTACTTTCCCTTACTGAACTGGTTGCTGGAAAAAAAAAAACCTGTACAAAAAATGAAAGAAAGAAAAAAGAAAAAAAAATATCATTGCTTCCACCTACCACCTTCTACCAATTCTCAATTTTCCCCTTGCTCTCTCCTTGAAACAAAACCAGTGCTGAATAAAATGCTCTTTTCTTTTCAGATATGACTCCAGTCTCTTTAATTGAGTAATAAACCTCATGCATTAGTTCATGTCTCAACTTGCCAAATGATTGTTGTCTCTTAATCATTAGTTATTATTATTATTATTATTAATATCTGGCTCTCTTCCACAGTGTGTCTTTTGTCCTGTCTCCCTCCCCTCAGCCCCAACCAGTCACAGCAGATGGCTGCTCCTCGCTGAGCCTGGTTCTGCTGGAGGTTTCTTATTGTTTAAAGGGGAGTTTTTTTTCTTCCCACTGTCACCAAGTGTTTGCTCATAGGGGGTCATTTTGACTCTTGGGTTTTCTCTATAATTGTTGTAGTGTCTTTACCTTATAATCGAGTAGCCCTGTTGAGTAGACAGGATAAACGACTTTTTTTTTTTTTTTTTAGATGAGTTACTCTCAAAAGAGTTATCGATGCTGACTAGTCCAGTGCTCGATAAGTAAATAGATCATCATAATGAGAATAAATTGATATAACTGTAGACATATCTGGCCCCAAAACCTTGTGTGGAGGCTGTGCTGATAATCTGTCAGCAGAGGGTGCTGAGAGCCAAAGCAGTCTAGCATATTTGAAGCCAGAGCTAATTTTTCACACTTGGACTTCCTCTTGAATGACTATAAGTCACGGCACTTATCTATCCATCTTATGCTGTATCAGATTAGCAACAAGTGCAACATGTGTGCTCATACCCAAGCCCTTTTCCTCTCCTATTTCAGGCACACAGGCTTTGAAGTTTCACTCATATGCTGTATCTCCCTTCTTAAGCTCTGACTTAACACAGCTGATCCCAGAGACAGAAAGGCACCATGGCCACATCTCTTACCAGTCAAAGGGATCAAACACACTCGGCTGCAAAATTAGCCATCATCCCCATACACACCCTCAACACCAGGAATATACATGCATGTTCCATGTAGCTCATGCACACTCTCATGTCAATCAAATGGCCGTTGTAAGGGTATCAGACCTTTGAACGTAACATATGAGACAAATGAGACAAATCTCTCTCTCTTGTTCCTGTCCTCCACTCTCTGTCTTTGAATTCCCCACAGCTGAGGGGACACATGGCACTGATCCCTCGAGAAATACCAAGGTCAAAGTTGGGGCATAGATGCAGAGAGGGAGGATTCCTAAAGTATTTGGTATCATGCATTTAGTGAGATACACACACGTATCCAAAAGACACAGACTGGCATGTCTTGTTATTGTTTGTATCCAACGTGTTGTCAGATATTTAAAAAGAAGAAAACCAAAAGGGCTGGGGAAAATAGAACGTCCACAGTATAATTCATCCGCCTTTGCTCTGTCTAAATGTGAGGGAAAGTACCTCTTAGGTTTTCTTTAAGTGTGAGATGATGTCCAAAAAAATCAATTTTAAAGTCACATCAGAAAAACAAAAGGAAAAACATTCCATGGCTGAGAAGCTAGCAACAATGACTATTTACAAATAGAACAAACAATGTTAACAATAAAATTTAAAAAATTATAACTGTTAAGTTTATGCAATAGATTTGAAAGAACAAACACAAAGTTGTGGGCTCTGGGTAATCATGATGGTATTATCATGAGTTTCAGTCCTTATGAAATAATTTAAGAAGCATTAATAAGAAGTGGCTCCAGCCTGACCAAGAAAAACAGTAAAGTGGTACTTAATGCAAAATTTTGCACTGCAAGCTCATCCTCTGCTTTTATGGCACTGGATAAACACTATTCTGGTTATGAATAGTTAAAATATGAACATTATGAACAAATAATAATAATCAAAAGCAGCAGTCATTAAGTCGTTAAAATAAAGCCTTTATTGTTTCGCAGCTGAAACCAAACCTGAAATAGAAAATTATGACTTAGCGTTTGTTGTCACTTCCCACTCCGAGTTCCTGTTATGTTAACCATGTTCATGAAGGTCTGGATAGCCTTTTTCCCTTAACAAATCAAACCATCATTTAAAAAGTGCATTTTGTATTTACTCGGGTTATCCTTGTCTAATATTAAAATGTGTTTAATGATCTGAAACATGTAGGTGTGAAATAATAATACTGCAATGCAAATGCTAATTATGATCATGTTTTTGGACAGTTTAATGTAAAGATGAAATTAGTATGGGGTGCCACATTCGGCCGAGTTTGATCTCAAGCGGGTAGGACTAGTAAAACCACCGCTTAATAATCCCTCCAAAATTTTCCCTTTGTAAAGTGTAAAGGAGTACAAATGCACTCTAAGGACATTCACATTTCATGTAACATCCAGTTACATATCAGTTGAATAATTTCTATTTTATGTTTCAGCTTTTCCACAGTCAGACAACTGTCACTGGAGAGAATCACTACTGATGTATTGAAACATGTCGGCACAGGTCCTTGGCTTGACCAACCCAAAAACATTTTGTACAGCAGGCCATGGATACAGCTTTCTCAGTAAGCAGACCACAAGACAAACGGTGTTCTAAACTTCTGGAATGGCTCAAATTAGCACTAAACCACACCCATGACCCGACACCCTAACCCTTCTTAATCCCAATGCAAATCACTTTGATCAAGATTTAAATATCTCTACAACATTAGGAAGGATTCCTTCATTTGTAGACATTCAGGGTCTGTTGAAATATTACTGCTATAGATTTTGTTGAGCACCCGACTTTTCCTCTATAGCACCACTGTAGACTTTTAGGCATCCTGTGAAATTTACTAATATAGCGATCTGAGCATTCAGCTCAAGTAGATGTTTGCAGATTGTTTAGATCAGAACTGAGGCTCAAAGAAAAGAGTGCTTTATTGTTGTATTATTAGTAATAGCCCAGGGGAAATGATTTTTGACTTGGTAGGCTATGTAGTTTTATTTGTTTTATAGTGTAAGCCTTTGAGTTATTATTTTTCTCACTCACATATCCATGTACACCTGCATTCCTGCCATTCCACTGTAAGAAGGAGGCTGCAATACACACTGACTCCTTCTCTTAGCTTCCTCCTCCTCACTGCAGGAAGTAATTGAACTTGAGCAAATACGTGCATGCACACACGCAGACACACACACACACACACACACACACACACACACACACACGCACACGCACACACAGAATCCTGACTAATCACAAGGTCTTTGAGTCAGAAGTGTTGTGGTGCACTTCATAAAGGGGTTTAGCCTCTAGAGTGCAACACTAGCACATCAGTCAGGTCGACTCTTAATAAAGAAGCTGGATCTGGAGGTCTCACAGCCAGCAGTTGTTACTGTCACTCATTATCATTACAGCCTCCCCCTACATACACACACACACACACACAAAGGCAAGCTGGAGCTTGTAAAAACACCCACACACGGCCCTAGAATGCATGCATGCATTCACACATACTCACAAACTTCCAGATACACACATACACACACGCATGTGCGCGTACGTATGAGCCAAGGAGCATGGGCAGCAGGGTCATCCTAGCGCCATGCTTCATAAAGGGCGCCGTTACAATAGGTTTACTGTTACTCTGCCAATTGCTGGGATACAATAGGACTGAATGTGCTGGCCTGGTGCTTCTCCCCTTCTCTCCATTTTTCACTTGATGACAAGGAAGAAAGACTGAGACGGGACAGCATGTTATCAGAGGACAGCCCTGAAGGTGAGTCGACTCACTGCAGTATTTACACTTGTGTATAATGTCGAGAGAGCGATAGAGGAACGAGCTTTGTACATTTTTGAATATCAATCAGCGTGACACTTGTTAAAAATGCCACTGCATGGTTTAAAGAGTACTGCCGGGTTTAGAAAACAACTGAAGGGCAGCAGGTTTTAAAGTCAGGTTGAAATGTGAGACAATAGTACATCATAGGGAGGCATGCATTCCACTTGACTATATTCTCACACAGGACAATCAGCAGGAAATGAGAGGCTACAAAAATGGTGTTGGACTGCATTATGTTAAGAAATGAGAAGGAGAGGAGAGGAGAGGAGACTCTAACCCTAACCCCTAAAGTGGCAGAAAAGAAATGGGAAAACTGCAGGAGGCATAAATGAGACTAGTGGAAAATATGGATCACAATACAACGTGTGAGAAGAGTGTGAATGAAAGACAAAGCATTAAGGGGTGAGAGGGTTTGGTGTAAGAGGAGAGGAGGTGGGGTTTAATTCGGGGTGACAGATGGGTCTCAGAGATTCACAGGGGTGTGGTGCTGAATTGTGAGATTCCTCTGACCTGGGACAAGCAGGGATTTCTGCACTGCAGCTGTCAATAGTTCAACACCTACTCAGCCACACCCCTCATCCCCATGTATTACACACACACACACTCACATACACTCCCAATCATATTTCATATCTTGCGATAGGCCTGCACGTTTGTTTTTGTCTTGAGTTAATCGTCAAGCTGGAAAATTCTCATGAGACAATGACGCTGACTCATGTTCTATGAGTCTCTGTGTTAAAGATTAACATAACTACTGTGATGGAGTCTGCGTAATGGAGCTTAGAAGGATATATTTGCTCATGATGTGTCCTGTCTGCACTTTATTATTTCTCTCCAGTCATAAGTTCATGGTTAGATTTGAGTGTAGCTTAATTCTAGCCTGTTACATTGTAGCAGCAATGTAATGAAGGTATAAACAACCTCATATTGCAAGTCTAAAGTGATAAGGTGTGCTAACAGAGCCTCGCATAGAACAACCAGAACAGGGACTTCAGGTGGCCAAACAGAGAGAAAGAGAATAAATTCAAAAACAACCTAAACTTGCCATTCATTCACAACAAGGTATCATTATATTGGTGAAAGAAATGCTCAGGTTTAACTCAAGAAAAAGCCAAATTTGATACTTCATTACAACACCGTCAACAATTACGACCGTCACTCACACTTGTGTTACAATACAGAACAGTGAACATAACACGAGCTTAAAGTTAGAAAAGGCCATTCAGACACTGCAGCTTCGAGACGGAGCTACTTTTACCTGCTTTATATACAGCGGGGTTTAGCCCAATGGGTATCTCCCAAAAGTCACTATGTAAAATTGAAGAGTCATGAGATGATAATAAGTCCAGCTGCACATTGTGTGACATTTGAATCTGTGATATATCAGAAACTTTCACCTCCTGGCATTAAAGGGGAAATACCCATTCAGTTGCAAAGGCTAGCCTAAAAATTTCGAGAAAATGTCATCTTTTCTCTTATTTATTTATTTATGTTTGCTCTGCCATTTATTTTTGGCTTGAGGCTTCTATGTGTACGAATTCCTTTCTACCATCATATTCTTTAATAACGCACACATTGTGTAAACCTGATTCATTATCGGATAATTAAGGGGGTGGGATTGGCGGGAGGGGGCGCACATCAGCTAACGGTCACCATTGTTAACCAAAACGGGTTTGTTTTCTCCTCGCCCCCGCCTCGCTTTCTCACCTGGACGGAAGTTGACTTAAAAGGCAAGGCAGGTAGAGGCAGGACAGGTAGAGGCAGCCACTCACCTCCGCCGCCTCCTCTATTCAGGTAGTGCGAGAGGACAGCGCTCTGTTCTCTTCTCAGCCTGCTTTCGGTTGAAGACAGGAGGTATGACGCTGGATAGTTTTCACTCCTGTAAATAAGCTATGATAAGCAACCTGAAATATTCACCTTCTGTTTCTTTTCAACCAGTAACCTCACGGACTAATGGGGCTTATACTGCTGAGCCTGATTCTCCGGTACTGGATCAGCGCCGTGGAGGGTAAGGTTTTTAAAAGATCAAGGACAGCACGTTTGAAAGGTGCAAACAAGAAGTAGCAGTCACTCAAGAGCAAGTCAACAATGCTGCCTTGGTACTGATGACTGGTTGGCATGCTTTATTGTGCAAAGATATTAAAGCTTTTTTTTTTTAAATCAAGAATGGTATTGTATTTATTGCACTGAAATGATTTGAATAATTCCACATGTTAAAATAATGATATCATATAGGTAAAAAACAAAACAAAAAAACAATTCACACCAAAAAAATACAGATTCTTCTTGTGTCGGACTCTGATCTGTGCTGAAAAGTTCACTCTGACCTGTTTATGTGCTGTGCAGGACGGTGTTCAGCCGTGACTTGTGAGGACTGTCTGCAGCTCAGTCCTCAGTGCGCCTGGTGCACACAGGAGGTGAGCAGCTGCATGTATGAGAACTCAGCAGCAAGCACATGGCCCTGTCACACTTAAACTAAAATGATTTTTAGGTGCAGATTTGCAAAATGCCTTCTCATGTTTGGTTCAAATGATGGTGATAAAGTAATAATCTTTATGGCATGCTATAAAACAAGTCTGCAAACTGTAAACGGCATAAAGTGTGACTTCTTGTCACATGTTCCCCCTCATGCCTCAGAATTTCACAGACTGGTTTTCAGTCACTGAAAGATGTGACACACTGGATGGCTTATTAGAAAAGGGCTGCGCCAGGGACCAGCTGGAGTTCCCCGTTTCCAGAACTCAGGTCCTCCAGGATCAGCCACTTGGGAGAAAGAAAGGCATTGCTAACAGCACACAGATCTTCCCTCAAAAAATGGCTCTCAAACTCCGACCTGGTATGCAGTCCAAAGTGATGATTTGCCTCCTGAATCAATTCCTCATGTTCAGAGAGGAAAACAAGAGCTGATTTTATTTTTTGGTTTTTTTTGCACAGGAAGTGAGGTGACCTTCCAGGTCAAGGTTCAACACACAGAAGACTATCCTGTGGACATGTACTACCTAATGGACCTGTCAGCATCCATGAACAATGATCTGAAGATGATCAAATACTTGGGCTCTAATTTGACCAAAGAAATGGCCAAACTCACGAGTAAATTTCGAATGGGCTTTGGCTCTTTTGTGGAGAAACCTGTCCTGCCCTTCATCAAGATCACAGAAAAAGAACTGCGCAACCCCTGCAGGTTTACAATTATAATCAAACATGACCAGAACTAAAAACAAACAAACAAAAAAACAGCAACAACACAGAGCTCATAAATTTGACCATCACCTCAGAGAACCTTACTTTTCTAATGCTTGGTTTTGATCTCTTGTGTATTACAGCAGGGCATCCATAACCTGCGTACCGACATTTGGCTATAAACACGTCTTGTCCCTGACGAGCAACACCGCAAAGTTCAATGAGATAATTGCAGCGCAGCATGTGTCTGCAAACGTCGATGACACAGAGTGTGGTTTTGACGCTGTAATGCAAGTGGCCGTTTGCGGGGTAAGATTTTTCCATTTCAAATGTCTAAAGATTCTCGCTGTTATTTTGTGACTCCGTGCCCCCAACTGTTTGATTTGATTATTGAGTGCACGCTGTGTGTCTCCTGATAGGACAAAATTGGCTGGAGGAACGACTCCATGCGTTTGCTGGTGTTTGTCAGCGATGGTGACTCACACTTCGGGATGGACAGCAGGCTGGCTGGCATCGTGATTCCCAATGACGGTCAGTGTCACCTGGACGTCAATAATGAATACTCCAAGTCTACAGTACAGGTAAAACCTGATTTGAATCATGTAGGATTATTTTTGCTTCCTCCTTAATCCCACGGTAACCTCAGCTGTTAGAAAGTTCAGGATTTCATTTGGGATTTTCCTTTTTTTTTCCAGGAATATCCAACTCTTGGTCAGCTGATTGATAAGGTGGTGGAGAACAACATCTTGCTGATATTTGCCGTGACAGAAAAACAGAAGCACAACTACATGGTAACAGCTCCTTCCTATGAAGTTTTTTCTTTTTTTGTTTTCCTGGTAGAAGAGGTTCAAACTAGGCTGAATAATGCAAATGTTATTGAGCCCTATTTTTTATCGCGGTTAGCATATTTACCTACTGAGTTGTATTCGACTTGTTACAACTGGCCCATTTCTCTTCCGCACGCCTTTTCATACTTTTCTTTTTGGGAAGATGTAGCGATGAGCTTCCTGTATTTGTAACAGTGACTTTGCTGTTTATCTGTTTTGTTTTTTGTTTTGAATTCTGTCTCTTAGAACTATGCAAATCTCATACCTGGCGCCACGGTTGGAGTCGTGGCGGAAGATTCAGAGAACATCCTGGAACTGATTGTAACAGCATACAAAGTAAATAAACAGTCCCAGAGAGCTGGATCTGCTGGTAGAGTGCATGTGTGTGTGTGTGTGTGGAGGTAAAAGTCACAAGAAAATGCTGGAAAACAAACACCTGCCATTATAAAAAAAATTTTAAATCAAGAACTGTTTAATGTTACAGATACAAAAAGTGTATACGACCACAAACTCGCGCATTGCTGTTTTCATTTGTCTTTTCTTCCAGTCCTTGATATTATTTCTTTTCCTCTTTCATTCTTTCCTCTATGAACATTTTCCCCTCTACCACCCAGCTCTCTGCATCAGCATGTTTGGCAGCATGTCTCTGCTTGTCCCAACCGTTTGATCTCCTCGTCCCTCCAATTCTGACTTACTCTTTATTTTCCTTCCTTCTCTCTATCGCGTGCTCTCAGTCGTTTTCTGTCTGCCTATCTCTTCCACTGTGTGTCGTTTTGTAAAGCCCCCTTGGCGGCGATGACTGGTGGGTGTGCAGTCCTCTAATTACTTCATCAGTTGCGTCATTTAAACCCGCATTTAGTCGCTGCTGCACCAACACAGTGATTGTAGATGTGGTGCTTAACAGGAATGAAGTGCAAACAGGGGAGTATTTAGTGATACTATAAAGGTGATGAATACTTATACTTATCTGTAATTCTGCTGAGTAACAGTGAAGTTTTTTTAGATGTGCTTTATCTGTTTAATCCAAGCTCAGCTGGGTGTATCCCATAAATGCTCCGGCTTACTCCTCCTTGCCAACACCAAAGCCAGGAAGCATACAATATACCCTCTGTTAGCACACAGACAGGCCGTCACAGAGTTCATTAGTCAGTCAAGCATAGTATTTTCTCCAGCTGAGGTTAGCTGTCACTCTTTCTTCAGGTGCTTTGTACAGCACAGCACACCTGGGATGATGATTCACCCAGAAAGACAGAATTAGATATGAGGTGTCAGGTCAGTGCAGGGTGAAAAGTATAATACATCTTACGGCCCCGGAAATCCCACTTGACTTAAAAAGAAAATTCAATTTGATTTTGGGCCTTTGTTAGTTTTGCTCTTTTTTGTTTGTTTGTTTGTTTGTTTGAAAGGGAAGCCTGAAGCTGTGCTGCCCATTGTGTTTCCATGCCGCTCATAATATAAATAAACTGTTTTCCAGGAGCTTCGCTCAGAGATTGAACTGGAGGTCCTTGGAAACACGGAGGAGCTGCAGATGTCCTTCACAACCGTGTGCCCTAATGGAGCCATCTTCCGTGATCTAAAACGCTGCTCCAACATCAAACCAGGAGAGACGGTGAGTTGCTGTTGTTGGAAATTGCTTTATTTTTGTATTTTGGGAGCACCTTTCATTCAAGCTCTTGAGACAGGAACATTATTAGCAGTTGAACTCAAACAAACACAACAACAAAAAAGTAGATTTGTAAGGAAATATGAAATCATTTGTTTTTCGGGAGTGTCTTACAGAGTAGGCCTATTTAGACGACACATTTTAAATTATGTTTATCAAATCATAAAAAGAAAGTGATGCTCAAAAGGAAAAGACTGCAAGAATGAGCATACCACCAGGACCTTGGATCTGAGCAGTATTGTCAATGACTTTGCTGAGTTCAAGGCCTGAATGTTGAAGTTCTGATTGGTGAGCAGTTTGTTTTTGTACAGGACTGAAATATTGCTACAACTTAAGCAGAAAATATGAGCTCACACTGTAATATGTGTTTGTGTGATATATCTAGAAGCTGGTCCACTGGAAGTGATTGTTGAATGAGGAGTTCTATAAATGAACATGCTTGTTTGGTGCGGTGACCCTGAGCAGTCAGTGTGTGAAGACGTGGTTAATGGCCTTTTCTTTTGTTCCATGCTTGCAGACACTGCAGCTGTCTTTATGCTACTTCAGCGAGGCTAAGGCTGTTTTGGGCTTGTGGTAGTGTAGTTGAAGAAGTTGGTGTGAGTTTATAGCATAAGCTTAGATAAATGTGCCTGTTCCCCAGACTTCTGACTGCAGTTGTTTTCCAAGGTATTGATCAAAACTGGAATGATGCTATTAATATGATTGATTACTGCTATATGCTATTATTTTTGCACTGACAATGTGTGTGTGTGTGTGTGTGAGTGAGCAACAGAGAGAGAGCGAGAGAGAGAGAGAGAGAGAGAGAGAATGTGATGCTACGTTTGCTCCGATGCAACATGGCAGTAAGGAACCAAATAATATCAGCCCTGGGGCCCGTCACAGAGTTGTTACACCTGTGAAACTAAATAAAGGAAGAGACAGAGAACTGTTCTAAAAGACAGGGAGTTCTAACAGCTCAAAGCATATTAGCTAAAAAGGACTGTGATTTGCACTTCAGCAACAGATGTTTCACTCCAGGGTATGCAGAGAACCTGTTATAACCTGCAGCGCTTTATAAACCTGCAGAAGAATTTAAAAATCAATATTCAGACCGACGGGCAAAAACTGATGTAATGTGCACTCTGCCTCATCAACACTTGAGCAGAGGGCTTACGGCTCAGTTGTACCTGACTCAAGACTAGTTTGGCACGGATCAGATAGGAGTGTGTTACATTGGAGAAACCTGGTAGATTTTTAGTTGGTTTTCAGTGAATAACAATTATGATTGGAGCATGACTTGGTGAATGCAATTTTGTGGCCTCAGCACTTGTAAATGATAGTTTGGTCGATATTTTTGAGATGTTGAGATGATGCCAAAACACTTAACATACAGTAAATACATATAATGCACTCGGGCAAAAAATGAAGCAACTGTTAATGACACATTAAAAATTCAGTAAAACTCAAAGTAGTCTTTGCAATTTATCATTTAAATTTCATTTACACAAGTTAAAAAGCATGATGACAGATAGTGTGAATGAATTTTTAAGTCTGTTAGTTTTTATCTTTGGTAGTTTTTAGCCTTTGCCAACTAAAATTTATCTTTTTAAAGACGGTTCTTGCTGGTCATAATGCATCTAGCTTTCCAGAGTGCCTGTTGCTCAAAGATAGTTCTGAGCTTACACTTTTTGCAGTGATCTGTAAACTATGCCTGTTCTACACACTACACACTTAAACTGTGTCGAACCAGCAAGTACAAAAGTGGCAGTGGAGATGAACTAATCTTATTATTCTGCTACATGGGCATTAAAGTTCCATTTATTATCAATAATTGTTCCCAAATACTTGTCTACTGTATCAATATTCGGATCTTTAATGATAGTTTGAGATAAAGGCAAATTGCACCTTTTCCTAAACCAATAGCCATCTCCTTGGTCTTGAAGGTGTTTAAACTCAAATAATAAGCATAATACCACTTGCAATAATCATTTATGATAGACAGCTATGATTCTGTTTGGCATTCTGGTGTAAACCTTGGACATCTACATCCTTTAAGATATGCCTGTCTCAGTACTGCCTTCTGCAAACATTGAGATATAAAGTAAATAGCAGCAGAGACAAAACACAGCCCTGAGGAGAACTGGCAGAACAGAAGGGAGTATTCAGAAAAACCCAGAGAAAATTAAATAAATGGTAAATGGACTAGTTCTTATAAAGTGCTTTTCTAGTCTACTTGAGCACTCAATGGACTTTATGCAGCATGCCTCATTCAGGTACATTTGCAGGCATTTGGAGGCAGCACGAGAGAAAGAAAGAAATGAGTTTGGAGATGAGAGCAGGGACTCTAAATGTAGGGGCTATGACTGGTAAAGGGAACGAGCTGGCTGATGAGAGAGCAGCGGTGATGGACAGGTTGACAGGTGAGGTCAGGCAGGAGTCTCCATGGACTATGATGTTTGCAATTTTGTGATCTGTAGTGAAAGTAGGGAGCAGGTGGAAGAGAGCCTGGAGAGATGGAGGAATGTTCTGGAGCGAAGAGGAAAGTCAGTAGAAACAAGAGAGAATATATTTATGTGAATGAGAGGGAGACAAGTGGAAAGGTGAAACTGTAAGGAGCAGAAGTAGAGAAGGTGGAAGAGTTTAAATACCTGGAGTCAGCCATTCAAAACAACGAACAGTGCCCAAGAGAGGTGAAGAAGAGCGCGCAGGCAGGGTGGAGTGGGTGGAGAAGAGTGTCTGGGGTGATTTTTATTAAGATTTTTATTGGGAGTTACCAGAATAGACAAGATTAAAAATGAGTACATTAGTAGGACAGCTCTGGAGAAAGGCAACACTGTGATGGTTTGGACATGTGCAGAGGGAGGATAGTGGATATATTGAACAAAGGAACATGGAGCTTCCAGGGAGGAGGAAAAGAGGAAGACCGCAGAGAGGATCCATGGATGTAGTGAAAGAGGACAATGCAGAGGGTTGGTGTGACAGAAGAGGATGCCAGGGATAGGGTGAGATGGAGGCAGATGGTGGTGACCTCTAAAGGGAGAAGCCAAAAGAAGAAGAACAGAGGAGCTAATTTACTCACTTTCAACAACACTGGGGCTTAATGGGCATCAGTTTAGCTCACAAGCCAAGTAAGTGACAATATGCTGCAAGGCTAAACGCAGAGGCCTGGTTCAGTTCTAACCTGAGGCCCTTTGTTGTGTGTCTTCTCTCTCTGCTTTCTTGTCTCTCATCATTGTGCTATTTAATAAAAATGAAAAAGATAATGTTGTTAGTTTGGTCTTAGTTTAAGAGGCCCCTTCTATGTTCCTCAGGTTGTGTTCAATGTATCTGTGGAGCTTCCGGGATGCCTGTCAGGAGTTCGGCACTTCTCCCTCAAACCTGTGGGCCTTCAGGACAGTTTGGAGATAGAACTGGAGTCTCTTTGCTCCTGTGACTGCCAGCAGCCTCCTAAAGCAAACACCCTCCAGTGCACAGAGGGTCAAGGGGCTTTCCAGTGTGGAGTGTGCGTGTGTCAGCCGGGGTTCCTGGGAGCACAGTGCGAATGCAATGAGGAGAGCACTTTGTTGAACAACTGCCTCGCAAACAATGACTCTGAAATATGCAGTGGTCAGGGGCAGTGCTACTGTGGACAGTGTGTGTGTCATGCATCCAGCTTTGGCCGCATCTACGGACCTTACTGCGAGTGTGACAATTACTCCTGTGTTCGTTTCCATGGGGAGCTCTGTGGAGGTGAGTAATTACATGTGAATGCTGTGACTTATTCATGTGTTTTTGTGGAAAGCCTATGTTTTTAGAAAGCGTTCTTGTTTGCAGGCCATGGAGTGTGCGACTGCGGAGACTGCATCTGTGAAAGCGGCTGGAAAGGGGAGCACTGTAACTGCAGCACCAGCACGGAGGCGTGCATGTCAGAGGATGGCTCGCTCTGCAGCGGCAGGGGGAAATGTGAGTGTGGACACTGTGTCTGTACTATACCCGGAGCATCTGGGGACAAGTGTGAGAAGTGCCCAACATGTGGAAACTCCTGTACATCTGCAAGGTGAGAACACAGTCATTCCATCACTTCTTTCAGCTGAACAAGGGCGTAAAGTCGAGTATTTTGAGAGCGTCACCTCGGTGATTGGTATTGCTTTACCTCAAAGATACAAGATATCGCCTCCTTATGCCACGTGATCTGCCTGTTCTTTTGAGCTCAGGCATATCAGGTTCTGGCCCTGTTGTTCACATGTGTCTACACCTTCCATGTAACATCAAAAGACATTAATGTCCCCAACGCAGCATTGAGAGATTTCCTTTCCCCATTGTAAAGCAGCTGTCAGGGCTAGGACCATTTGATACCACTGTTACAGGAGAAACTCGTGATAGAGAGTGAGTGAAGCCTTGGGAAAAAGCTGATAAGTGAGCACGACTGTGATTTCTCCTTTCGCCCGGTGTCAGTGAGTGAAGCCTCATTAAATGCTTACTGTATCATCTTAATGTTTTGTTTTTCTGCTTGTTTCAACACTAGGACCTGTGTAGAGTGTCATCTTCAAGATAAGGATGAATTGTGTGATCAAAGGTGCAGCGTTCCTAAGATTCACATCAACACAACAGGAGGTAAAGGACTACCTAACTTACCTGTTTTTACTTGACTTTCATTCAGCTTCTTACTCTAACCCACTACTTCTCTATCTGTAACCTGAATTTATGCTAAAATTAAATGATTTACCTAATGGGGATTTGCAGTTTGTCCCCATAAGGAGGACATAATGTACACTAACTGTAGATCTCCATAATGTGAATAATGCCTGAATTATATACAAGCCTTCCCATTTGTCTCACCAAGGTGCTATTAACAAGCTTTCTAATTCTGCCTATAGCAGTCTATAAATTTGGTCCTTCCTCATTCAAAGTTGTCTTTTTAGAAAGTCCATCAAGGCAGTGACTCAATGGTTTTTGTTGGTGTGACTAAAAAAAGCTGCTGTTTTATCAGTGTGTTACAGCAGAGAGTATAACCTGGTAGTCAGGCCTTACACGTGTCCCTGGTGCAGTTGAAATCATGCACAGAAGTCTGCTTTGCAGTTTTGTAACACAAAACATTCATTGCATTTGCCTCACAAGTTTAAATCCACTGGACTCTCTGGTTTGATAGTCGTATACACGGCAAGGGACGGTATGAAAACTGAGAGTGGTTTAAATCGGGTCTGACTTTAGGTTTCTATGACTGGAGTTTGGGAACTTTTTGATCACACCTTTTACAGTCCAGGCCTCATAAGAAATAAAGAAGAAAAAAAACCAGAACCCTACAGATCTGAAAAGGCTGAAAAGGGGCTTCCAAACAGCGACATTTACAATGCAGTGAAAACTTTGCCGTTCAAGTTCATACACTAGCTGAGGGGTGAAAGGCATTTTGACATCTAAACTTGTATGTCAGACTCTTTTGGAAGCAGTTCACAAGAAAGAATGTGCAAAAACACAGGCTCTGCTTCCAACTGCCACCACGAGACAGTGATATGACACCGACAGCATAATAAGACACACTTTCCTTCTGTGGGATCACCAAGCAGGATCTCAAGCAGGTTTCAAGTCGATACAGGTTAACTTTCCTTAGTCACCGGTTTTCATTGAAATCCATGAAAGGAAAACACACTCAAAAAAAAAAAAATTTAGAAATTAAAAAAAAAATAATATATATATATATATTGGAGAATGCCCAGGAGCAAAATATTTAGTCTGACTTGTTTTTAACGAGCTAAAACGCAGAAGCAAAACATGCTAAAATTATATAGCATCAGACTTTCACTCTGAATTAGCAGCTTTTCTACAAAGATAAAAAAGGCCACTGGATTTATATTCATAGAAATAATATATAAAGTGACCATAAGTCAAAGCATGGGGTTTTTGCACCATCACCCACCTCTCCTGTAAAGGCTCTGGTGTTTTTGATGGTGGTGTCAACACAGAGCCCTGCTAAGTTTCAGCGAGGGTCGCTGATTTGGAGGAATGCTGACCTCCATCAACTCAGGTGTTTTTCTGAAGTCTACACCCCCCTCCTCTCTAACGCAACACCATCCATGTCCTTTCGGGCAGCGTGGCACAATGGGGAACATATTATTTACCTTGTTGTACAGGCAAAGCTATTATAGTGCCTGTGAATAGCCAAAGAGCCTGGTCTTCCTTTGTAGAGGAGTTGATTTTAAAGCCGCTCTACTTGTGCAAGCTGAGAGGTATATCTGATTATCACAGAGGATTTTCAAGCTTCAGATGTAAAATACAATGGTTCGGTCCACACACACCCATGAACACACACCAGATTGTAGTCTTAGATAATGAAGTCACACTGACAGCACAAGAGAGGAGAGTATATCATCTGACATTCTCAGCACAATGTCCAAAGGGAAGATGATAGCCTTTCTTATGGATATGTATGTTCACATTTCCTCTCAGATTATGTCAAGAGCCCTTCTATGCCATGCACACTTATGATGGAGAATGAGTGCTGGGCATCATTTAAAGTGGTGCAAGGTGAGATGGGTACCACTGCATATGACCTCCGGATGTACGGTAAGCTCGACACCAGCATGGATGATTAAAATGGTACTCCCGATGCAAATCTCATTTCATCCTTGTGTCCTATCTCAGGATGTCCAGAGCCTCCCAATGTCCCCATGATTCTTCTCGGGGTCTCACTTTCTGTCGTGTGTATCGGTCTGATCTTGCTGGCCGTGTGGAAGGTGCTGGTGTCTGTCCATGACCGTAAGGAGGTGGCCAAGTTTGAGGCTGAGAGAGCAAAAGCAAAATGGCAGACGGTAAGACCTTGAAATGATTTTGCTTTATAGTCTTTCTATTGGAATTTCTATGGAATTTCTGCGGGACTTTATCGGCCTCTCAGATCATTATTGAGGAATTTTGGCCCACTCTTCTTTACAACTTTGCTTCAGTTTGTAAGGATTCGTTTATGCACAGCATTTCAATCAGGTTGAGGGCTGAACTTTGACCAGGCCATTTGAACCTTGATTCTTTTCTTTTTCAGCCATTCTGTTATAGATTTGCTAGTCTACTTGGGATCATTGTCCTGTTGCATGAACTACTTTAGGTCACGCTTTAGCTGTCAGACAGATGGCCTTGCATTTGACTCAAGAATTCTTTGGTATACACACTGCAGTTGCCCGGGTCTTGCAGCTGCAAAACAAGCCCAGATCATCACCCCTCCACCGCACTGTTTGACAGTTGGTATGAGGTGTTTGTGCTGATATGCTGAGTTTGTTTATTTCCAAATGTGATGCTGTGCATTGTGGCCAAACCTCTCCATTTTGGTCTCATCTGTCCAAAGGACATTGTTCCAGAAGTCTTGTGGTTAGTTCAGATGCAACTTTGCAAACCTAAGCTGTGCTACTGTGCTCTTTTTAGAGAAAAGAGGTTTTCTCCTGCAACCCTTCCAAACACACCAAGCTTGTTCTATTTGTACTGTCATGAACTTTAACATGCTAACTGAGGTTTGTAGAATCTTTGTAGATTAAGCGCTCTTATTTATTTATGTAATTATTTTTCCAATTTCTCTGAGCATTGCGCAGCCTGACCTTCGGGGGGAATTTGCTGGGATGGCCACTCCTGGAAAGACTGTGGCATTGTGTTAAGACACACCCAAATGCTCCAGACCTGCACACTATAAAAACTTTAGTTTTTATAGAGGTGCTCACACTTCCCAATGATCAATTAAAGAAGTGCATTTAATCAGCAGCACCTGGCTGCTACTGACCCTCTTAATTCCTATAGAAGCAGCAAGAGTCCTGTGAAAACTTTCTTTTTCATATGACTGCATGAAACCTTTTCTAAAAGGCATTTGCAAACTTCTTGATTTGGGCAAAATGGGCTTGGGGCAGAGAACCACAGCTGAGAAGGTTTACAGAACAACCACATTTTTGGTTTCAATATTTTCATGGCATTTGTAACAACAAGAAAAAACTAAAACTCATTGTGTTCTTTTCTTTCAGGGGACCAACCCTCTGCTTCAAGAGCTCAACATCTACATACAGAAACGTAACTTATAATAATGCACAGAGAGAAAGGAATATCACTATGACTCCCTACTGATGAGAAACTGGATCTGAGTGCATCTGAGTGCACTTAAATCTGTGTATGTGTATGTTGGTGTGTGTGAGACAGAGATACTTCTTTTTGTATTAAATAGTTTTTGTATGAATCTCTGTGTTAATTCAGAGATGTCCTAGTGCAGTAGACGACACTGTGAACAGATAAACACTACGAGGTCAATTTGCTGCTGTAGAAGTGCACTGTACTGCTAAACACTGGACTTTTCTGTTGCATGGCCTTACACTAGTGCTCATGTACTGTAACTTGCAGTTTGGAAAGGAGGGGTCTACATTACAAGTGGTCTACTACTGAATGAAAATATAAATATACAGGTGTAAGAGATTGTTTTTGTTGCTGTTGTTGTTAATAATGTGTCTATTATTTTATTGGAAAACAAGGCTGAGCCTTTAATTTTAATAGCTGTTGTTGTTTTTAGCTTTATTAATGGTATGTGGCACATACAGTCATTAAAGTTGGATTTGACATTTTGTGAAATGACTCTTCTGCCATTCAGGTTTTAACTGCCAGGTTGCAACACAGTTCCCACAAACTGTGGGCAGACTGATTTGATTTTGCTTACAGTGCGATCACTCAGCACTCTGTTCTTGGTGTTTCCATTTTCTAACAAGGCAACCTGCCCTGGGTACTGAGGCCGTGTTCACTGTGTGTCACTTTGATTACTTGTTTGCAAATCTGACTGAAAATGCAGTAAGATACTTTATTTATCCCAGAAGATGGGAAATTCCTTTCACATTTAACTAAGTAGAAAGGAGTAGGTTTCATCAGGCTGAGGGGAAGGGGAGCAGGACTGCAACAGAGGAGGATCCAGTGCAATGACCAAAGTGACGCTGCTGGAGAGGGACTCAAGGTCTTACAGTCCACAGGCTCTGGCTCTCACATAGGATAGGGAGACCCGGATAGAGACAGAAGAGACTGACTCAAAGGACAAGGGGAATTTGAAGGTGAAAGCAGGAATGATCAAGAGGACAATGCAGCAGAGAAACCTCCTCTAAGCTCAATAAAATAAATAAAAGGTTAAAAAAAAAGGTTAAAAATATTCCACAAAAGAAAAAAATTCAGTAAGTGAAAATCTAAAAATACAATAAGGTAAATATGAGTAAAAACTTAAATAAAACACAATAAAACTCGATGTAAAAAGTGGTGTAAAATATAAATAAATGGTTCGGTAAATTACCTCAATAAAGTCAGCAAAGCACTTGTGTCCTGTGGAAGGGTTTCAGCAGTTCTAACATGCTTGTTTTTTTTCCATCATTTATTTTTCTCACGTTTCTTCAAATTCCCACATATATAAATTTTGGGATCAGACACTCTGACTCCAGCGGGACTAACTCTGATGTTAGGGCTCTGGCTGATCTCTGGGTATTTGTGCCAAACATGTTACAGCTGCCGTCTAGGCTGTAGTTTGCGGTGTGTAGTGTACCTGAGAGCAGCCTATTCGTAGTCATATGTTTCATACAGCCTGGCTTGTCTATCTGCCCACTGTCTGTCTGTTTTTTTCTCCCCTGAAGTTATTTGGTTGAGTCTAAATACAGACTTGTGGCTCTGCCCCAGCGAAAACAGTCCGGAGCGGCAGGAATGCAACTTTCAGCCCGGACAGCAGCGGCTCCTCCGTCAGACGTGACGTCGCTGCTTCCCCGCTGAAAGACCAAAAAGTTTTCTCCGAGGGGAGGAAAGAAAGAAAGAAAGAAAGAACGAACGAACAGCGAACCCCCCAAAATAGTCGGTGCGCCACGGAGCTCCGGAATGTGCAAACACTGGCTCTCAAAGACTGCATCTCGCTGTGGAAATGTTCATCCAGTTGTGCCGTTGCATCGACTCCGCGCCTGTTGTGGCGATTATTTGCGTAACTGTGTTGTTGGCGAAAAGCTGTGTGTGTGTCACTGAGGAGGACGATGAGATCCTGGAGAAAAAACAGCTCATGGAGTTTTACCGTAAGTCAACAGCGTGGCTGTAGCGGGTCCCTTTCTGAGTTTAATAACCTACATAATAATAAGTCCACACTTTTTTTTTTAGGAGACTGTTGTTTCACACTTTAAAAATAACAGGAAGTTTCATATCTGTGCATGAAGGGAGTGAAGAGGAGTCTTATTCTCATTGTGTTGAGCTCCTTATGATCTTTTTTTTAATACAAAGACTCACTGAAACTCTCCCCGGGTCTCATGTAGAGGTCTGTGGACCACATTTTGAGCCTCACAGCTGCACCAGGCTCACATTTCTTGCTTTTTCCCCGTTTTTCCTATGTGTGTGTGTGTTTAATAAAACGCAGTTCAAGTGCAACATAAACTGTAACTTTTCCTTTTCCCTGCCTGTAAGTTAATTTTAGATTAGAACACGTGCTTTTTTTAAAAAATGTATTAAACATGTTGTGAATAAGGGACAATATGCCTTTTTTGCAGTAGCATGCAGAATTAAAAAGCAGCCTGTTTATTATGAATACAATAGATCAGCCAGTCATCTGAGTAATAAGCATTTGGATTTTCCTGGAATAATGTCAAACATTCACCTTTGCATATGTGAGAATGTGCTGATTATTGCTTGTTAAAGATCCAGGAAAATATAGAAAAGTATCATATTGGCAGGTTTCAGCTTCTCAAATGTGAAAATCTGGGCATGTTTAAACAATGAATTAGTCAAAAATATCTGCAACTCATTGAACTGTAAAGGAAATCATTAGCTGCAGCCCCAGTTTGCTCATTTTGTTCACTCAGTTTGGATCAGATCAGCCCACCTTCTCCAAAATGCAAATAAATGTTTTGTGTACATCTTCATATTATGGTATAGTTCCTGCTATCAAAACCACAGAGGAAGGATATACAGAGGATACTGAAAATGCCCATTTGGTGATGGATGTACACACCAACGCCATTTTTTCAAACAATCTTTCCAGCCATGTAAAATCTAAACAATCACTGTATTTATTTTAGATCCAGTAACACATACTGCTTTTTTCCTTTGTCCGTATGAGATAGAGAGATGAAGAAAGAGATCATTCCTCCAGCTCTTTTTATCACTGCCCTTTGAAAACATCCTCTCTCTTTTGTTTGAGTATCCAGTTACACATAGACCTTGATTTTTTTCTAAAGACAAAGGCTCCATGCAAGCTTTCCTCAAGCTCAAATATTGCTCCATCTTTAATTTCAGAATGGTTTTCTATCTAATCTATACCTTGTGCAGATTATGCAAATGCTCCATTGTTTATGGCACGCATTCACATGAATTGCCCCACATTGTCCCCATCTCATCTGCTTCTTGTCTGTCAATCACTTCCTTCCAGAGAAGGGTCTGTTCATCCTGGAGAGCGAGCCGCTGAAGCGGTGCATCTCAGTGGATCGCTCTAACTTAGTCCTGGAGGATTGCGAGCGTCCAGTGCGCCGCATGCTGTGGAAGTGGGTGTCCCGGCATCGTCTCTTTAATCTGGGCACCAGCACGTGCCTGGGTCTCAACATTTCCGACACGACGCAGCCTCTCGGGATGTTCGAGTGTGACACGGCCCTCCCCGTGCTGTGGTGGCGTTGCAGTGGAAACATGTTGTATGGGGCATCCCAGTGGAGGGTGACTGCGGCTGGACGTTTGGTGGTGGTAAAGAAAAACATTTACCATGGGTGGAAAAGGTATAACACTCCCAGAGAGGGTCCCTGCTCATATCCATATGAAGGTAACCCCCCTCATAAATTCAGTGCACCTTCATAATCATCCTACAGGTTGTCTGGACAAAGTATTTGTTACTTCAGGTCATACTCGACATGTTTTATTTACAGACATCCACACTCTGTTGGGGAACGCACATGGAATGCCATGTGCTTTTCCTTTCAAATACAATAACAAATGGTACTTTGAGTGTACTACTGAGGGACGTGAGGACCAACTTCTGTGGTGCTCTACCACCACCCGCTATGATAAAGCCGAAAGATGGGGCTTCTGTCCAGTGCAAGGTAAAGTGGCCACCCAGACGCACCAGTGTAAGAAAGGAATGCAGGTCATCACAGGTCATTGCTGCTGTGTGCTCACATTGACATGTTCATACTGACCCACTTTACTTTTGTTTTTATCAGTTTTCTTCTGCCTTTTTTCACAGATTCCAGTTGTGAGCACTTCTGGGAGTCAAACCACGAGTTGCGTGCATGTTACCAGTTCAACCTGTACACCATCCTAACCTGGAATCAGGCACTGTCTACCTGCCAGGCCCAAGGTGGAAACTTGCTCAGCATCACCAGCGTGGCAGAGCACAAGTATATCAGAGGTAGGCGTCTGTTAGAAAACGCATGCAGGAACCACAGAGCAGCTGAAAGAAACATCCACCATGTACTGCACATGTAAAACTGGACATGTAAAAACTCTATAGAACTATGCTGAACTAGAACTAGAATCTCCTGTTCCACCACATCCCAAAGGTGCTCTATTGGATTGAGATCTGGTGACTGTGGAGGCCATTTGAGTGCAGTGAACTCCCTGACATGTTATAGGAACCAGTTTGAGATAATTTGAGCTTTGTGATATGGTGCATTATCCTGATGAGGTGAGAAGATGAGTAAACTATGGTCATAAAGAGATGCCTAGCAACAATACTCAGATATGCTGTGGCATTTAAACAATCCTCAGTTGGTACTAAGGGGCCTCACACCATTACTCCACCAAGACATTTTCACCCAGAGAACTGCCGCTCTAGATATTTTCTCTTTTTCAGACCATTCCCTTTAAACCCTAGAGATACTGGTATACATTAGCAGTTGAAATACTCAAACTAGCCCTTCTGACACCAACAACCATGCCACATTTGCCACCTAAATCATCTTTCTTCTCCACTGTAACAGTCATCTTGGCCATTTGTAGATGTCTAAATGCACTGAATTGCTGCCACTTGATTGGCAGATTAGATTTTTGCATTAAAAAGCGATGCGATCAGTGTATATTCAGTGAAGTTTTTTGAAGACTCATACAACATGGTTTTGTGTTTGCATCTTGTGGTAGATCGAATGGCAAGTGCTGGAGCGATGGTGTGGACTGGGCTGAACCACATTAAGGATGGGCATGGATGGCAGTGGTCTGACGGAGCCCCTCTGTCACTGGTGAATTTCACCACAGGTACTGACTACTGACTTACATCAGGACCAAGTGAGAGGGAAATTTACTGTGTGCATATGGTTATATTAGTGATGAGCCAAAATTCTGTTGGGAGAGTTACTATAACAGGTAATGAGAATATTATATATGTCGCTCCAGCAAAGGCAGAAAAAGGAGCTAGTGTAAATGATGAGGAAATAAAGCCAACAAAATTTGTTTCTTTTTGTGCCCATCAGGTCTCCCAGCCAGTCCACTGCAGGACAATAAACAGTGTGGGGTGTACTCAGGATTTGAGGGTCACTGGCAGAGTCTTTCCTGTGAATCTGCTCTGCCTTACATTTGCAAGAAGACACCTAACGACAGGCGCAGAGCTGAACCGCTTGGTGAGAGCATGTTAACACACAGGAGACACAAACACATTGGAGACTACTTCCTTGCATCTTCAGAGGTATTTTACTCACACTAGTCAATCTGTACTGTGCCCAAACACACCTGACCCCCAAAATCCAGTTAGTTTTACTCATGTGATCAATGCATGCTTGAAAAGGTGCGCCCAGGTGCAGTTCATCTGGGTTCTGGCACATTATGCATGTAGTGTGGCTCTGTCCATGTCCCAACATGGATCTGCAATGTTTCCTCAGCCATAGCTGCCTCTGTAAATATTGCTTTGTTAAGTAATTATCAAATTAAAGGGAATGAGTGTGCTAGGCAGCGGAGGAATGTAGATGCGGGACAGTCGTGCTTTCCCATTTTCAAGCACGACTGCAAGGCTAGTGTGAGTATCCCTCTTAGAATGTGACTCAACAGCTGCACTACACCTGGGGAGTGAACTTTTGACCTTCCTCTCTGTTGCACTGTTGGCTCCTCTCCTCTCGCAGAGAACTGGCAGTATATCCATACCGAGTGTGCAAATGGCTGGTGGCCTCACAATGGTTTCTGCTACTGGGTGCTGCCAGAAGCAGGAAGCTGGGAGGAATCTTCTCAAACATGCGGTTCTCACGGGGCAAATCTCACCAGCCTCCACTCGTTGTCTGAGGTGGAAATGCTGCTCAACCTCCTGGCTAACTGTAAGGGGCATTATGCAGTTCAGATATTTAGTGCTGCGTTTGTTGTGGACTGTAAACACTAAATGCTATGGTATGTGTGTCCTCATATTTCACAGATTCTGGGGGGAGTGTGGAGGTGTGGATTGGACTTTGGAAACAGGCATCATTGTCAGCTGTAGAGTGGTCTGATGGCTCACCAGTAACTCTCACTCTGTGGCACCAGTATCACCCTCTGCATAACCTAACCGATGCAACGCTGTGTACTAAAGTGGACAGGAAGGTGGGAAACCCTGTATTGATGCAAAAACTCTGTCGGATTTACATTTCTGATTAATTTGCCCCTTTTTCTGATGATTTAATTAATAGAAATTTTAAATATGGCCAATTTTACCCTTTTATTCTTTTATTATTGTTATTATTACCAACAAAAAAGATATTTCCCTTTAATCTATGACCAGAAAAGCACCTTATCTCATATTTCAGTAGCTGAATACATTTCCATCAGACTCTTTTGAAGTAGGCTTTTATGGAGTCATGATTAATAAGCTGCAGAAATAGCTGCCACTTTATTTTTTGTCAATCAACTAATACATCAACCATCTAATTGTCTCAGGGTTAATGACTTTATAATGTGTGTACACATTCACCATGTGCTGTGCCTGTGACAGAGAAACGCAAAATCTTTTGAAAATATCTTTCGCAGAGTGGCAACTGGCTGCTAGCGTCATGTGACGAGCGACTGCCTGCGGCGTGCAGAAGAGAGAGCCAGAATGACATTCACCACCATGGAACCTGGGATGAGGGCTGTCCTGAGGTAGGAACATAGAGGACAAGTGTACATGCAAACACACACATCCATGTGAGCATGTACTCAAACTCAAGTCTCTGAGCAAGATAGACAAATCATCTGCTCAGAATAGGGCAAGGGTCAGGGTTAGGATTGATCCATTAGTGTATTTATCTTTATTTGTATTATTTTGGAAGGGAGTTTTTCCCAGCAAGATCTGCTTATACCATCTCTGCATAAACAAGAGTTTCTCACTGGGATTAATAAAGTATTCTGATTCTGTCTGATTCTATTTTATTTTTTTTACAGTAAAAGCAACTTATTTCTAAATTTGTCAGTAATATTGTGTGCTGTTCAGAGTTACCATACCATATTGATCAGGACTTGAGCTAGAGAGGGCCACAATTCTGCTGCCCTTCAGCTTCAGAGTGTGCTGCTCCTTCAAAGGCACAATGAGCTGACTCATTTGGTCTCTGACGTGTTGTCTGGCATTCATGTTGCTCCTTGACTGTGTTCACAGGAATATCAGAATCCTGAGTCATCAGGCTGCTTCATGCCCTGAAAGGCCAAAAATTACCTGGATAATACCGTATCAGCAGACACGCTTAAGCAGTCTGAATTTTTCTTACATGATATTAGGCATCAAAACAAAGCACACAGGAGGCTAGAGTGAATGTGGGGGTTTTCTCACCTCTTGTCAAAACACACTCACCCCACCCCAGACACACACAGAAACACACACATACACGTGTGTATACACCTACTGATCTGCTTATGATTACAATATTTCATCATTAGTGCAAATGTAACAGATGAGTTTTAGTATGTCAAAGGATATTTTATTTAAAGAACAACCTATGAGTGATTTATGGATAGCGACATAGGTCTGCCACTTTTTTCATTTGACCAACCAAGTACTAGATATAAGTCTAAACACAAGAGCTAAAAATTTTTTTAAAAATATGGGCATTATTTTTTAATTTAAACCATAAATTCTGATCAAAGAATGCTTTAAAAAGAAATCTTTAAAGAAATCTTGAACTAGAGCTCAACCCATATATCAACTGCCAATACCAATATATCGGCAGTTTTAATTGCTGATATATTAAAATTTAAAAGGTAAAGTAGACACGGGAGAAATAGCCTTCAACAAAGTTATGAGTGTTGATGTTGCATAGTTTGCCCACTAGAGGGCACTATGCAACTTCCCTGTTGACAGTAACTAGCTGATTTGAGTCAACAATAAATCCACTTCTTGTAACAATAAAACAATTTATAACTGCATTGTCATATTATCATAGTAAGGACTTGTAAATAATTACACATAACAAATGGTCAGGACATCTGTTTATGTTTCCTGTGTTTGAAAGAAAAAAAATATTGGCCGATATATTGTCTTTTTAAATCCCCAAATATTGGCATCACTATCGGGCTAAAATCAGCCGGGCTCTATCTTGAATTGCTCTGACTAATCAATGCCACCTTTCATTCTTCAAAGGCTACAGATACATTTTGGTTGGTACCTAAAACTGCCTGCTGCCCTCAGTTTCCTGTTCTCAGCTGACAGCAGTGGCATCGGGTGTTGTCTTCTGCTGCTGAAGCCCATCTGCTTCAAGGTTCTACAATGTGTTGTACATTAAGAGATGCTCTTCCATGTACCTTGGTTGTAATGAGTGGTTATTTGAGTTACTTTTGCTTTCCCACCATCTCGAAGTAGTCTGGGAATTATTTTCTGACCTCTAACATCAACAAAGCATTTTCTTCCAGTAAAACTGCAGCTCACTGGATGTTTTCTCTATTTTGGACCATTCTCTGTAAACCATGGGGAAAATCCCATTAGATCAGCAGTTTCTGAATTACTTAGACCAGCCCATCTGCACCAACAACTATGCAGCATTCAAAGTCACAAAGTCACCTTTCTTTCCCATTTTTATTCTCGGTTTGAACTTCAGCAGGTCATTGTGTCCATATCTACATGCCTAACTGGATTGAGTTGCATTTGGATATTTGCATTAACAAGCAGGTGAATAGATTTGCCTAATAAAGTGGCCAGGAGTGTATTTGCTTGAGTAAATGTATCACACTTTTACTTACATTAGAATTACAATATATCTCATGGCTGAATTATGTGAACTATGAATTTGTGCAGAAATGCATAGAAAGCCTTGTGAGATCCTGACTACTCTTGTCTGCATGTCAGGGATGATTAATCACTATAAATAAATAATAGCTGTTGTGCCATGTGCTCTCTCACTTTGGAGATACTCTGAAAATCCCATTGCTTTCTAAAAGTTGCCTCCATTTAATAAACTGAGGGGAAAAAGCCTCCTACAAACAGCTGTAAGCAACAAAACAAAATGTCAGCTCTTGTTAAGCTTCTGGCAAAATCTGGATTAGAATCAGTGGCACGAGGAGACTATCGTTCAGCCTCATTAATCTAAACTATTACAGTGACAGTAACATTTCAATCTGTAAGAGATGGGAAATTGTAGAGCAAAGCAAATGAGGCAGAACTCAACATATGGGGAATAAAAGCACCATTTGGGGAAGTCTGCATGTATACCTCTGTTGTTGTTCTTTAGATTATTTATTGAGCAGTAGTGCTGAAATGTGAAACAAAGATGATGAAGCTTTGTCTTATTTGGAGTCAAGCAGCGAGAGAGAGCCTGGTAACTATTGTCTTTGTGGGGGTTTTTTAGGGCTGGAAGAGGCACGGCCATTCCTGTTACATGGTAACAAGTCATGAACAGAGCTACGAAGATGCCCTGATGGGGTATTACTGCAAGGCTCCTCTTCTTACTGTGGAAAACAGGTAGTTTATCAAGTCATTTTTTAAATTCGTACTTTTAAGTTTGTCCTAGCATTTTACTACAATCTCCTCACTGCTCCTCTCTCGCTCCACCTGCTGGCAGGTTTGAGCAAGCATTTGTCAATAGTTTGCTGAGTGAAAGTGGGGCCAACAGTAGCATTTATTACTGGATTGGTCTCATGGACCAGGGGAGGAAGGGAGAGTACAGCTGGCTTCCTCACAACGGCTCCTCTCTGCCTCTCACCTTCACAAACTGGAACAAACATCAGCCAGGTAGCCCTTTATTTTGAAATGTTTGATTTAATTGGTGATTTATACTAAAAGCTAACTCTTAACTGTTTTCACTCCTCTTTTTTTAACTCCCACATCTTCTCCTTAAACTAGTCAGCGCTGGTGGCTGTGTTGCTATGTCAGGAGGACCTGCTTTGGGTCGCTGGGAGGTGAAAGACTGCAAGGTTTACAAGGCCTTGTCAGTGTGTAAGCAGAGTATCAGCAGCTACCATGATGTTCAGCTGCCAGAGCACCACATTGATGCCTACGCCCTTTGTCCCCCTGGGTGGGAATCAAACTCTGGGCTGCTCCACTGCTTTAAGGTTTGATCATCCTCATTCAGTCACCTGGACAGTATCCTACCCCATCACGCACTGAGCAACAGGCAGGGTATCCAAGGTCTAAAGCATTTGTATTGGCAGGCAATTTATTGTCATGATTTACAATTTTCAGCCAGTCTACACTTAATAGTTATTTTCATTATTTATACCTCAAAGATATTCGATGCAATGGAAACTATTTTAGGATGTAGCACCTGTTTTTACTTAAAAATGTAGCCGCTTATCAGTTATTTTAAAGGACTAGTTGTTGCAATCCCTAGTGATACAGCTCGGTGTTTATTGGATGGGTTATAAGTAATATCTAAGATAGTTGATCTTTATGATCCAGCATGATACATCATCAGCTGTGTACACCTTCCTCCTTGGGTGTTTCAGCCATTTATTACAATACACCCTCAGCTGGGGCAGGCCCACCTCAGGCTGATCAGACCTGGGTGTGTGTCATCTGGGGTGGTCTTTTAGTTCCCCACACTGTCTCCTTTCTTCTCAGCCAGAATTATTGGCAATTAATTGTCTGTTGCTTTACTAATGTGATGATCAGCTTATTATTACACCTCTGTCAGCAAGTCTTAGGTTGTGTTTGGTCGGTACTATACTCTCAATAATTTGAAAAGAGAAAAGTTAGAAAGAAAAATGGACATTAGTTTTACTGAAAACACGTCCACTGGCGGGATATTCTTTCACTGCAGCATGCCTCCCCACGTACATCTACTTTTAGCTGCTCCCTTTTGCATGAGGGGGTCACTGCAGAAGACAGCTCAGCATATTTGATTTGGCAGATGTTTACACCACGTGCCCTTCTGAAGCAACCCCCAGGAGGATTTCTGTCTCCCACTGGTCTCAAACAGGGATATTTTGCAAGTTAGGCAAATGTGTAAACTACCACACTGTGGAGTGGCTTGTCTACCCCTGTGTACATAATAATTGATAATGGATTTGACATTTTGATATGTTACCCCTCATTCGTGTTTACAGACAAAGGTGTAAAGTAGCTGGAAAAAGAAAAATGCAGCACACCTGGCTATATAAAAATCTGTTTGTTTACCGGTGCTCTCCTCCTGCACGATGAGGAGTTGAGCAACCAAAATTGGCGCCACAAATAGTGATGCCTTGCAACCACCTATGAACAGGCTAAAATGGCCCATTTATAGCATTTCTGCACTAATAGCACATACAGCAAAGCAAAACTTTCATTATGCATGATATATTATGATTTCAACTGTACAAAATGCTGTCAGTTGGAAAAATTATTAGGATAAATAAATATTCTGCTATGATAGATTCTTACTGTACATATCAAACAGAAAACAGTCTGCTTCAACGATTTGATGAGCGGCGCTTGCGGCGCTTCACCCTCTGTTACCCACATCTGCAAATCTCCGTACAGGGAAGGAGGCAACCCTGTTCATTCTCTGAGATCAGCAGCAGACTCTCCAGTTTGAGAGTTAATAAATATGTGAAAATGACCCACCCGAGAAACGTGTTCTACGGCATCATGAACTGTGGGCTCAAATGATGCACTGAATGACAGTCGGATTAGGGTTAATCTTTCTTACACGGGAGTTCATCTACTCCTCTCTTCAGCCTGTCACAGTAGCGGCATCACTACATATCACAGACACCAGCCTGGTGCATGGCTGCAGTTCAATAGGATGAAAGAAAAAAACTACAAAAGTCACCTTTGTAGAGATGCTGCCAAACAACCACCTAACAGCTGACCAAAATCACAGGCCAAACCTTCCTGTAGCATGGGCATGCTCTAGTTAAAGTAATACAGAACCTGCACAAAATGGGATGAATTTCTGCACATTTAACCTGCAACCCCCAGCTGACTCTAAGTGTTGCTCTTCCAGGTGTTCCATAGTGAGAAAGTCCTGATGAAACGCTCCTGGGTGGAAGCAGACTTCTTCTGTCAGGCCCTTGGGGCTCAGCTGGCCAGTTTCCAACACTATGAGGAGCAGGTGTTTGTCAAGCAGCTCCTCAGTACCATGTTTGAAGGGTTGGTACTCATCAGTACAGGAATGTCATGGGAAGAGTGAGATGATTTTATTCTATGGCCGTAGAGCAGTGAATACAGAGTTTAATTATTTGGTTTTGAAGAGCAGATGTGTTTTTCTCCTGTCTGTTTTTTCATGGAAAATCACATCTTGTCAAGTATGAGAAAAATGTAATTTAAGCTTGCAACCAGTAAGCAGGGCGAATCCAATATTACACTGTTGGATTTAAAGAATTGTCATAATGTTATTTTTTTTTTTTAGCTTTTTTCAAAAACAGATATTTAAAGGGGTATTAAAGCACTCAATTAAATCAAGACAGAAAGCACTGAACTGTACAAAAGGTGTCAGGTGTTATGAGCAGCTCATCAGGTGACTCAGACAGACACTCAGAAGCTTTAGATGTCAACAATTACTTATTGCCCGGGTGGCTCAGTGGTGGAGCAGGCGCCCACATGCATAATGATGCTTTACGGTGCGGGCTGTGCAGGCTCAAGTCCTGACCAGTCACCGATTTGCCCATGTGTCTTTCTCTGTGTCTCTCCTCCATTTCTAGTCTCTACACTGTCAACAAAAATCCAAACAAAACAATCATTTATTGCAGCAATATTGATATCAAGAACAAGGTGACCGTGTGTTCTGAAGTTAGGACAGGGCGTCTTCAGTCAGTCTGTTCCAGATAAGGCTGCTGTAACTCTCCGACCTATTTTCTCAGATTCACATAATAAAGACGTCACTCAAATTAATCTCAGATGTCTTTGGGGTGAGTTTGACCTGTTTGGTCCAATGCTTGCTTAAAAAATGTATATTTTATATTAAGGTTATAAAATGAGTGGACATGACCTCTAAAAAGGGATTTTTTTTAAGAGTTCCTCATATAGATCAGAGCAGTCCAGGACTTAGAAGCCCTGATGTCAAAGTCACACATTTATCTATTTCTGTTTCTATTCTCATTTATCTATTTTTACATGTAAATGGAAGAACAGTCATCAGGTTTGTTTTGTGGAAGCGGCTCTGAAATATAAATATAAAACAAATAGTTAGCCACTACAGTGTTGCTAAGGATTTAGGACTATGATTTCATTTCCAGGTCTTGGGAGGGGGGGGGATCAGGTTTTATTTTGTACCGGGTGATAGAGTCATGGGTAACAACTTCTACAGCTTTAAGACTGGTGAGAAAATAAGTTCTGTTGTATCATGTTTTCAGTGTGTGACAACTACTACTACAATGCCACAAACATGACACAAATAAGATTAAAAATTATTTTAAACCAATTTAACCTCATATCAGTGGCCTGTTTTAAACACACGCTAAATATACAACTAAATCAGAAATATAAAAGAAACAAAACAAGACAGACTTTCACAGGGAGATGATGAATGCCAGAGTCCTAAAAGGTTAAAAGAGTCACTTATCTGTAGCTGTGATGCAGTATGTTTGTATTGTGCTTCTCTTTTTCTTTTCTTTTCTTTTTTAGAACAGAGGGTCGTCGGTTCTGGGTAGGTTTAAATAAGAGAGACCCTGAACATGCTGGAGCTTGGGAGTGGTCCGATGGTTCTCCTGTGAGTACACAGAGATGTACACCAAGTGTCCTGGTAGCCCATCTACACTCTGTGGAGCATTAGATATTTGTCTTTGTGCAGGTGGTGACTTCGTTCATTGATGATAAGAACGAGGAGGATGACAGGAGGGACTGTGCCGTGTACAGTGGCCTAACCAACACTGTCGTGCCGCAGCCTTGTGACACCCAACACGAGTGGATCTGTAAGCTGTCCAGAGGTAAACACACAAACTTGCCTCCCCTGTCCGCACGCACGCACACACACGCACACACACACACACACACACACACACACACACACAGATACACATACTGCATATACACATATTATATTTACCAAACTCTGTTTTATGCTGCAGGTGATAAACTGAACAAACCCTACTGGTACACTGAGCGTAAGTAAAATTTGTCTTTAAATCCAACATTTGGAAACTTTATAGATGATTGCACTTTGGATATAACAATGTGTTTACAGTATTCTGCTGGATACAACGATGTTTTTATGTGACCTTCCAGCTGAAAAAAAAATTATTTGGCAGAAAATGCTGACTGACCATTTAGTGCACATAAACCCAAAGCCTTTTCCAAAAGATTACGCCTAATTTGAGTTTTACATATGTTTTAATGCTATACTTACATTTTATTTTGATCTGGAGGCACCATGCCCTACCTGTCTGATCCCGAGAACTGAGGAGGCTGTACGTTGTGCAACCTTGAACTAGTTAATAGCTCAGAATTTGTATGCGTGTGTGTGTGTGTGTATGTGTATGCGTGTGTGTGTGTGTGTGTGAGTCTGTATGTAGACCCATTTTATTTCTTGAAATTTTGTCCTGTTTCTCGCCCACAGAGAGCTGAGCCCTGGGTGTTTTACCATGGAGCTGAGTACCTGCTGGCCAAGCAGCCCTTTGACTGGCACGCTGTCTCTCTGGCCTGTCAGATGATGGGAGCCTACCTGCTGTCCATTCACTCCAAAGAGGAGCTTCACTTTGTCAAGGAACGCTTGCGGCGGGTCTGTTGCTTTTGATTCAGCTTTGAAATTCACAGAATCTGTTAAATTCCACTTGTTACACAGAGATTAAATAAGATTTTAGAATCACTTTGAGGTGATTTATTTTAATATGATTTATTTTCAGAATATCAGTTGAAATATTGTTTAAAAAATATTATTTATAATATTATAGTATAATTAAATAAAAGCCTTTTACCTGTACTGTGAAAGTTTAATTTAAGACTAATATAAGAAATTTTAAGACAGACCAAATTTAAGAAAACACAAATGAATGAAACTCAAAGCAAAAAAGTTCATATTTCTTTAAGATGTGTTTAAGTAATTTCTAGTGTTTAAACATTATTATTCCAAGGATTAATGGTCCAGCTGAATAATCCTGCCACCTAATTACAGCGATTTCAGTGAAGTCAGGACCTTTTGAGGCTTTTTTTGTTTTCAGACATCCAGACAAGCCAAAGAATGTGTCCATTCAATGGCCCACTAGATCCATTCTTTAAACACTTCACGAACACAGTGACCAACAAGCATGCACACAATGGACTTACAAACTCGAGTGTATACAGACGCAGACAGAAAAGTTAAAATGTACCTCATCTGTGGACACTTTAATGCTTGAGTGCCCCCAAACAAGAAAATGGCTGCTTTTTTTGGTAGCAGCCTTTTGGATCGGACTAAAGAAGTCTCTTGTGGTGTCAAGGCTTTTGAGAGGATAATGGGAACAAAACAGGGCGATGAAAGGGGCAAAGCACGGGCTAAGGAGGGTGCCTGGAAGGCTGCTCATGTCAGAAGCTCTGAAAAGCCGATCTTCCAGCCTGGTGAGGGAGGGCATGCAAGTTTTCTTTGTGATCTGTTCTCTGTTTACCGTGTCTCTTCAGCTCTCACTGGGCCCGACTGACTGGTGGATCGGCCTGTCCATTGGACAGCCTGGAGAGGAGGTCAGGTGTGTGTGTGTTTTGGAGCTTGTTTCCTGTTTTTGTTACTAATATTATTGCAAGTGAAGAACTGCTGGTGGTGTTTTGTAAAATGACTGTCACAAATGACACAAATTTCATGTAAATTTGCGAGTCTTGCAGATCATCGAGCACGTGTGCATGCTTTGAAGGTGTGGTGTTTTGTTTCAGTTAATGAAACTTGTGCACAAGAGGGCCTGAATGGCCTGAAATGGGCCTAAAGTGCTGAGGTAAAAGCAGTATAAACAACTGATGTTTAAAGTGGGAGAAACATAATATGGGTGAAAGAATCAAAACTCAAGCCCCTTTTTATAGACTACCTACACTTCTACACAAACAAATGAAAACTTCAGCAGAAATTAGAAAAAGTCACAATATTGTAATATATTTGAAAAGTGAATAAAAAGAAATTGTGACAAAGTGCAATAGACAAAAATAAAGTAAATCTGTGCACACAGCACACAGTGCATCACTTAAGCCTCTACTCTAATAAAGAGATGAGAGCTGTGAAATCATCTGTGTGGTTTCACAAGGAGACGGTAACTTTCCCAGATTTCCATCGGCACCAGCATCATCTCTTTAAGTTGTCTCAATGTGGAAAAATCCTAGTATTCATATAGCAGTACTGCATTTTCTTTCCTACAGTTTTAGGAGTTTGGGTTAAAATTTGTGCATTATTTAGATGGAAACTTGACTAATATGAAGGCTCACAGTTGCAACTACAGGAGTTTGAGGTGTGGTGTTTCAGTACATTTTGTCATGACCTAGTCTAATACAGTATAATCTAGTCCACATGATTGTGTTTACTCATTGGCTGTAACAGTTGTTACTGTTAAGCTTGCAGCCAAACAGATTAAGTATGAAAACTCCAGCAGTGAAACCCTCTCAGTCACAAGTAATGAGGGAAAGGTTAGAGCCAGTGAAAGATAGTGTCATTAATGCAAGAACAGTCTTGGCTGTAGCAGTTCACATTAAAAAACCAAAATTTTGTAAACGTTTTTTTTTTATTTTGCAGGTGGAGCGACAAGTCTACAGTAGACTTTCAGAACTTTGCTGAAGGGACTTTTGGTGGCGGTCTTAGGAAAAATGGGTTGTGTGTCACCATGTCTTCTTCTTCAGGTAAACCCGTGCACATGGAAACGCTCACACTCATTTGTTTGCTCGTGCCAGCGTTGAGAGCTGCATGATATGTTGCAGGAAAGTGGTCGACGAGCAAATGCAGTGATCTGCATGGATACATGTGCAAGAGAAGGACTGTGTCTGTGGTGGAGACCCCAAGGGAACCACACTACATTGGAGGATGCCCAGAGAAATGGCTATACTTTGGACACAAGGTTCAGATAAACACTTTTTTTACACATATGCACACATACAGTCAAATACAAATAATACATTTGAAAGTCTCGTTATCTGGTGAACTTTTGATGATTGGGGCATGTTTGTACTTTTTTTAACCTTGTTAAGCTGACGTAGCTTTAATAGTAGCAGTTTATAATGTGTGTGCATGTAACTGTGTATTGATGTGGTTGTCAGCAACTATAATTTACTCTCTATATAAGAATTCTGTGCTATATCGTACCTGTGGCCATCAAACTCTATAAGTCCTCCCTTAATAGGTGACACTGTGGTTCACCAGTGTCATTCATTTATTCAGTATTTATTTAATATCTGCGCATACAATTGTACATAAAAATTGTACATATACATTGTATAGACACTTATACATAAAAAAGACTGTCCATATACATTGTACATATATATAATTCAGTATACTCCAGATTTATATTTACGGTCACAGCCACTGCACTCACAAGATTTAGATGTGTATATAGCCAAATTGTCTCTTTAGTTTTTTATATATTTTTTTATACCTTTAGTGTATTTTATTTTGTTCTGGTTTTATTCATTTAAATGAAACATTTGCAGCTGTAACAACAGAAATTACCCTCTGGGATCAATAAAGTATTTCTGATTCTGATTCTGAAAAATATGGTGTAATCCCACCAAAGGTCCGATGAGCTCACATCATGGTGAGGTGTCCATCCGCTACTCCTCCCACAGTATTGGTCAGAATTTAACCAAGCTTGCACACAATAATTGCCTAATGGAGTGTTACAAAGTTGCCTCACTGCGCTCCCCTTGGTTGAAATATCCAGTTGAAAGGAAATGAGAAGTGATAAAAGTCTTCGCAGCTTTCCCCTTTTCACAGAGGGGAGAGGGTGAAGACAGCTTCCTAGAGACCTGCAGCTGTGCTCTGGACACTTCTCTACCAATGCATTTGATGCATTTAGTTGACTAAAAGAGCTCACAGATGCTATTGGTTATAAGGGGTGACTAAAAGCAAATGTTTACAGGTTTTTCCCACAAATAGCCTAAACGCCCTCGAATTGCACGAAAAAAAAGTGCATCAAGAAACGTGAAAGACAGGCTCACCACAGTAAATCATCACCACAGTAAATCATCTGCTATGGCAGTTACCGCCTCTGAAAGGAAACCAGCTTTCATCACTCTGATCACAGAGGAACCAGGCAATCTGCCAGTTCAGTCAGTCAGCAATCTACTGTATAACTGTAGTGTTTTCCAAGTATATTGTACAGTAAATAGTATAGTATATGTTGGCTATACTCTGGGTTAGGTGTGTTGGAAAGTAAAATGTTGACATCTGCAGACAATCTATGCATCATACGCTACTGCACACTGCTACTGCTTTATTTTTTTATGTAGTCGTACAAATGTTAGAAAAGTGACTCATTTTACTCTGTGTGTTTTCTCTAAATTCCCAGCTGCCTTTGAGGTTAAAGCAGGATGTTTGTGTTTCCACTCACTGTTTCTGGGCGGTTATGTTGTGAACTTTGGAACAGTCTCCCCCCCACCTGACAGCACTCGTGCTGCATTAACATCAGATAAACCAGCTGATTCTGGTTCACATGAAGCAATGTCATCTGAATTACTTTTAAAAATTACTTTTAAAAAAGTGATTGGATTTAAATTATGTTGATCGCTGGCAGCATCAAAGCCATATTTGGAAATAAAAGAACCTTGGATGGTCATCTGCTCTTCACTGAAGCCTCATCAGAAATGGTGTCAGTGGAAGGGTCATGGATTGGCCTCCCCAGAGCCCAGACCACAACATTACAGAAGCAGTGTGGGATCATCTTGACAGAGAACAGAACAATAGGCGGCCAACAGCCAAAGAAGAGCTTTGAATGTCCTTCAAGAAGCCTGTAGAACTATTCCTGAAGACGACTTAAAGAAATAACAAGGAAGAATAAAGGTGGTCACACCAAATATTGACTGTCAAGCTTGCTAGAATTGTACAAACTCTGTTTTTGCCTTATATGCTTTGTTTATATCTGTTTGCACATGTTTCAACAACCTGCTGCACCTATTTCCTATTATCATGGAAAATATTTTTAAAATGATAGGTGGCTCAAGACTTTTTCACAGTACTGTAGACTTTTGGCAGAAAATAAAGAGAGGGAAACATGAGAATAACAATTAGACTCAACTTCTTTGTTCATAGTTAATAGTCCTTAAATTTCTTGAGCACTAAAGAAACCCTTACTGCTTTTTAAAATACGTTTGTGCAAGTTTTCAGGCTCTGTGAACTGAGACGCTGTTGTTTCCTTGTGTAACATGACCAGATTTCTCTCAAATTTAATCAAAAAGCAGAGCTCTTGTTGCTGAAACTTTCCCTTTTGGTAACCAGTAAGATTCTGGTTACAGTACCTCCTCCTCCTCCTCCTACACGCTTTGACTTCTGTATCTCTGTATCTTTGAGTCCTGAACATTCAAAACAAGAGTTCTGTTGGTGATCTGGGAATACTGATTTATATTTCACAATGTGATATTCATGATTTGTGTGGGATGTGTGTGTGTGTGTGTGTGTGTGTGTGTGTGTGTGTGTGTGTGTGTGTGTGTGTGTGTGTGTGTTGGCAGTGTCTCCTGCTGCACCTCCCTGGCAGTCCAAAGGAGGGAAAGAGTTGGAAAGACGCCCAGTCCATCTGCGCTTCTTTTCAAGGTTCGCTAGTCGCTATAGAAGATGAGATTGAACAAGGTAGAGTCTAAGTGAACTGTACAACCATGTGATGATGATTCACTTCACAAACACTGCCTGACAAGACAAACACGTTTATTTCCTACTCCCCCCCCCCCACTTCTGTTATATCATTATTTCTGTAGCCTTCATCACCATGTTTCTCCAGGGAAGCTCTGTAGGTGTGTGGATTGGCCTGCGGGATGAGGACACCATGAAATGGACCAATGGGAGAAGAGTCAGCTACACCAACTGGTCTCCAGTAGAACCAAAGAGCTCTTTCAATGTAAGCATTAGTAAATACTTGTCAATGTATTAAAAATGCACAAAACATTCACAAAAGTGAATCAATGACAATACTTGCCATTGATTCACTTTACTAACTGCTAGAACTGCTAGTCTATTCTTCTTATGTACTACTGAGTGAAGACACTGTGCTGAGATGATGGAAGGAATACTTCGAGATGCTGGTTAATGAAAGACGGTGGATGATGGATGGATGACAGTCAATCAGGAAGTGCAGAGGATTAGTAAGGAGGAAGTGAGGGCAGTTATGAAGAGGATGAAGAGTGGAAAGGCAATTGGTCCAGACATAAACTATGTTCCCATAAGTTTTCATTCACCCATTCAAATATTTAAATTGAGGTGTTCTAGTCCACAGGACAGGTGTTTAAAACCAAGCACCTAGGCATGCGACTGCCTCTGCAAACATTTGTGAAAGAATGTTTCACTCTCAGGAGTTCAGTGAATTCCAGCGTGGTACCATGATAGGATGCCACCTGTGCAACAAGTCCAGTCATGAAATTTCCTCCTTATAAATATTCCACAGTCAACTGTTAGTGGTATTATAACAAAGTGAAAGCAACTGGGAATGACAGCAACTCAGTCATGAAGTGATAAGCCATGTAAAATCACAGAGCGAGGTCAGTGGGTGCTGAGGCCCATAGTGCGCAGAACTCGCCAACGTTCTGCAAAGTCAATCACTACAGACCTCTAAACTTCATGTGGCCTTCATATTAGCTCAAGAACAGAGTATATGGAGCTTCATGGAATGGGTCACAGCAAGCAGCTACATCTAAGCCTTACATCACCAAGTGCAATGCAAAGTGTTGGATTCAGTGGTGTACAGTAAAGCACGTCCACTGAACTTTAGAGCAGTGGAGATGTGTTCTCTGGAGTGATGAATCACACTTCTCCATCTGGCAATCTGATGGATGAGTCTGGGTTTAGTGGTTGTCAGGAGAACAGTATTTGTCTGACTGCACTATACCAAGTGTAAAGTTTGGCGGAGGGGGGATTATGGTGTAGGGTTGTTTTTCAGGAGTTGGACTCAGCCCCTTAGTTCCAGTGAAAGGAGCTCTTACTGCTTCAGTATACCAAGACATTTTGGAAAATTTCATGCTCCCAACTTTGTGAGAACAGTCTGGGGATGGCCCCTTCCTGTTCCAACATGACTGCACACCAGTGCACAAAGCAAGGACCATAAAGACATGGATGAATGAGTTTGGCGTTGAAGAATTTGACTGGCCTGCACAGAGTCCTGACCTCAACCTGATAGAACACCTTTTGGATGATTTAGAGTGGAGACTGTGAGCCAGGCCTTCTCATCCAACATCAGTGTCTGACCTCACATATGCTCTTCTGGAAGAATGTTCAAAAATTCCCATTAACACACTCCAAACCTTGAGGAAAAACTTCTCAGAAGAGTTGAAGCTGTTATAGCTGCAAAAGGTGGGCCAACATCATATTAAATCCCATGGATCAAGAATGGGATGTGACTCAATTTTGTATGTGTGTGAAGGCAGATGAGCGAATACTTTGGGCAATATAGTGTACCTGTGGAGGTATGGAGATGTCTAGCCCTCGTAATGTCCTTGGGGTCTTTTTTGACCCCATATGAACTCTATTGCTATCAAAATATGTTTTGCATTCCTCAAATGATCTGAAAATAAGAGGGGTTATTCAATGCTATGCACTTTATGATTAGAATCAATTTGAAGCAATTTGATTAAATTTTTCATTTTTATTGAATTTTGTAACATCTGCTGTAATATAGGGTCAAAAAATAGTCAAACCAAGTGGGGTCTTTTTTGACCCCAGAGGACAACAGGTGTTAGGAAATCGGGAGGACATTACGAGGGCTAGGAGATGGGGACGATGCCTGAGGAGCTGAGAAGTACACTAGAAAGAACAAGGATGATGTGCAGAGTTGAAGCAACTACAGAGGGATAAAGTTGATGAGCCATACCATGAAGATACTGAAAAGCGTTGTCGAAGCTAGGCTAAGAAGAGAGGCGATGATCAGTGAGCAGCAGTATGGCTTCATGCTGAGAAAAAAAGAGCACTACAGATGTGATATTTGCTTGGAGAGTGTTGATGGAGAAGTATAGAGAAGGTCAGAAGGAGTTGCACTGTGTCTTTGTGGATCTTGAGAAAGCATATGCTTGGAGAGATGGAGGTACACTCTGAGATAAGAGGAATGAAAGTCAGTATAAGCATGACAGAATACATGTGTGTGAATGAGAGAGCGACAGGTGTAACAATGAAGCTGTAAGGAGCAGAGATGGTGAAGATGAATGAGTTTAAAGATATGGGGTCAACCATCCAAAGCAACAGCCAGTGCATGAGAGAGGTGAAGAAGTGAGTGCAGGCAGGACGGAGTGAGCGGAGACGAGTGTCAGGGATGATTTATGACATAAAGATAGCAGCAAATGAAGGTTTACAAGGTAATAGTGAGACCTGCTGTGGTGTATGGTTTGTAGACAGTGGCACTGACAAAAAGATACAAGGTGGAGCTGGAGGTGAAGTTAAGATTTTCAGCGGGAGTGACCCAGGTGGACAGGTTTAGAAATGAGTACATCAGAGGGACAGCTCAGGTTGAGAGTTTTGGAGGCATAGTTAGAGAAGCAGAGATGTGCAGAAGAGGGATTGTGGATATACCGGACAAAGGATGTTGATTATGAAGCTGCCAGGCAGGAGTAAAAGAACATAGAAAAGATTCATGGATGTAGTGAAGGAGGACATGCAGAAGGTTGGTGTGACAGAGATGGATGCTAGGGATAGGCTGAGATGGAGGCAGATGATCCACTGTTTACCCCTAAATGAAGCAACCAGAAAAAGAACAAGAAAATGCTAATAAATGTGCTATTGTCAATAGGTTTGTGTGTATTTGTGGGTACTCACATACTCTTTATTAATTCTCAGGAAGACACGTGGCTCCATGGATATAATGAGCCCCAGTGTACTGTTCTTTCCAACAACCACAACTCCCACCTGACAGGGAAATGGTACGATGAGAAGTGCAGCAAGAGTGGGTATGGCTTTGTATGTCAAAAAACTCAAGGTAAGACTCCCTCAGGTTCTTTATCTTTGTTTTTTGTTTTTACAGTGTCCTCCGTTGCTTCTCTGGGGGTTTTCAGCACATCTGGTTTTTCTTTAGCTGCCCGATCACTCTTAGATATTAAATGGTATTTTATGCAGTCATGATGTAGTCTGTGTGGACATTAAAAGAAAATTTTGGCCTTCTTCAGGCATTATTTCTGAGAACCTCAGAGATCAGTTTTCCAACACTCAGTGCAAAAATGCCAAACTATTCCTTAGTTAATATTCTATTAAATTATCTCCTGTTGGGAGGAGGGAACACCCAGGACATGCTGGACAGATTGCATTTTTTGGGTGGCTTGGAAGCTCCTCTGTGTCTTCTAAGATGAGCTCACAATTCCCTCTCTGGCCATGGAGAGGGAGGTGTGGGCATCTCTGCTTAGACTGCTGGCCCCAAGACCGGAAGCTGAAAATTGATGGATGGATGGATGGATGGATGGGTGGATGGAAAAACTGATCAGTCACCCATTACCTCTGTATGAACTAATAATTCTGACCCGTCATGCTCAACCCTATGTTCTCCCCACACTCCTTCCTGCTTTCTTGTTACAGATCCGTCCAAACCCCCCACCCACTCATATCACCACCCTCTCCCTGAAAATATTGAGTACAGGAGCCGCAGCTACAAGGTTGTGTCTGGCAACATGAGCTGGTACGACGCGATGAATAAGTGCATAGACCATGATTCTGACCTAGTGAGCATTACAGATGCCTACCACCAGGCTTTCCTTACTTTCCTTGTCAATAGATTGGGAACCCCACACTGGATTGGACTGTACAATCTAGATGTATGTACCTTCTATCTTCTCATGCATTATGTACCATATACCTCTGCTTTGTGTTTGTGTACTGTATGTTTGTGTCACAGAGATATCATTGTGAATTGTGTGTGTATCTTTAAACAAATACTTTTTGGGTGTATGCAGACTGGTACCATTACCAAAGTACCTTTCTTGATTACTGCAGTGTGGGTGGCTGTAGCTCAGGAGGTAGAGCAGGTCACCCACTAATCAGAAGGCTGGCGGTTTGATACCTAGCTGCTCCAGGCTGCATGCCAAGATATTGAAACCCAAGTTGCTCTCTGACACAAGCCTTGGAATATGCATATGTGTGTGAATGTTAGACAATAAAAGCACTTAGCTTAGTTATACATGAAAGTGCTTGTGTGAATGTAAATATGCTGTAAAGGCACTTTCAGTGCTCAGATAGAGTAGAAAAATACTTTATAAGAACTAGTCCATTATGTGCAGGTGGTTAGCATAAAGACGAAAAACCAAAGACTGTATATAAAAGGTGGATGTAGACACCATGATATCACCCCCCCGGCACTGTCTTTGTCAGTGCTGTCATTTTCATATATGCCGCCCTTAGACATACATTTTTTATACTGTTGTTTTTCATGTTGTCTGCTACCGAGCTGTAGTAACACTTGAAAAAGTGTGAGACAAACTGGAAATGGAGAAAGTTGTGCCTCAGCACTGCAGCCAACCTGAAGGCAACTGGTCCCTGTTTCTGGTTTGTTATACTTTTCACAGCTTCACTACAACTCAGAGAGTAGCTGGTCAGTGTTTCTTGACAAGTCCATCTCTTCCATTCAAACTACAACCTCAGCAATATGCTAGCAACCAAAGCAATGACAAGGAGGTTTCTGCCAAGCAAATACACATTTCCCCAGTGGTTGCCAGGGCATCACTGAACAGGTTTGTAGGTCTTTAGCAATCATTTTCCCAGCAACTGCCATCAACGTCCAGCAACCACTTGCAACTGGTTGGGGGATACTCATATGTCCCTCACATCCTTTGGATGGCAGATTGTTGCAGACCAATGTCTAGGCCTGTGTGACTGGAGCCTTATTCACTTGACCCTGCATTCTCACACATCACATTAACGTCATGTGGTTTGTGGTCATGTGTCAGTTCAGACACAACATCCTCAAAGTAGGCCTGACAGGCTCCGATGTTCATGTTTAGTAAGTTCACTTTATGTTATTAGTCACTGAATTAAATTTCCTTTTTTCAGAAATTTAACTTAAGCCAGTTCATCGTCTTTCATTACACAATAACCCAAACATACTGTGCTCAAAATAAAGATAAATTTAATCTAAAAGTAATAAAAACTCAACAACCTAACACAATTAACTATAAAAAGAGTGTACTGTTGTCATGTCATGCAAGTTAAGATAAAAAGTAGTGCGGTAAATTGGCAAACAACAATGTGATAACAGTCTGAACAATCAGATTAATGGGACCTGTTTGAGTGTCACATAATCTGATGTTCTGATTGGTGGAACTGTGGACACAGTGGCGTTTGCTGACAAAGGGAAGTGGCATTTAGAAATTTCTGCCAAAAAAAAAAGTGGTTTGGAAGAGGCTCCGTGTGGGATGTAAAGGCATTTGAAGCACATTTGATTTGATTATTGTATACTACCTTTTTTTTCACTGACACTTTTCATCTCAACTATATAATCTAGGCCAGAAACATTGTCTGTTTAATCTTTTTTTTGCAGTTTTTTTCTTCTCTCCCCACTTGGCAAGATTTAACAACCAGCTTTAAAAAGGAAAATGTGAAGATTTTTAATTATTTGTTAAGTGCACTAGGTTCCAAAAATATTCTTTAAATAGACTCCTAACCACCTAATGTGTTTCTTTCTGTTAGTTTTACATAGTTTCACTTGTCTCTTAGGGGATTTCTGTTGGACATTTGCCCATGTTGTGGGCGCGTGCTTTCCCATCAGTCAGTGATTTAAGTCATGCTAAAGACTGTGAAATATCCTGGCTGTTGAGATAGATGAATGCAGGAAATGTGGGGAGCTGATTTTTTTCTCTGCCTCTCTTTTATGTATTTTGTTAAATTTTTTAAATTTCTTATCATAAGACAGCTACTCTGTTCTGTAATTTCAGTCAGTAATAATGTAACCACTCAACCCTTCCAGTAGTTAGTTTACCCCTCAGAAACATGCATCTCCTAAGTTTATTGTTTCTTATATACTGTTATAATATATATATATACTTTTTTTATACAGCAAAATATACAGTAAAAGACTGTGTGAAGAAATCCATAGGTTACATATTGGTTGAAACCCAGGACTAATGATAGTTTATAAATGTGAATGCCAGCACTGGATTCATGAATACTGATTTGTATGCAAAAAATTGACATCCACAAATGTAGCTTCATGACTGTCGCATTGTGACTGTGCTTTCTGACAGAGTGGCATCAATTATCAGTGGTCAGATGGCAGCGACACAGTGTACACGCACTGGGACGCCTCCGATGACGATGACGACTTAGAGCTCGGCGAGTGTGTGTACATGGATGTGAATGGAGGCTGGCGGAGAGCTGACTGTGAAACTCTGCTACCGGGAGCCCTGTGTCATGTTCCCCCGCCAAGTCGGTGCTACTTCAGTGAAAATCTGTTCACCCAGCATTGCATCTTTTCAGCTTTTGGTTTCTGTTATTCACAGCAAAATGTGTGAAAATACCCATTTTCTGCCTTCTCCTGCTGTCCCTAGGCAATAAACCATTTACCGCATATGTGACGGCATGTCCCTCCACATGGGTGAAATTTGGACATGGTTGTTACAACTTTGAGCCTGTGATGGAGAAATTTACTTTTGAGAAGTCAAGAGAGCACTGCAGGAGTCAAGGTAAGATATTCATAAGATGTGATTTTTATTCATTACCTATGCGTCTCTTTTATGTGTAAATTATAATGCAAATTTTAAACAAAATTTTTATGTTGTTTGAGCTTATGCACCGAATGACATGGTTCATGGTAACCAGCCTTCTTGGAGTTGCTGGGTGGAGTGCTCGGGGTGCTCCATCCTGTGACTCTGTCGTCCTACTGGGAGACTTCAATTCTCACATGGGCTACAAATGTGAGACCTAGAGGGGTGTGATTGGGAGGAATGGCCTGCCTGATCTGAACCCAAGTGTTGTTCTGTTATTGGCTTTCTGTGCAAACCACAGTTTGTCTGTGATGAACACCGTGTTGAAACATAAGGATGTCCATAAGTGCATGTGGCACCAGGACACCCTGGGTCAAAGGTCAGTGATCAATTTTGTAATCATATCATTAGATCTGCAGCCATATGTTCTGGACACTCAGGAGAAGAGAGGAGCTGAGCTATCATCTGATCATCACTGGTGGTGAATTGGATAAGGTGGTGGTGGATGCTGGACAAACCTGGCAGACCTAAACATATAGTGAGGTTGGGAACACCTGGCAGAGGCCCCAGTTCATGAGATCTTCAACTCCCACTTCCTGCTGAACTTCAACAGTATTCCAAGGGAGACTGGGGACATTGACTCCAAATGGATCATGTTCCGCACCTCCATTATTGAGGCTCCACAGAGCTTCTTGGCTGCAAGGTGGTTGGTGCCTGTCGTGGTGGTAATCCCCGAATTACATAGTGGACACCAGAGGTGAAGGGAGCCTCTGAAGTCCCACAGGCTAACCAAGCCCAAAGGGCTTTTTCTTCATCTTGATGGGTACCAACAGGTCAAGCAGAAAGTGGCTTAGGTGGTGGCTGAAGCAAAAATTTGGGTCTGGGAGCAACTGGGAGCCATGGAAAAAGACTTTCGAACTCAATGGCTCGTAACACCGATTAAGATTCTTACAAACTGTCAGGTGACTCAGGAGGGGGAAGCAGTGCTCTACTGACAAAATGTATAGTGCGGGTGTATAGCACAATGGAAGGAATACTTCAAGGATTTTCTTAATCCCACTGACATACCTTCTGTAGAGTTTCTGAAGGCTCTGGATGTTGTAGGGCTTTTTTGGTTGACACATCTCTGCAACGTTGCATGGAGATCTGGGGAGATCCAACTATCAGTGGATCACACTCCTCAGTCTCCTCTGGAACGTTTATGCCATGGTACTTTAAATGAGAGTTTGTCCATTAGTTGAAATGCTGGACCAGCTCTTTATCCTATTCGAGTGTGTGTGTGGAAGTTTCCCCATCCAGTCTGCATGTGTTTTGTGGACCTGGAGAAGGCACTTGACTGCTTCCCTTAAGTTAGGTGGTTCTGTGGGAGGATGGGGTGTGATGACCTATTTAGTCTCTATACAACTGCCACAGAGCTTGGTCTGCATTACTGACAATAAGTCGGACTTGTTTCCAGTGGCTGTTGGACTCATCCAGGGGTGCCCTTTGTCATTGAATCTGTTCATAATTTTTCTAGTAGCAGAAGGCTTCCGCCTTGGTGCCCCTGCAACCCAGCCCTGGATAAGTGGAAGAAAATGGATGGATGGATGATCTTGGGGCTTGTCAAGATGTTGTTTGGCACGAGCCTTTGTGTTCTTTTTGGTCAGCAGTGGTTTTCTCCTTGGAACTCTCCCAAGGATGCCATTTTTACCCACTCTATTCCTTATTGTTGAATCATAAACACTGACCTTAACCGAGGCAAGTGGGGTTAATAAATTCCAGTGTTGCCAATTCCTCAGTAAGGAAAGTAGCTACTGGCTCTCCTAAAAGTCTCTAGAATTCGCTGTATGACGTTATTTGTAGTTGTAATTGAGGCTGTAGCCGAGAGGAATAACCAGTGGTCTAGCCAGAAATAAGGTTAGCTAAGTTAACTGGAGGCCCGGAAGCCTGGGTGCTTTGTCTTCAAAAGTCTTCAGTAACACTGTGTAAAGTTGCTAGATTTGTCACTTGTCACTTTTTTGGAAAAAAAGTCATTAGAGGGGTCTGAAAACTCACTAAATATAGCAACAAAGTGGCTAAGTTGGCATCACTGATGAAAACATCATTTGAAAATTGCATTTTGTATTTACTCAAGTTATCTTTGTCTGATATTAAAAATTGTTTGATCTGAAGCATGTGTGACAGATATGCAAGAAAACAAAAAGAAATAAGCAAGGGGAAAATACTTTTTCACAACACTGTAGGGTCACATGCAGCACCTAGATTAAGTTTAGCTGAACTTGGCAAGAAGTTGGACAGAGGGTGAAACAGCTAACCTGGCTCTGCAAGGATAACATCCACCTACAGCAACAAAAAATGAAGTGTAGAGTTAAGTTGAGGTGTTTTGGGAGTTGTGTGTCTGAAATTTTCTTTGATTTGCATGATTATTTCCTAAAGACTCTGCTTCTTGGCTGCTAACTTCACAGGCATTACAGGACAGTGGTTGCTGTTTCACTGCTGCTTCCTAACTCTCTGCTAAGTCAGGCTAGCATTCTCCTGATTGTCCATTCATATTAAGCAAATAACAATAATAAAATTTAAATTAAAATGTCTGCCTTTCAATAAGAAAGCACATAAATATTGCTGTCTCGTTTTTCTCATTCCTTTTCATCAGTAATTATTGTGAGTTTGTTTTGTTTCTGTCACCCTCTAGTCAACACCTCCGATGTCCTGACCATTGAGAATGAGACAGAGAACCGTTTCATCCTGGAGCAGCTCTTGTCATTAGGGTTCCTTCACCAGACCTTGTGGTTAGGGATGCACTTCAACATTGACAGTAAGAATATATCACCTTTGTGTACCCATCAGGTAATCCTAATGCCATTTCATTAAATTGTGGAATCTGCTTTTAGCTGACTCCATGACCTGGGTGGATGGTTCACCAATGGCATACACCAACTGGCCCAACAAAGGCCCAAACCCCAAGCTGCTGACTGCAGATTCATGTGTTACTACCAGGGTAGTTGATGGTGCTTGGCACTTTTCACCATGCACAGAGCAGTTTGGCTTCATCTGTAAAGCTATCACAGGTAACGTGACCTAATGGCTGCAGCTTGTAGCTTTCTGAAACAGGAATATTGTGTGTCTTTCTCTAATGCCAAGACTTCCAAAATCTGTACCTAAGTCACAGAGAAAATCAAAGAACTGAGTAAGTGAGGTATAAAAAAATCAGATATGAGAGATAAAAGTAAACCTTTTTTTCTCACTTCTTTTTGGAGAAGATTTAAATCAAACTTGGTCAATGGCTGTCACTACGACTTTTTATCCTCTGTTTGTCCACCACCACTACTATGTCTGGTTGGTTAGGCATCACAAGTTTGTCCGTCTGTATCTGGAAGTTCCACAGGATCTTAGCTCTGTCATTCTCAACCACCCATGGGGGTGTATTCCATTTTGACTTTGGGATTTCCAGGTCTTACTCAGCACAGATGTTCCTGTACACTATGCCAGCCACTTGGTTATGGCGTTCAATGTATACCCTGCCTGCTAGCATCTTGCACCTTGCTGTTACGTGCTGGATTGTCTCGGGGGCATCACTGCACACCCTGCACCTGGGGTCTTGCCTGGTGTGGTAGACCCCAGCCTCCATCGATCTTGTGCTTAGATCTTGTTCCTGTACTGTCATGATTAGTGCCTTTGTGCTGTTTTTCAGTCCAGCTTTGTCCAGCCATTGGTAGGATTTTTCTATATCAGCCACTTCTTCTATCTGCTGGTGGTACATGCCATGCAGAGGCCTGTCCTTCCATGATGGTTCTTGTTCTTGCTCCTCTTCTTTCTTGATTTTCTGTTGCTTGAGGTACTCACTAAGCACCTGATCCTTTGTGGCCATCTTCCTGATGTATTTGTGGATCTTTGTTGTTTCATCTAGGAGAGCTATTCTGGCACTCACTAGTCCTCGGCCTAACTAAAATAAATAAGATTTTCATACTGGGCCGTTATTGAACACCGTAACATTTGATAACATAAATCTTTCCTATCCTAATTTTAGCTGAACTGCATGTACCTACACTGATACATGATAAGTTATTAATCATTGTACATTTCTTTTGTAGATGGAAATGCTGAGGTGGAAGTGAAACCCCTGAACGGTAAAGTACACAAGTGAAAACTTAAAAACATTTATTGTTTTCCTGTAGGTGTGATATGTGTGAGTTTCATGTTATGAGACTGTGCTCAGCTAGAAGCTTAAAGAGGTCATATGTGTGCTTAAACATGCTAACAGTGGCTCGCGCTGTTTGTGCCCTTTGCACGCTGTTTAATAAGAGGTTCAACTCACTACACTTTAAATATAGAGCATGACTACATAAGAGCTGTTGTTGTGTATTTCAGCTTTGCATCACGGTGTCATCCCTGCTGCTGTGCTGGTGGCTTTACTGATCTTTACCCTGCTGGCAGGGGTAATGTGGTTTCTCTTTAAGAGGAACTCTGGACATTTTCGAGGGCTCCCTACGCTCGGCAGTGCTTATTACAGGCAAACAGATTCGCAAGCTACAGAGTCGGATGGAAACGTTCTCATCACAGATCTCGAGGCTTCCTTGGGGGAATAGCAGTGAATTGTTTCCTCCATAAAGTCTCTGCTGTTCTCCCATGCTTTGTCACCTTTTCACCGTCAGGTATGGATGCCGTGTGGCACTGCAAAGCTGTAATGCTGACTCCTCAGGACAGTGGTGAGATGATGACGGCAAGCGGTTTTGAACGTGTCTCTAGTTTTCATTTACTCACACCATTTAGGTCATCAAACACTTGTAAAGACAGATGATGGGTACAGACTAAAAGTTCACATAGATCAGGAATTTAAATTTTCAGTTTTATTTATATGGCACCAAATCACAACAAACAGTCACCTCATGGCGCTTTGTACTGTGGGTAAAGACCCTACAATAATACAGAGAAAACCCAACAGTCAAAACGACCCCCTATGAGCAAACATTTGGCGACAGTGGGAAGGAAAAACTCCTAGGGCTGCTAGAGAGGTTTTGACTTGTTTAAAGAGGTACTGACCATAATGTTTGTAGTCATGGGAATATGAGGATTTATTCTGTTATATTTTGTAAACAGTATTAAGGAGAAGAATTTGAATAAATTAAGGCAGGTCTTCTTTTCAGGGTAAAAAAAATCACTCTTATTGTCAAATATGAGTAAAATTCATGATAAAATATACTTTACAATGATGCATTGTTCATTCAGACTTCAGGAGCTGTTGGGTCTGTACGCATGGTACAGTATTTTTGTCAGTATTACTTTTTGTATTTTTGATTCTCTCATGTATACATGCTGTGTATTGTTCAAAACTAAACGAGTACCATAACTGAATGGATTTGCTTGGCTCTGCCTGCTGATGCAGAGAACATCGAGAGATATATTTTGCACAGTTTTAGTTGTGTTTTAATAAATCGAGTTTGGTTGAATAATTACAGTTTCATCTCTTGAGTGTCACTGTGGAACAAAATTGACAGTGCTGGGGTCTGGTGAGTTTCTTATTATTTACTGCTGTTTAGCGTGATATTAATTTCTTTGCATTGTGACCACAATGCCCATACTTCCTCTTAGATGGAGAACTTAAAATATCCCAGCAAAAACCACAGCAGGCTTACTCAAAAATTAAATGCAGTCGTCCGTCCTCTGTCTATTGTGCATAAGCTCATGTTTTGCAGTTGTTAAGTCATTTTCCTTCAATTCCCGCTGCGCTTTGGGAATGAATGTCCTCTTTCCATTGAGTTTTTTTTTTTCAAAATAAATCTAATAAAGTGACAAACATGCATGGATGTGAGGGACAGCTAAACAGGCTTTAACAAGACTAGTTGTAGTGGCTCAATTTAAAGGTGACAGATCTGATGCTTGTGGAGTTAATAGACCAGAGTCCTTGTACACTCTTGGAGGATAATATTATTGATATAGTACTGATGCAGGGCCATAAAGCTCATTCTCCTTTTCATTATCAGTTGAGAATATTCTTGCCTCTCGGTTTCCCTTGAATGTTATCAGTTATGTTTTATAATCTCACCCTGAAATAATCTCTTGATAACTTACTTCACTGCACAAACACTTTTTTTCTGACAGTCTAGCCTGTGAGTAACAATTTAATAATCCCCCTGTGTTTTACTGATCTCTGTAAATCACACTCCAAGCCTTTAGATTGCTTATATATATATAAAGGTCTCGTGTAATGCTGCTGTTGCCATTTCTCCGGCAATATCTGACAGGATATATAGTAGTTAATTATTCATAACATCTGTGTTGTATAGCTATAAAAAAAAAAAAGACATAAGCGCTGATGTGTGTTCAAATTACAGGTCAGTTGCTATTAGTTGTACTTCCACATCAGATGAAAAACATCTAAATCCCTGCCTGTTCACGTTAACAACCGAGTGTGCTTGAAGTACACTGGAGAAAATATCCACCGAGGCAGGATTACGTGAAGGGAGGACACCAAGAATGAAGTTAACGGTATTCGAGGGCGAAACCGGAAAAACAACGTCGCCTTCCAAATAAAAGTCTTTCCTGTTGACTACGTTCATTTTATTATTCACTTTTTTTTTAAATTATTTCATAATTTTAAAATGTCAGGTATTGACAGTATTTCAATTTGCATCATGATTTTGGATGTATGTGTAAAAAAATTCACTACCTGTTATTTTTTTTCTAATAAATTTGGCGCATAGCCTAATATAAATTTTAATTCATGCTTTGATATATGTTTTAATTTCAATCTGTTCTGGTATTCTATGTTTTATTTTATTTTTTTATTTTAGAAGACAAATATTTTTCATGTGGTGTTTTATAATTTTGGATTTGTTTGTGATAATACTGACTTTGTTTAAATCAATTTAAATTGGTTTCAACTTATACTGGATTTAGATAGATTAAACTTTATTAATCCCTTTGGGAGGGTCCCGTCAGGGAAATTAAACTGAAATTTAGTTTCATTTTGTCTTATAACTTTGGACATATCTTGTAATTTTATTTGTTTCTTATTGTAAAAAATCTGACGTAAACTGTAACACTGATTTGACGTATTAAGCTATAATTTGACTTACTAATTTCATGATATTTTCATATATATATATATATATATATATATATATATATATATATATATATATATATATATATATATATATATATATAAAATTTGGATTTACATCAAAGTCCTTCTACGTGACTCTATAATGTTTGCTAGTATGTTCCACTGTGTACAGCAGCCGTTTATTTCGTAACTTTCCCTCTGGAAAGTTTCTCGTTATTTTACGCGTGAAGCGGAAGTTTGCTACTAGATTGACTGTTACTCAGTGGGTGACTGTTAACTGGGAGAACTGGGCCGTGTCGGTTCTCTGGTCACTTTCGCTTTGGAGCGCACTTACCGATCGGACTAAATTCAGTGCGCCAGGGTCAAATAAAGGCTCAGTAGTTACCATGCTGAGTCTATCCAGAGCGCCTCTTTGTTTTTGTTTGTTGGTAGTTTTGGAGGCAGCTGTTCACTGGGGAACTTGTTCGCCGGCTCGAGGTTTCGGTGAGTAGCTCCGACACTTTGCTTTCATTTCTGCGTCACTTGTCATGTTTGCAAATAAGTCGGGTCCGCTTTCCTCAACCGACGCAGCTCAGTAAAAACTTCTCCCAGAGGAGTGCGAAATTCATTTTGAGGAAAATAAATCTGTTTAAATGACAACATTTTGGACGCTTATGTATTTGGTTTTAACTATCTCCCATTTAGTTTTTATCTCACACCGTATTCTGACAGGTCGAATTGCCTGCTCATCCCTCCCTCCGAGCAGCTCTGCGTCTCCTTACAACTGTGCAGAGCTGACATATCGGCTGCAGTTCCCAGCATTAGTACAGAACAGAATATAATGTGATATTTTTCATGGCTCTGTTTTTAAAAGGCATGCGTGACTAAGTATTGTGTTCAACTGCTGTTTAACTTTAATCGCCCCTAACCATTTACCAGGGTCATTACGTCCCCGCCCACCGTCCGCGTTTATTGTTCCCTTTTCTCAGCATAAACATGCTGCACTTGATGGAATAAACCTGTGGGGGAATATTTGTTTATTTACTTGTTTATTTAAATGAGTGGTTTCACACTGACAGTGAAATACTGTTTTGCATTTGCACTACATGCATAATAAAAAATTTAAAAAAAAAACATTTTTATGTCTCTATCTCAAATCTCTACATGGTGCGTGCTCACTAAACATGGTAACATGGTCAAAGTTTCAAATAATAAGGTCTGCCTGTGTGCGAGTAATACGTGTCATTGGTTTAAAGGCTTGCTTTAAGATGAGACATACTTTATATAGTCCAAAATTGGTCCTTTGTTACAGCTGGTGAAATTTAGTCAAACACAACAAACATGTAAGGAATAGCTTCATGCAAGGAATGGAATGCACCTCTGTTAAAGTTGCTTTTCGGACCTTTTGTTCACAAGTGGTAGCCAATCAGAAGCAAGCTGGCTTAAAGGGAGAATGGTGAAAATGGCTTGTGTCAAACAGATTGTCTGAGAGGAGGCTGCACCAAGATGAACAAGCTTTATTTTGTGATGTGAATCACGCAAAGCTACTCTAGTACAGAGTTCAAAAATAAAAAGCTGCAAGCAAGTCCCCTTTAATTATATCTCAATGCTGGTGACAGTGTGTGAATGGAGCAACCAGTCAGAACAAAGCTGCATTAAAGGGAGCTGGAGGGGCACCTGTTTCAGTGAATGAACTGAGGGGCCTATAAATGAGGATTATTCTTGAGCTGTGACTCATGCCAAGCTACTCTAGTACAGTCTAGGGATAAAAATACAAAACCAAGCATAAAAGGTCCCCTTTAAACTTGTGTTTTCTGTTCTGTCATCACAGATGAAGATGCTTTCCAAATTCAGCACGAGAGCACAGGGAAATGCCTTGGTGCATGGGGTCAAGTAAACCTGAGCCTCACCACCTGCGACCCAGCCAGTGAGTCCACGCAGTGGAAGTGGGGTGCAGATCACCGGCTCTTCCATGTGGGGACATCGCTCTGCATGGCGATAGACATCCCCTCCAGGACGCTGTCTCTGTTTGACTGTGGCTCCAACATCTTGCTGTGGTGGCGCTGTTTGGATGGGACTGTTTACACCGTTTATCAGATGCGTCTTGCGGTCAGCGAAGGGAAAGTAGCACTCAAACGGGAAAGTAATGATACTTGGGTAAGAAATGGATCCGAAGACAACATCTGCCAGAGGCCGTATCGTGGTGAGTGTAGCTTCCTTTCTCTCATCTAGGAGATAGAATGCTTACATGGACTGACTTTTTTTTATTATTATTATTTTGGACTAGTGCTTGAGGAAATTATTTGTCCAGAAATCAGTTAAAGTCAGTTTGTGTTTCTGTTCTGTTCACTTCTTGAATTAAATGTGAAGTTGGTCCAGTCTTTTAATGCATCACACCTCTGGCACTTGTGTCACCTCATCAGACAAATTCTAGTACATTTTAAACACAGCCTGGAAGGTTAAGTTTTTTCAGGCCTCTCAGGTATTGCTTCTGCCTGACAAGAACATAGTGTGTCAAATTCCAGGTGTATAACTTCCTCTGTAAACTGAGATTCTTAGCCTTTAAACCCATCTTTTATATTTCAGGGGTTTTTCCTTTGTCTTCAGGGTTGTGTATTCATCTGCAGCATGTCTGCAAGGTGCAGAGCACTGTGAAGCTTTTGCTTTCTTTTCATGAGTGTTGTTGCACTGCCTGCCTGTTTTGATAAGCATTTTGTCAAACACCTCCACATAGTTAAACAAATACTCAGAATTACCCAGCAAGGTAGAGACTGGATGTTTGGCCACACATTTTTAAATAATTGTGGTTTATTAAACATTCGTTTAATGACTCTGGAGTTTATGCGCAAGAATAGGAGGTGCTCTAGAAGTGCATGATGCAAGACCAACCAGGCCTGTTCAACAGCAATGTCTGGGTCGTTTATTTGAAACACAAGAAACTGTTGTTTAGTATCATTTCTTATGTCTACAGAAACATTTAGAGAAAACTCTTCTTCTCTTCTTCAAAGTGGTTATTATCAGTTGTTTAGATGCAGAAGCAACAAACTCACATTTTTGCACCTTCCTTAATTTGACTTTCTGCACGAGGCTGGCTTTGGTTTCCATTTCAGATCACTTGTTGTTTTTACCACTGAATACTTCTTGTTCACATTCATTCCATTTATTCATCAGCATACAGGAACTGATGGAAGGCAAAGGATGAGCTGTCTATGCAGAAGCTCACAATTGATGTTGTGTATCTTGAAAAGAAGGAAGTGCTTTGGTGTTTGCAGCAAGATATCAAATTTCATCTCACCCATCACTGCTGTGACATGATTTAGGAGTCTTAGAAATGGAACAATTACCACGGGCTCGTAACAGATCTTTGACTTTGTCCACTTCTTATCTCTCTGCAGTCATCCACACCACCAATGGGAACTCTGCCGGCACCCCCTGTGAGTTCCCCTTCAAATACAATAACACGTGGCATCACGGTTGCCTCACTGATACAGAATTCCCCGGAATGTCCTGGTGTGCCACCACCTCAGACTATGACCAAGACGGAAAGAAGGGACACTGTCTAAAACATGGCATGTTATATTTATTTATTATTTAATTTTTCAATATTACCACAGGCATAATGTTTTCTTAATTGTTTCTTTATTAACCAACACACTAACATCCAGCAGCCCTATCACAGATATATCACTCCTGGCATGTATATATAGTTATTTATGAGCGAGATTAAGGCAGAAAAAGATGTTTTGTGGTAATTTTGACATGGTGTCATCGCACAGTTTGACCAGCAGGGTGGCTCCAACTCCTTTTACAATCCGCACTGTATGCAGCACATGTGGCAGAGTAGCAGAGCTGCTGAGCAGACAGCGGTGTGGAGTTGATGGGTGTCCTCATGTTAAACTGATAACTGGTTTGTGAATGGCATTTTTTTTAATGAATAAATTAGACCATAATTTTCCTGTTTCAGCAAAACTTTAACCCTGTACTTATATTTATATAATGTATATAAAAAATGTGGTCTGACATATCAACAATATTTTACTCTCTAAAAACCAGTGCCCAAAACGAGTATATTATTATATTAATAGGCCACATTCATGATATTAATGACCTAAACCATCTCATAGCAGGTAAATGTGTCCAAAGTTTAATCCACTTTTTTTTTTGTTAATAGTGAATGTTATATCCAATCTGGCCTAACCAAAGTAAAATGAAACATACTGTAGATACTGATACTGTTGCTGTGTCTTTAACTTTGCAGAGGAGGGCTGTCAAACTCTGTTTGCCGGACCGGACGGGGATACGTGCTATGAGTTTGTCTCAGATGCTGCGGTGACCTGGCACGAAGCTCTGGATTCGTGTCGCAGTCAGGGAGCTGATCTGCTTAGTTTGTCTGGGCCTGGTGATCTCAGCTCCACAATCTGTAAGCCTGACTACTACTACTACTACTACTACTACTACTACTACTACTGCTGCGGCTACTTTCATTCAACAAAAAACAAAAACACAAAAGTTTAAGAAAAGTGTATACAGCCTTAATACAATCAGATCCTCTTTGTGACAGGAAGGCCTCATTCACAGTAAAAAGTGTGATAATGGTAACATGAGCAGTGCTTGAAATTTTGATTTTAAAGGAAATGTAAAGAAGTAATGACTAAAAATGATTATTTTTCTAAATTTATCATCTGACCTGTGCTTCTCAAAATCTTAAAATATTAGTCACACCGCCTGGAAATTTTGAAAATGCAGAAAGAAAAGCAGAAGCATTCATTTTAATCACTCAATACAAAAGTGTGCCAAAATCTGTATATGTATTATTGTCATAAATGTTTTACATTGAACTTTCTTATTAGTCCGTTTGGTCTTGAGAGGAGCATTTTCTCCCTTTTATCAGCCAAAGCCAGCTATTCTAAAAATAATGTAATGTGGCAATTAATGTGAGTAAATTTTGTACAGGAGCAACTTCTAAATGTTGCCAAATTTTATTTAGGGTTTGCCTCTCCTTTTATTAGCTTATTAGTCTGCTCCTCCTCCTTATTCTTCCCTATGTACCGAGTACAGGAGTGCAGAAAGGAACAGAAAGCGGCTACCTGTGAATGACCTGCAAACCTTCAGTCTGAATAAGTCCTGGGATTTTTTTTTTTCAATTAGTTCGAAATTCTCCACATGTGATGTCACAGAAACCTTTTTTTTCTTCACTTCATCCATTTATTACATTTTTCTATCTTTTGTTTCTTAGTCATTGTACTTTTGCATTTCCAATACATGATTACAAAAAGATGAACTGTAAAATGTTCAGACATATAACCGCAGTTCCAAAAAACATTGGGATGCTGTGTGAATAAAACTAGAATGTAAGGATTTGCAAATCCCACAAAATCATATGTTATTACAACAGAACACAGAAACATATCAAATGTTTAAACTGAGACATGAAAAATATTAGCTTATTTTGAATTTGGTGGCAGCAACAGATATCAAAAGTTGGAATGGGGCAACAAAAGGCTGAAAAATGAAGTGGTACTAATAAATAATAGCTGGAAGAACATTTTGTGACTAATCGGGTTAATGGAAAGGTCAGTAACATGACTGGGTTAAAAAAAAACATTTTAAAGAGTCAGAGTTTCTCAGAGGTAAAGATGGGCAGAGGTTCACCAATCTGCAAAAAAACTATGTCTACAAATTGTGGAATAATGTACCTAAAATTGCAAATACTTTGAACATCTCATCATCTACAGTACATGATATCATCAATAATATCATCAAGGGATTCAGAGAATCTGGTGCACAACGAACAAGGCCGGAAATCAATATTGGGCACCCGTGATCTTCCAGCTCACAAGCAGAACAGCATTAAAAACAGGCATTCTGTCATTAAAATCACTGCATGGCCTCAGGGACACTTCCAGAAATCACTGTCTGTGAGCACAGCTCACTGTGCCAGCCACAAAGTGGAAAGCTGTTCTGTGCTCAGACAAATCAAAATTTAAAAGTCTGGTTGGAAAACATGGACGTTTTGTCCTCTGGACTAAAGAGGAGAGAGGCCATCTGGCTTGTTATCAGCACTCAATTCAAAAGCCTGGATCTCTGATGGTATGGGGGTGCATTAGTGCCTGTGGAATTGGCTGCTCGCACATCTGCAAAGGCACCATCAGTGCTGAAAGATATATAGAGGTCTTAGAGCCCCATACACTCCCATCCAGATGATACCTTTTTCAGTTAAGGCCTTGCATATTTCAGGAAAAAAAAAATTAAACTCCATACTGCACACTATTATAATATTACAATTACTAGTATTATTATTGGATTCATAGTAGAAGAGTCCGGCTGCTGAACTGGCCTGCCTTCCTTTAGTTCAGACCTTTCGCCAACTGAAAACATTTGGAGCATCATGAAACAAAGAAATATGGCAAAGACGACCCCGGACTGCTGAGCAGCTAGAATCCTCTATCAGACAAGAATAGGACCACATTCCTCTCTCAAAAGGCCAGTAACTGGTCTCCTCAGTTCCCAGATATTTGCAGACTGTCGTTAAAAGAAGAGAGGATACTGAGCAGTGGTAAACATGGCCCTGTCCCAATATTTTTGAGATGAATCGCTGCCATCATCTTCAAAACAACCTTCTTTTTTTTTTAATGATACATTTTCTAAGTCTCTGTTCTACTGTGAATACAATATGTGTTTATTAGGTTTGCAAGTTGTTTGTATTTACGTTTTACACAGTGTCCCAACTTTAGGGAATTGGAGTTGAATCTAAAGAGTAAATGAAACAACTGAAACTGTCGAGGTTTGAAGATTCAGTTCAGTACTTAATTTCATCCTGAGTTTTGCAGGTCATCCCCTCCTCTTGGCAACACTTAACAGTAATGCATCATTTAAACAGATGAGATGGGCTTATTTATTATCTAGCCTTTATGTTTTTGTGATATTAGCTGGCTTGCATCCAAAATATTTTATGTTCTCAAGCTAATGCTTTTAGCTGAGTGAGAGATTGTTTTGTGGACATGAAAATCAGTGATGGACTGACTATCTTGTGGATCAGCTGCTGTTGGAAACGTTTACAGCCAAGTCCTCTCGATAGATTTTGAATTGGTCTCTAGCTCTCTCCTTCCTGATCATTACCTTTGTGCACATTTTGTGTTTTATGACTTTGTGTTCACAGTTGCTTGCCATCTCGGTAACTGATGCTGCATTAGACTTTTATAATCTCCTTTATTAAATTTACTTGTCCTGTGTGCTGTGATGTTGCATCGTGCAGTACTGGACGGCCTTCGCAGAATGCCTGAGAAAATGTGGATCGGCCTTCACCAGTTAGATACTTCTCAAGGATGGCAGTGGTCGGATGGCTCTCCTCTTTCCATGTTGCGCTGGGAACCAGGTAACAGTGAATGTGAATATATCTTCTGTTACTTTTTCTCTCTGAGCGCTGCGCTGTGTAACATGTAGAAGATCTAACTGTTTGCTGCACATTTTGCACTCTCATTTTTAGGCATTGTTAGTACATAACCAAAATACCCCAGTTTCACTTGCCACAACCACCTGCTTCTCTTACCACAACAAATCTTGCATCAACAATATGTTGCTGCTCGTCTGTAAAAGCCGAGTGTTTTTGTCAGTCAGAGAAACAATGAGGCTACTGTTGTGAAGCAGCTCATCGTGCCACACATTGTAGCACTGGGACTAGGGTTGCTGAATGACCCATTTATATTACTGAATAAAGCCTGCTAGCTTTTGCAATATGTATTTCTATCTTCTTAAAGGGAACGTGCAAGTGTGAATGTCAAGTATACTGCAGCCATCACGCTGTCTACCGACATGAGCTCTTTTTAGTTGCTCTCATTTATAACATGTCATTGTTGCTACGAGCAGTTCAGTGCTGGACCACAAAACCTTGTTTATTCATTAATTGATTATTTTATCTCTCTGCAAAGCACAGTTGATATGCTAAGCTTTGAAAGATATCCAAAGATATGTGCCACATCTCTTGCTCTTCTCACAGTGAGTATGTGATTTTATTAATATTTATTGTGTGGTTATGTATTCGACAGGAATGCCACCCACTTCCACAATCATTGAGTCAGACTGTGGAGTCCTGAACTCTAAAAACAACTATGAAACTCTGGCATGTAACAAGCGGCTGCCATACATCTGCAAGAAGAGACTCAATGCCACTGAGACGGCAACAGCAGGTGGGTTGGATGCTGATGCTCAGCGCTTACATTTCTTTTGAATAAAAAAAACAAAAAACAAACCTCACCTGTTTGAGTGGGCAACCAAATGTTGCAGCGCTTGATGTGGCAGCCTGGGTTTGGTCTGGGGTCCTTTGCTGTGTGTCTTCCATGTTAAAAACAACTTGTATAGTCTAAAGCCATGCTAATGACTCGACTAAGCTGTGCTGATGCACAGTTGTGTTGCCAGCTTATCAGCTGGTGGGGAGGTCCCCGTGGGTGTTGGGTGACCGAAGTGGCATCCGAGGACAAGGAAACCATTCCAAGGAAACCGGTCCACTGTAGTCTCCAAAAGTTGCCAAAATCACCGGAAAAAGTCACTAGATTTGTCGCTAGTCGCTTTTTGGAAAAGAAAACAAAAAGTTGCTGGGGGTTCTGAAAGGTTGCTAAATCTAGCAACAAAGTCACTAAGTTTGCAACACTATACACAATAGTGTTTTTGAGATTAATTTTAATGTTGGCATGTTATAAGTTTACAATAACATGCTAATGCAGTCTTAACAGGGGTTCTGTTCACATTGTAGTTTGTTAGCTTGTTAAGATCTCAGTAATAGAGGGCTAGAGACCTCATTGCAACCACTGGCAAAAATATGTATTCCCCAACTGGTTGACAAGTGGTTGCTGCAGGTTATTAGCAGTCGCTACTGTGAAATTGGTTGTAAAGAGGTATACAATTCTGCACTGAAAACCTTGCAATTGCTTTTGTTGCTAGCAGGTTACCGGTAGTTTCCATAGAAGGTGCTGATTTATCTGCAGATACTCTCAAACTAGTGGTGGGCGGATCGATCCAAATATCGATAATATCGATACCAACTTTGGCATTGATAGTGATCAATACTAGTGTAATAAGATCGATATTTTAGCTTCAGGTTCTCTCCTGTATGCAGTGCTCCAGTTTCATCAAAGGTGCCAGCTGACTGTTTAAGTGCCGCTCCCATCACAGCACAGAGCAGGCACACTTTGCTCCTCCCCTCCCTGCAGTGTTTTGATACTATACTGTCACCTGACATGTAACACATTTTACTTGGGGCAAAAAAGGAATTTTTCAGCACTCCCAGCCCACGGGCCACTTCCGTACCCGCCCCCTACTTCAACTTAAAGCAACTTAAAGGGCAAAATTGTCTCATATTTTTTACATTAAATCAAAGGCTGGAAGTAGGGGGCGGGGCCTGAAGCTTAAATGTTTTATAATGTTGTGGAGTGATAATTTTGTACAGCTTGTTTATTTAAGGAAAAAAATCCAGAAAATTATTAAGGGATATTTTTTATTACATTTGTGTATTCTACTTTCTAAACACTCTACCTGAAAAAACTTTTAATTTGTTGTTGAATGATCATTTTGTAAACTGTTTTGTTGTCGTTCTATTGTTTCAGAACAAAAACTTTTTAAAGTTTTTTAAAGTATTTTCTATTTACCTATAACCTTTGCCCAATTCTATTCTGGCTTTTAACTAATTAATGATCCAAAGTGAAGAAAAAAAATCACAAAACACTTAAATTTCATAAAAATTCTTCATAATTATTAAAAAAGTATCGGTATTGGTATCGGTATTGGTATCAGTATCGGCGATACTGGCCCTGTATTTACTTGGTATCGATTGATACCAAATCTTGCTGTATCGCACACCACTATCTCAAACTACTCCTTAGTCGATGACAGGTGCGATGCAAACTGGAAAAGGACGACAGCAAAAGTAAAAGATGGACTTTTTCAAATTTTTTGGCTGCAGTGGGAAAAGCGCTCTCTTGCTCAGAGACTAAATGGTGAGGGTCTGCAGACAAGCATCTTCTGTGCAAACTGTTGTTGACCAATACACAGTCTTCCCTACCAACCACGGGTTGCAAGGGGGACACTGGCAGTTTTCTAGAATGTGTGACTGAGGCCTAAGTGTAAAAAAGCTTTTTAATGCAGTAAAGCTGACCATTTTAACATAAGGGTCTGTATGGGGTTAATTCCCTTTTTTCTAGCCTCAAGTGGCAACTGAATTTTTCAGCTCTGGAGGTTCGTCCTTGGGAAATACAAACTCTTCTGTCACTTTTTGTTTGTTTGTTTCTCGCTTTTTCCTCTCAAATTTTTTTCCTTTTTTTTCAAATAAAGGGTTTAAGGTTATGAAAGTGCTGTTGTACAGAATATGGAGCCCTTTGAGTCAAACTTATTTTATTTTATTGATCTAAAACCCCAAAGTCCCCTTAAGGTCTCTGTCTACCATGCCTTTTCCTCTGCAGATTTTGTCTATAAAGAAACAGTGTGTCCAGACGGTTGGGTGCCATGGAACGAAGTTTGTTACAAATTAGTGAAGGACAAGTCAAAAAACTTCAACGACGCCCAGCAGTATTGTAAAGATATAGAGGCAGGAGTTTTAGCCAGTTTCCACTCGATTGACAGCAAAGAGATGCTCAGCACTAACTTCCATCAAGGTAAAACTTGCCACATTTCCCTTGTCATAATGGGATGATTTCTGACATGTTTTGTTTTTCTCTTATTACAGTGTACTACAGAAGTGAGTATACCCCTCACATGTCTGCAGATATTTAAGTATATCTTTTCATGGGACAACACTGACAAAATGATACTTTGACACAATGAAAAGTAGTCTGTGTGCAGCTTATATAACAGTGTAAATTTATTCTTCCCTCAAAATAACTCAATAACTCTTTTGTTGCTGCTGGTTTAGACATTAATGGCTGTATATTGAGTTATTTTGAGGGAAGAATAAATTTACACTGTTATATAAACTGCACACAGACTACTTTTCATTGTATCAAAGTGTCATTTTGTCAGTGTTGTTCCATGAAACGATATACTTAAATATCTGGAGAAATGTGAGGGGTGTACTCACTTTTGTGATACATTGTATGTAAAAGATATTTTTTTAAGGCCGCCATAAAGTAAGCACTGAGGTTTCATGATTTACACACTGCTGCCTTATTTGTGGTGAGAAAGACTTCCAAGCCTATGCTTTGACTGCTTGAGTCAAATTTAAACACAGTCAGAAATTGGAAATGTTTGTATGTGTGTTATTGTCCATCAGATGGCAAGCCTTTGGATGTGTGGATCGGTCTGAGGGGCTTCGGCATGAACCCTGCTGTGTTCAATTGGACCGATGGGTTACCAATAACCTTCACTTACTGGAGCCCATCACAACCAGTCCAGCCTACTCAGAATCCCAGCTGCGTCTCTTACACTGGAAAGGTGTGTGTGTGTGTGTGTGTGTGTGGGTGTGTGTGCGTGCATGTGTAGACTATGCATTTGTCTTTTTTTGTGTATGAGGCTTACAGAATCAAACCTGATCCCTTCCCCACAGTTTCATTCTTGGCGGGTTGAGAACTGCGCGCAAATGCTGCCTTTCATGTGTCAGAAGAAAGGAAAGTTCAATGAATCAGCAGTACAGGTCGGATGTAACCTGGGTGATGTGAGTATTCCCTACATGACCCAATTTTTTTTAATTACCAGCTGGCAGCATTTTATATTTACTATTAAATGTATAGTCAGTTGGGCGTCCTGGTGGCTTAGTGGTGAAGCTGGCGACCACATGTGTATGTTGTAGTGCGTGCGGCGCAGGTTTGAGTCCCGGCCTGTTGCCAGCTTGCCTGCGTGTCCTTCACCCATTTCCTGTCTCTTTCCACTATTGATAAAAGCTGCTGTAGCCAAAAAAATTATATATATATATATATATATATATATATATATATATATATATATATATACACACACACACACACACACACACACACAAAGTCAGTTAGGTCCTTCTGTGCCTCCACAGCAGCAACATAAATTAAAGTGTGTTTGATTGAAGAATGTAGAAGCCATGCACGTTTGCTGGTGTTCTAAAGAGAAACTTACTGTAAAGGTCAGATGATTTTTATAGCACTATGGAGTCATAAAGTGGTTGAAAGGAGATGTGCAACTCTATTTGCAGTCATTGTAAGAGCCAAGGAGTTGTGTAAACACAAAACACTATAATACTTGATGGTGGGGAAAAAAACATTCATATGTGACTGTTTGCAGTACAGTCCTGCAGGATGCATGTCATAACTTTAAGTATAAGAGAAACATAATTATAGCCTGATAAAATCTGACAGTTTTCAACTGCCCAGGGTTGGAGGAGACACGGCAACTCCTGTTATCAAGTGAACTCCAAACAAGTGTCCTTCAAAGACCGGTGCAACATCACTATAAGAAACGGGTAGGGACTTTTTCAGCTGATCAGAAGTACATGTGAAGAATTTCTGATATCAGTTCAAAAGATGACCTCTATTTCTACAATAACGCCATACGATATGAGGGCATTAAGTTTCTGTGGTTTTGCAGTAAAAGAAAGTCACTCACATTTGGCTGTTCTTTCCAGGTTTGAACAGGCCTTTATTAACCGTCTGCTTCAAAAGACAACAGGCAAGGAAGCTCAGTATTATTGGATAGGGCTACAGGACACCAAGAACACTGGGGAGTACCAGTGGGTGAGCAAAGGTGGATCAGTGGATGTGGCAAATTACACCAACTGGGGCTGGTTTGAACCAGGTAAGAAGCCTTTTGACCATTAAGAATCTAGTGCAGGAAAAGTACGCATATATAAATTGTCATAACCAACTATAGTGTTGTAATATGCTGTATGTAATTCTGAACCTCTGATATTAGGGTGTTTTTTTGTGTGTGGAGGCTCAGATTTACTGATTTTTACCATTTCATAAAATCCACCATTTAAAAACAAAGGTTTCATGAATGTGAAATCTACCAGGCATACTCATATATTAGACCCCTGTATGTTGGTCATTAACAAACAGCCCTTACATGAAATGAATACAGCTATGAGGTATGGTTATAAAGTTCTGAGTCTGGCCTTAAAAGAGAATCAAAAACCATACCTGGTGTGAATTTGGCCAGTTTCTTTTTCAAGACTGAAACTTCCATTTGCACCTGGATTACTTCCAGCACAGCTACTGTTTTGAAATTTCTCCTACTGATTTGGTGCAAACTTCCTCAACATAGCATAAGGATGTTTTATTTGCTTTTATATATGCTGTATAAGCTATCTAGAGAAATGTCTGTATGTCCCAGAATACTCGTTAACATTCAGTCATGGTAAAAAGAAAGAACACACTTTGGCAATTCTAAGGTTTTACACATCAGGATATAAAAAATATCTAGTCCTTAAGGAAGTCTTAAAATTAGGTAAATACATGCCAAGCAGCAGCACATGACATATTAGACAGTGCCATTATTTATTTAGCAAAAACTAAGCCAAAATGCAGAAACAGTGTGAAAAACAAAGTACAGCATCCAGTAGTACAACCACTTTTAGCAGCAATCAGGTGAAGTGATCATTTTCTGTATAGCTTTATCAGTCTCTCACATCATTGTGGAGAAATTTTGGCCCATTCTTCTTTACACTGTTGCTTCAGTTTGTTGAGGTTTGCAGGCATTCATTTATGCACAGCCCTCTGAAGGCCCTGCCACAGCATTGCAATCAGGTTGAGGTCTGGCCTTTAGACCATTACAGCACCTTGATTCTTTTCTTTTTCAGCCATTCTGTTGGAGATTTAACTGCTGTGCTTGAGATCATTGTCCTTCTTCATGATATAATTTTGGGCCAAGCTTTAGCTGGCAGCCTGATGGCCTCACATTTGACTCTAGAATATTTTGTTATACAGAGGAGTTCATGGTGGACTCAACGACTGCAAGGCACGCAGGTCCAGTAGCTGCAAAGCAAGCCCAAATCATCAGCCCTCCACCACTGTGCTTGATAGTTGCTATGAGGTGTTTGTGCTGCTATGTTCTGTTTGGTTTTCACCAAACATGGTGCTGTGCATTATGGCCAAACATCTCCAGGCAGCCCTTCCAAACAAGCCATACTTGTTCAGTCTTTTTCTAATTGTGTTGTCATTAACTTTAATGTTTAACATGCTGACTGAGTCCTGTAGAGTCAGAAATGTAGCAGCAACTGCTTCTCTAAGATCATTGCTGATGTCTTTCCTCTGAATGCTCCAGACCAGCAAACTGCCAAAACTTCAGCTTTATAGAGGTGCGCACACTTGCTGATGATCAATAAATCAAGTGAATTTGATTAGCAGCAGCTGACTGCTGCTTACCTTTCTAATTCCTATAGATGAAGTAAGCGTGTACTTTTTCTGCTTTTGGAGTAATTTTGGTTAAATAAATAATGTCACAGTTTAATATGTCATGTATTCATTTGAGATTGTATTTACCTAATTTTAAAGACCAGATGATTTTCATTATTTCTTGATATGTAAAGCCATAGAATTTCTACCATGATTGTAAAGGTAAAATATATAAATGCCCATAAGATGGTGCTAGTTATGGGAAAAAAGTTTTTCTTTGTCCTAGAGCTTAACTTTCTATCACTTCTTTTATATTAGTATTTTATACAATTGTCTGAGAACATATAGAGAACATAAGTGATTACAATTAATTTGTGTTTCATCATCCTTTTAGAACGTCTTGGAGGGTGTGCTGTTATTTCCACTGCAAAACCTGTGGGTAGGTGGGAGGTGAAAAACTGCACTCTTTTCAAGGCTGGCACCATTTGTAGAAGAGACCTCAGTCCACCTCCCCCCCCAGAACCAGAGCCAGACCCAAACGCAACCTGTCCTAATGGCTGGGTGTCTAAGCCAGACATCAAATACTGCTACAAGGTGTGTGTGTGTGTGTGTGTTTCTCATTAGGTGCTGTCATTTTTTTTGGCAAAGGTGAAAATGGTTGTAGCAGGTGTGGCAAAGGCACTGCACTGATTTTAAACATCAAGGTCTGTTTGCAGGGCTTCAGGAGCGCTTCTTCTGCAAGGAAGCAATACGTAGTAGTGATGCAAAAATCAATCCCCCCCCCCTCCCAGAATCTCATCTCTTTTTGAATTATCATCTAGTGCAGAAGCTGCTTCTGATGATTGTCTTTTGAGTTTCTTATGTTACACCTATGGCACAGATAGTAACTTGAATCTAAATGAAGTTCTGTGACAGCTGAATTGACTTTGTTCACAAGCTACACAATCTAAGCTGTTGTAAATGGATGTTTCACCATGTCAGGTGTTTCATAAAGAAAGGCTGAGCAGGAAACGCTCCTGGGAGGAGGCCATGAGATTCTGTCAGGCTCTGGGAGCCAATCTGCCCAGCTTCACAAACTGGGAAGAGATGAAAGCCCTACACAGCATTATGAGAGAGACTATCAGGTATACACACAATCAACACAAGTTACATTTCCTGTTAAAGCACTAGCGGTGCTTACTGGCACAGGTAACTGGTTTAACTAGTGACATCATTGTTAGGTTGCAGAGAAGTGTGACATCATTTATGGTAGCAAATCAAGCATGAGAACCTACAGTGCTATCTGAAGTATAACATAATAGTAAAAACAAGGTTGTTTTTTTTTTTGTCACACTGAAGGAAAAAAAAGCCCAATTTGCGTACCAGTACAAACTTCATTTAGTGGTTGCTGGAGGTTGCAAAGATTTTGGGTAGTTTGGGAGTGGTCTCTAGGCCTGTGTGACTGGTGTTTTACACTCATTAGTGGGTTTACTGGTGAAGATGTTAGTGTAGCAGGATGGCAGGATGAAGTCAGGTGAGAGCTAGCTCACCAGTAACAGCAGATTGTCCATAAATCCCATCTTACTCCAATAAATTTAGTGAAAACTTCCCAGTTTAAAGTCATTAACGAGAGACAGATGTTAGTGATGATCCCTGGCTCTCCATCAAGGTGGCCCTTCAAAAAAAATCTGTCCTGCACATCATTCTTAGAAACTTTAAAGGAGCCTCAGCTGTTCTGCAGACGTTGGCATCCAGGGAAGACAAGTTGCAGAACAAAGGCAAATCTACGTAATCGGGGCCCATCATATCTTAAAGATCTTAAAGATCTTGAACACTACATTCTCAGATCTCAGTACTACACTCTCAGACTGCTGGCTCACTTGTGGCTCCTAGAGTTTCTAAAAGTAGCACAGGAGGCAGAGCCTTCAGCTATCGGAAACCTCACCTGTAGAACCAGTTCCCAGGTTGGAGTCAGGAGACAGCCACTCGCTCTACTTTAAGGATTGGGCTTACAACTTTCCTTTCTGATAAAGCTTACAGTCAGGGCTGGATCAGGTGACCATCCTTTCCTTGTCCCTCCCATAGTGTGTGTTTTATCCCATTTTGTCTTTTTAAAGGGGAGTTTTTCCTTCCCGCTGTTGCCAGTTGCTTGCTTATAGGGAGTCATTTGATTGTTGGGGGTTTCCCTCTAATACTGTAGGGTCTTTACCTTATAGTATAAACTACCTCAAGGCAACTGCTGTTGTGAATTGGTGCTATAGATATAAAACTAAATTTAATTTAGCTAGCTATTTAACTGTGTGCTGCAATGACATTAGTTGAAGTAACTTAAATTCTATCAGCAGAAACATTAATGCTAAAGTGGTGTTATTTATAACAGTTATATTATTAAGGGTTAGATCACGCTTATGAATCTGCCCCTCTATGTTTTGTTTTTTTCAGGCATTTTCTAACATGCATTATGTGTTAAACTAATGTCTGATAGTGCGATTACTGGCAGGACTCTATGGGCCATTCATGCATGGACAAGTCAACATTCATTATTGCTTTTAACCTTTATACACATTTCTAACAAAAAAGGTGGGGACGGCAGGTGGCGACAGTCTTTTCCTTATCAGACCGGCACAAATAGTCGCTTTAATGAGGAGACGACTTGTAAACATGTTGGTTCATCTTTGTAGGAGTGTACCTCAGAGTCCAAGGTTGTCTCTTTGCTCACATAAACATTCAGAGCACTCAGCTCAGTCATTAAAACAAACACATACCATTTCCTGACTCACATTTCACACTTTGCAGTTGAGTCAGTGAGGGACAAAATAAAAAGCTTGCGTGAAACATCAAAATATCCTAATGCTTAAGAGGATATTTTAACTATAATTGTTATCTTCTTATTTGAAAGAAGGGTGGTTAAGTAACATGAATGATGGCAGTGTGCTCCCCTTGTTGCAGTGATAATCGGTACTTCTGGGTTGGCCTGAACAGAAGAGACCCAGCAAATCTCTCCTGGCAGTGGAGCGACGGGCGGCCTGTGAGTATCCCGGCTCTAATCACATGTATATAATTTTGTTTAACCTGGCAGAGACTGCACCTTTACTTATCTGTAGTTTTGACAGTTATCTCATGTGGGTATTCTACAATGTACCTGCAATAGGTATCGCTGAATGTTTTACATGAAGATTTCCACGAGGACGATGCCTACAATCGGGACTGCACCGCTTTCAAGGTGGGCTGGGTGTACTTATGCTGCTAAGTGGAGACTTTAATAAAGAAGAGAACTTTTGGTGAAAGCTTTATTCTCAGTTCCCTTACACAGTCATGCATAATCAGTCATAATCTAATCAGCAGTCTTTATTCTTTCTCTTCGATTATCGAACTCAGCATTAAGAGTTGTTTAATGTTGTCAGACACAACCAGTTATTAGAATTGTGATGCAGATCTTTTAGTTCATTTCATTTTTTTGGTGATGTTTGTGCAAACCATCTGTGTCCGCAGACAATGAAGAACACCTTGAAACACATGTTTTTCTTTCTGCTGCACGACTTACCTCCCACACCTTTCTACCCCACACCCTTTCACTGTGACGCGCAGCTGGAGTGGGTCTGCCAAATACCTCGCGGTGAGCCTACCCATGTAACCAATGCTGTGTAGTGTATGCTTGCACCAAATAAAGACTGGTGCTGGTTTGGGAAGAGTCCAGATCGCTTGTTAAACTAATTAACAGGAATGTTATTGTAGGGTCTTTACCCACAATACAAAGCGCCTCGAGGCGACTGTTTGTTGTGATTTGGCGCTATATAAATAAAATTGAATTGAATTGAATTGAATTGAATTTGGGGGCCACAAAGTGAATGAGACATTTGTACAGTTTTGCGTAACACAGCAGAGATGTTCTTCGTGTAATTTAATTTCTGCATCATTCTTTCTTTGATGTTTCAACAGGAGTGACACCAAAAATCCCAGATTGGTACAATCCCGGTAATGCCGACATCTTTTCAGAACCTATGCTTAAAGTATCTGTTAGGACCGTGATTCAACACCTCTTTTCTCAGATAATCCTCTAACTGAATGCTGCATGTATTGTGACTAGAGTTGTTTGTGTTGCTTTTCAGATGGGCATCATAAGTCATCTGTCTTTGTGGATGGAGCAGAGTTTTGGTTTGTCAATGAACCGTTGCTCAATTTTCACGAGGCGAGGCTCTTTTGCAAATCACAAGACGGTACACTGGCAACTCCAACTACCTCCACTGCTGCTTTCAAAATCCAGAATTTGATAGATAAAGTAAGTGACACACTACTTACTGTACGTGCCAATGTGTAACGCTAAAAAGAGCATCATCAGAAACCTTCAATTACAGCTTTTGATGCTTTTTGCCTCGGGTTTGACTAAAGTCTGTTCCCAGTGAATTTTTAGTGTATTGAGTTAATTCAGTTTAAGAGCAGAACTACAGTAAGTAAGCTTTTACATATCAAGACATGGAATAATGAGGAATAAAAAAAATATATCGGTTGGTCCTCACTAGGTTCTAAAATGATCTAAACACATCCTCAGATGAATCAGAGCACATGATCATTTGTTTAACAAAAACCAAGCTGAGAAATGCAGAAGCAGTTTGATTCAGTCTCTCAAATCACTGTGGAGGAATTTTGACCCACTCTTCTTTACAGTGTGGCTTCATTCATTGAGGTTTGCAGGGATTCATTTAAGCACAGCTCTCTTGAGGTCCTACCACAGCATTTCAGTTAGGTCTGGACTTTGGGCCATTGCAGCACCTTGAGCCTTTCTGTAGATTTGCTGCTGTGCTTGACATCATTGTCCTGTTACATGACCCAACTTTGCAAACCTAAACCATGCTGCCATGTTCTGGCTGCTGCTTAGACTCTTAATTCCTATAGAGGCTGTTAGGGTAAGGATAGTTCTTAATTTCTAAAAACAGTTATCTGCATATGAATAAGCAAGTTACGTAGGGCAGGGGAAAAATTTAGTGCTTGAAGTTTCCTGGTTCAAATTCAAAGTCAAGCTTGAGCAGGCTTTGGTTGCACATAAATAATCTGTGTGGAGAGCTAAAAAAAAAAAAAAAGAATCACATTTGCTGAAATGCAATTTTTCTAAGCTTTTTCATAATTTATCACAATTTGTAAAGATTGACAAGAGGAGGGAAGATAAAGACATGGCCTTGGATATCTGCCAGCTACTCATGGAGTCTCAAAATCTTGGGCGTTGCCTCCAAAGCCTGAGTTTCTTCAGCTAGTAGGGATTTCTTAGAACTTAATTTTAAAGAAATTGGCAGCTAATAATGAAGGGGACAAACACTTAAAAAATGGGAGTCTTGTCACAAGAGAAATTCTTGTTGGTTGGTTCTTGGTTGGAAAAAGCTGACGGCTCATTGATGACAATGCAGCAAAATAGGAAAAACCAGTAAGGCAATGCAATATACATTTTGTCTTGAAGCTATTCACAAATAAACAGAAACCTCAGTGCCATAAAATTTTAGAAGCACTTAATACACTGTCTAATAAGTTTGATAAAAATGTGAAATTTAGGTCACCTCAGATTTTGATAACATCAATTTCACTTTTTTGAACAGTTATCAAATCATTCGGAGCAAAGCTGGTGGATTGATATGAGAGAGCCTGGGCGCGTATTCCCCATGACGTAAGCCAGTCACTCACAGATCTTTCTGAACTTTGAACTTGTACAGTATAGATGTGGTAAAATGTGATACTGAAATACACTAAAATTATTTATCTTGTAGGTACAACTCTTTATACCATCACCATTTATTTTCCCTGGGTAGATGCACCTACATCACCCCTGAAAGTTCCTTTCCAGGTAAGTAAACATCAAAGAGTTTGTAAAAGATGAGAATTATTAGTTTTGCATTGTCTATGAGTGACTTTTCTTACTTATTCTCTCCTTACAGAGAATTGTGATGCACATTACTTTGATCTGATTAATGAGAGACAGCCTTATAGTCACCACTACTACTACTTATATACATATTTACTGTCATATTTAAACTTGCAGCGTTTGATCGCAGTTGCCTGGAGCGTTTTCCATTTGTGTGTGAAAGAAAGAACGTCACATCAGTGGAGAAAAACCCTTTGGAGCCTCAGCCTGGAGGACTGCCCTGTGGAACTGAATCCATCGCCTTCAGAAATAAAGTCTGGCACTTCCTCACCTTTATTACATGATACTTTAAAATTCCAGTTCTTGTGTTTTTTTTCTTGTTTTTTTTCCCTGACTGATTCTGGTTGACAAAATTGCCACTAAACCTAAAAGAGGTTAAAGATAAGGAAACAATGATATTTTTTTAATACTACAGAAGAAAAGAGGTGATTTTAATGTAATGCTTCCTTCAGTGTCTGAGTGATAGAGACTTTGACAATTTGGTCATTAGGCCAACGTTCATGTATATTATTCAGATTAGTAACCTTTTGCCTGAGGTACACTGAAGATGAATTAACACGTTCTGCTGGCATCCTTTTCCAGTGCTACACGCTGATGAGTAGTACACGTCCTCTCTCCTTCCAAAATGCCAATGATGAATGCCGATCAGTGAAGGGAACCTTGGTCACTATCTCTGATCAGGTGGAACAAGGTGAGAACCCCCCCCCCTTTTATTTATTTATTTTAAATAATTAAGACAGGTATTGTTAGCACGCCTCTCACGATGATCTTAAATATCTTTGTTTGACAGAGCTTTATACTTTGTGAGCTGAGAGATAGAAGTTCCCGACAGTGCAAATGTGCACTCCACTGTGCAAAACATTATAGATTTTATATCTGTAACATATGCATTTCAGACTTCATCAACACCCTCCTGCCGCTCATCAAAGGCATGAACAGAACATGGATTGGTCTGAAGATCCAGAAGAACGTACCTTCGTGGGTTGACAGGTCCACGGTTAACTACATAAATTTTAACTCTCTGCTTCTGGGCATGCACAAGGTCGTGGAGGTTAATGTAAGTTCCCCTCAGCTTCACTTTCCTTCTGTATTAACAGGAAGCCAGTCAAAGATAAACTGCTTCAGGTCATATCGCTTTCAGGTGGACTACATGTTTGAAAGTGACAGAATTATGTATTTGTAGGGTTATGAGCCACTAGGCTCATTTCCACTTGAGGCAAGGGTTTATGACCGCATTATCATAATACGCCCAAATCTCCAGCTAATTATTTTAATGCAAACCTCAGAGGAATTAGTTGTTTTCTGTCTCTCTTGATAGCCATGGGATCTGGAGAGCTTTGATTTGTGTGCATTCATGCTCCATAACTCCAAGTCTGATATGCTGGGTACCTGGGACTATACCAGCTGCTCACAGCCTCTACAACTGGCTGTTTGCCAACACTATGCAGGTAAACCTCCGCTCACTTCTAGCACCGCATCATCCAGATTTACTGCAAAACATGCGTGTTTATCTTGAGATTTATGTTTATTAATGTTTAACTCATTGATGTTTAATATGAAAATATACAGATGAATGGGTGACAAACACCGCGTAGCAACCCAGGCCTCTTTTTACAATACTGGCCTAGGGCTTAACATCATTAAATGAACATCCACGGAATAAAGAAACAGTGAGGACCTTCCTTGCATGTCATTTCCCATCACTCTCACCTCTAATTTCCTATCTTATCACCATAGCAATCTCTCCGGTAAAAGACGGAAGTGTGAAGAAGATACATTTCGCTCTAACAAAGGCGCAAAGAGACAGGTCTCTGGCATAGCCGTCATGTGATGATAAGACACATTATTTCTCCTTTCAGATAAGCTAGAGGAGGCCCCCATCCAAACAGAAACTTTAGTTGTCAATAACCACACCCTGCTGCTGCTGGTCAAAAATCTCACGTGGTCTCAGGCTTTAGAGGAGTGCAGAAAAAACGACATGGAACTGGCAAGCGTGGCCGATAACTACATGCAGTCCTTCCTCACTGTGAATGTGAACCGTGCAAAAACACCCATGTGGATTGGCCTCTTTAGTGAAGACGTAAGTGGACTAAAAGGAGTTTCTCTTTTGTTTTGCCATTTGTACAGTTATTCTTGAAATGATTTTCTGCCTTTTTTGCATTCAGGACGGGATCCACTACCACTGGGCTGACCATAGTCACACTGTGTTCAGTCGCTGGCCTTCCGATGTCACTAGCGGCGCTTGCGTTTACGTGGACACCGATGGTTTCTGGAAAGCCACCGAGTGTGAGGACACGCTAGGAGGGGCTGTTTGCCACAAATCAAGCAGTAAGTGAGGCAATAGAGTAGAAAGAAATAGAAATTCTAGTGGTTAAAGTGCTGATGCATGAAACATGTTTCCAGACAGGAAAAAACTGGCGCACTGCACTGTTTGTAGTTCTCTCAGAAATTGTAGTAAAATGAGGTTGAAGATTTCCAAGAACAAAGCAAACTATTTTAACCTTTTATATACCTGGAACTATTTTTTAGACAATAATATGAAAATAATTTGTTAATTTTTGTTTTCTTCAGTTCCAAAACATCTTGCAGCTTTAGCAGTCTCTAAAAACACTAACTATGGTTTAACATCCTTTTCTTTTTCATCTCCTGGTGTCAAAGCTTTACAGGTTTCTCCTTTATTTTTAATTTGTTTGTTTGTTTGTTCTTAGAAGGTATAAATATGCAAAGCTGATCCTTTTCAAACACATCAAAGCTTTTAACTAACTAAATAATCCTGTTTTAACAGACGAGAGCCTCCCTACACCAGAGGATCCTTTAGTGAAGTGCCCCCATAAAAAAAATGGTCCAAACTGGATCCCCTGGAAGAATAATTGCTACTCCTTTCAGCTGGTCGGCTCCAGATGGGAGTCGTTTGATCAGGGACGCATTGAGGATACCTGCAGAAAACTTCGTAAGAGTCTGACAACATTAGGCACATGTTACATCCTGGCGTGGCGGAAGTTGCTAATGATGGTGTATTGATGTTTTAGATGCAGATGCAGAAATCCTGACTATCCGAAATGCAGAAGAGAATGATTTTATCAAGAATCAGCTGCTGCCATTTGAATCACTGGTCCAGTTTGTATGGCTGGGATTGTTCAAAGATAACAATGGTGGGTATTTCATTTAGACTACAAGTCTCTGTCTAATAGATGCTTCATTTTCTGTTGTCTTGTTACAAAAACTTATGAGACCAGAGGTCCTTTATCATCCTCCAAGACAGATGGCTCAGTCACACTAAAGTAAAAAATAGCTAAATCCTTGCAGCTCGGAAAAAGTGGAGGTTGTCCAATGGTTTAATTTGGCAACTGATTAGAAGTACTAGTGGCAACCAACTGGTTGTCCAGAGTTTGAGTGTGCAACACCCTCAGTCTCTAAGAGACCACTTTTGATTGCAGGGTAATTGCAATTGACTGGTGTGAGGCAACCTGTCTCCAAATAATCGCGGCCCAACTTGGACCAACTGTAGTCACTCTCAGACAGCTTGGTGAAGGTTTCCAAATAATTGTCATCTAATTCATAAATACAGACAGATTGCCAACATGTTGCAGGTAATCTGAGTCAGTCTACAATGTGTGATGCAACTGGTTGCCAACTGGTTATATTCTAGTTATTTTCCACTATAAAAGCAAGGTTGCCAAGCCCTGTGTCATTTTGCAGTTACAGTGCCACCTTTTAGCAATTACAGTATGTGACTATTTGTGGATGAATTTCTGTTTTAGATCTATGAGGTTTTGGCTGGACTCTGAATGGAAGTCATTAATGTGAATTTCTGTGAACATAGACAGGAACAGATTTGTGATTTTCACTGACTTATCACATTTAATTGCCGTATTATCGCAAAGAGATTGCAACTGCCAACTTGACTGCCTTCGATTGCAAACTGATAGCAGACTGTCTTGATACACCAAAGTTGCTTTGAAGACTGGTACTGACTGTCACAAAAATTTTGGTTGCGCCACAGTCTCCAGCCACTGTTTTCTGTAGTGCGACTATAGCACCAGGCAGGGGAATGTATTCATTGTTGTGTTTGTTTGTTTATAAGCAAATTTTTTTTGAAAAATTATGTTGCCAAGCCGGAAAAGGTCTGAGATCTGATTGTATAATAGTAGCAGCCTAATTTTGCCCAGTGTTTTAGGCTTATGCCATTACATGCATATGATATTAACACTGATAATAGATCTTATTGTGTATGTGTATGTGTGAATGTGCCAGAGTTAACAGTGATTGTCTTCTGCTGCAGATAACCAGACAAGGTGGTATGATGGCACAAACGTCCAATATTCCAATTGGGCGAAAGGTCGACCAGATTTTGATGGGCCTTTCTTGGCTGGTCTCACGACTGATGGCACATGGATTCTCATCCAAAGCCAAAAGCTATACTCAGTATTCAAACAGAAGACAATTGTGGGCTGCAAACTGGACTATGGTACATTATTATTATTGTTTATTTTTTTATTTTTTTATTTTTTATTGCCTGTTTCTGTTATTGTAAGAACTAAAAATACTTGATGATAAAAAAAATAACATTATGTGTTTAATCCTTCTCTCCTAAGAACCCAAAAAGGAGTACAACAATTCAGCCATGAATTTTCAGTACTATGGTACCTTAGCTTATAGGGTTGTGACCCGTAAGTTGAATTGGTACCAGTCTCTAGAAGAATGTGGTGAGCTTGGAGGCCACCTGGCAAGTGTCCATGACGTGCAGCACAATGCACATCTGGGGCTAATTTCCAAGATAGATGGCTTCTCACTCTGGATTGGCCTGTCCAACCATGATGTAAGAACTTTGGGCATTGAGAATCTGAGCAAAAATATAAAATTCATTATAACTGAGCTGTACAGAAACAATGAGTCCATCCAAACTGCATCTCATTTGGATTCCATCCATTTGTTTTTGCCACACTATTCCCTGACATCCCTAACGCTTTCCTTCTCTGTGCAGGTCAGTGGCTCAGTCTATGAATGGTCTGATGGCACAAAATTTGACTACAATGCCACCATCTCCAACTCAAGCAGGAGCTCCAACCCAGTCAAACTAGAGGCTACCTGTGTTTATATAAACACTACTGGAGCCTGGGTAAGGACTAGCTGCGATGCTACAATAGACGGCGCCATCTGCTACATGACCAACGTCACTTCTGCTTTCCAAAGTAAGACATTAAGTTGCATAGAAAAAAACTGTTTTTTCTTTAATAAATTAGGAAAGAGGGATTATCTATAATCCAACAGGACTAAATAGTTTACAATAATGACTCGGAGGTGAAAACACGTAGCTTCAAATCTTTGGATAAAACTATAAATTGTAGAAGCGGGACATCTACCTGTGATTTTTAGTTTGTTTTGGATAGGCACTCACTATTGTCCATCTTCTTTCTCTGTTTTTTTTAATAAGGAGCCAAACTAAAAGATGGTCCAGTAGCTAGTCATTGCCCTCAAAGTGATGGTAAGTCCAAGTGGGTTCAACACAAGGATCACTGTTATGCCTTTGACATGAGCTTCTACAACTACACACTCTACAGCATGGAGCAGGCCAGGACTGTCTGTCAGGCGATGGGTGAGTTGCTGTTTACGGTGCAAAGATTTTAATAATATTTATCTGTGTAAACTTTATTATGCACCTGTTTTTATACATCTGTGCTGTAACCAAGTTCATGATGTTTTCAGGTTTACTTTTGGTCCAATATTTGTGAACACAGTATCTCAGATTTCCTCAAATTTAACTCAAATGTTCATTTGGACTCAATGGTGAACTGATGACTTTATAATCATAACGGGGTTGGGGAGGTAATGGCATAAACTTGAGCTACACTTGGAGGCGTATAACCACAAGGTGGTAATTGCGGCTTTTCTCTGCTGACAGATTCTCAACTACTGACCATCAAAACCAAAGAGGAGAATGATTTTCTGGCCAAGTACATTACTGAACACCCGCTTATCACCAGTCAAGTGTGGCTCGGCATAGATCTCGATTCTCAAGGTAGGCGCCATAATTTATAATGAAAGCTGGACAGTAAAGGGTTTAGATAATTTTGGAAGCCCTGTTTGCCATTTTAAATGATTTTGTTTATGACTATATTCAGAAATGTCACACAGTAGCTCATGAGAAATCTGAGAGATCTAAGAAGGAGAATTATAGAGTTGCACAAGTTGAGAAGGTCTCTTGGAGTCATTTCTAAACAAGTGCAGGTTCCAAAATCGTCAATTCAAATGATTGTACTTAAGTACAAGTTATTTGAATGTGTCACCACTTTTCCAAAATCTCGAAGAAGACCTAAGCTGTCACCAACAGATGAGAGGAAGTTGGTTAGGATGTTCAGGAGCGACCCAGGAACCACCAAGGCTCAAGCCTGCCATGAACTGCAAACTGTTGGAACACCACCATCACTGTCCATAGTGGAGCAAGCTTTACATCTCCATGGACTGAGAGGGTGCCAACCAAGAAAAAGCCTCTGCTCCAAAATCGACACCTTCGGGCTCGACTGAAATTTGCAGCTGTCCACATGGACAAGTCAAATGCCTTCTCGAGAAAAGTTTTATGATCAGATGAGACAAAGGTTGAGCTATTTGGCCACAATGGCAAGAGGTATGTTTAGAGGAGTAAAGGTGAAGCTTTCAGACCTAAGAACACTGTAGCAACTGTCAAGCATGGTGGTGGTAGCATCATGCTCGGAGGCTGTTTTGCTGTCAGTGATACTGGTACATTGTACAAAGTGGATGGACTAATGAAGGAGGACTACCTCCAAATTCTTCAACAAACACACATCAGAACTGATTTTGGAGTGGATGAAGCAGGCTAACACTGAGCTTCTGGAATGACCTTCCCAAGATCCTGACCTCGACCACATTGAAAATTTGTGGGCTACTCCTAAAAGCCGGGTCTGTGCCAGGAAACCAACCAATTTAAATTAACTCTACCAATTCCAAGAGGAGTGGTCAAATATCCAGCCGGAATTATGCCAGAAGCTTGTTGATGGCTACCAAAAGCTTCTGGTCAACGTGCAACTTGCTAAGGGACATTTAACCAAATATTAGTGGGGGTGTATGTATATATTTGAATGCGTATGTATACTCTTTACCCTGTGTGGATTAGCTTAACTCCAAAATAAATTCAAATTCACACAAAAAATTCTTGTTTTTAACGTCATTAATGATTTATGTTGTACAATCATTCCACCCTGGAAAAAGAACAGTTCCAAGTAAGCATTAAAAGCCCAAAACTATCATGACATTCATGCTTATGATGAGTCTGGGTGAACATCTGACCACAACTTTACATCACATATAAAAAAAGAAGACATTTTAACATCAGTATCTAACCTGTTGCAAAATGCAGACAAGAAGACTATTCTTTAGTTGGTTTCAAACTTCTCAAAACAAAAGGTTCAATGTATTCAGTGCTTGCATGCTATCTGATCTCCGATTCCTGCTATAAAGCCACTCAGGCAATAATTTTTGCACACTGATAAGCAAAAATATGACTGCCTGTCCAGTATGTTGTTGATTCTTGATTTAGCAAAATAAATAAACAAACTACCCACCCAGCACCAAACAGTTAGGGAACATTAGTGACTGTGTGGCGAATATTTGTAAACATTTATCACATAAAGAGCCAAAATTTTTCCCTCAGATAAAATACAGATATTGGCCCCCTAAATTCACACAGAAAACATTAAATCTTTGTCATTTTTCATTTTCACGTTCCTGTTGCATTATATTTTTGTTTGTCCTCTCAGGTAACCCTGTATCCTGGCAGGATAGTTCTCCTCTGGAATACTCTAACTGGAATTCTCTTATTGGGAAGAAGTCTGAGCCCCAGTGTGCCATCATGACGGCAGATGATGGTGGAACCTGGAATCTGGTTGGCTGCGAGACTAGATACAGTCGTGCTGTTTGCATAACTAAAGCAAGTGAGTATCACAACTGGATTAGAGGAAAGCCTAACACTTTGGGGGAATTTGTTTTGTTGGTGACAGAAGGATGAGAGTGTTACTTTATTATCTGCATGGTAAACAGCAGTTTTTAAATTAATGAAAGCATTTTTCTACACTTTAAAGCCCACAATGACAAAGTGAAAACAAATCCTTAGAGGGGTTTTTTCCCCGAAATTTATTAAAGATGAGACTAGATGAGATCGCTGTACTGTGTAAACTCATCAGACTCTTTTCTGTGACTTCAGTTTGTTTTAACTGTCTGTGAATTGTGTCCAGAGCTTCAGTAGAATCCATCTCTTTCTGGGCATAGTTTACAAAGGCATGTTAATTTAATACTGCATGTCAGGACAAAATCATTTCTCCAGATGCATTTCTTTACATTTTTGTATGCAGACACTTATCTTGGCCTTAGTATTCGACATATTTCAAGGTTATACACTCACTGGGCACTTTATTAGGTACAATTTGCTAGTAGTGGGTTGTCCCCTTTTTGCCTTCAGAACTGCCTGAATTCTTCATGGCACAGATTCCACAAGATGCTGGAAACATTCCTCAGAGATTTTGGTCCATAATGACATGATAGCATCACACAGTCGCTGCAGATTTGTCTGCTGCACATCCATGATGCAAATGTCCTGTTCCACCACATCCCAAAGGTGCTCAGTCAGTACAAAGGGTCCCAAAAGTGTGCCAAGAAAATACCTCCCACACCATTACACCACCAACAGCCTGAACTGCTGACACAAAGCAGGATGGATCCATGCTTTCATGGTCATTATGCCAAATTCTGACTCTACCATCAGAATGTTACAGCATAAATCAAGACTTATCAGACTAGGCAATGTTTTTCCAGTCTTTGTTGTCCTATTTTGGTGAGCCAGTGTGAACTGCAGCCTCAGTTTCCTGTTCTTAGCTGAAAGCAGTGGCACCCGGTGTGGTCTTCTGCTGTTGTGGCCCATCTGCTTCAAAGTTTGACTTCTTGTGCATTCTTCAGAGATGTTCTTCTGCATACCTTGGTTGTAGCCAGTAGTTATTTGACTTACTGTTGCCTTCCTATCAGCTTGAAGCAGTCTGGCCATTTTTTTCTGACATCATCATGGCTTTTTCTTTCAGAGAACTGCCACTCACTCGATAGTTTCTCTTTTTTAGACCATTCTCTGTAAAGCCTTGAGATGTGAAGCCTAAGTTGTGAAGGAAAATGCCAGTAGATCAGCAGTTTCTGAGGACCAACAGCCAACCCTTGAACACCCAAGTGTGTGCCTGGATTATTCTATCATTTTTGCTGTAGAATTAAAAAAAAAAAAAAAAAATCTCATCTTTCAGGAACTGTTAGAATTTTCAAAATCACCTTTCTGATGCTCAGTTTGATCTTCAGCAGGTCACCTTGAACACTGAGTCGCTGCTGTGTGATATACCTTAATTGACAGCTGTGATGGTGTGGCATGTTTTGGCAGAAACATTTTTTTTTTAGTTAGTTAATTTGTGTTAATTTACCGACAACAACATGTTACCTCTGAAGCCGGGCTGATCACATGCTGACGTTTGTTCCTCAGAGACTGCAGGCTCCCCGGTGGCATTGGTCTTCTTCATCACGGTCCTCCTCGCTCTCCTTTTAGTCGTCGGCTTTGTTGTCTACAAGAAAAAGAGAACCCTCCTCTCCTCTCCCGTACGCTATGAGAGGGCACTAGATGATATGGACACCACCAGTATAATAGATGCAGAGTGAACCTGCTTCAAGTTTGCAGCCTCAGGAAGTATTGATATTGCCTGCCTCATGTTGGTTTTTTTTTCTTTAATGTAGCCTTTAGTCTTTTTAAAAAAAAAAAAATTATGTTGCTCAAGCCAAATTTTGTCTGTTTTAAATATGTAAATATTGTTTGAGACTTGTGAATATCTGCCAATCAGTTTCTTATTTTGGGTTCTTTAATAAGAGCAGCACATTATACTTTTATTTCAGTGCTTGGACTAATTCTTCCTCAAAAATGTTTTGGTTTTTTTTTTGTTGTTGTTGTTTCTTTTCATTGCCAAAAATGGGATTTTGAGTTGAAATGTATGCAAACTGCAGCCTTAAAAGGTAAAATTGCACTGATGCATGAGTGACTTCAAACATTTACAAACATGTGTTTCTTTAAATATATCTAATAATAATCTGTTAATAATAGTGTTTGATTTACACATGGTGGAAAAATCAGTATATGAATAATGCTTTTAAAAGCAAGGGTCACGTGAAAGTCCAGTAATATTTTGTAATTTTGGTTCGTTTTACCCTGACTGAGACTCTGCTATACTGACCTCACTGCTGTCTGGACTGCTAGCCTAAACTCTGGTCTAAGAAAACATTTGCATTTTAGTTGGACTGTGCTCTAAAATAACTGTCGTGGATGAAAATCTGTCTCACTGTGCCTTCTAACATTACCTGGGTTTTGTTTTAAATGCATTAGCTGATTATAACAGTGATAACAGTGGTTTTTATCAGTATGCGAGCAAAAGTGAAAAAAAAATTTTTTTCATTTTAATCCTGCTGATAAGCTTTGAAATGTCTTAACTTCAAATCAGACACCTATAATTTATATGGCTCAGACTTTACTATGCACTTGACTACTGACCAAGAACGCACTTTAGTACGTTGTGAAGAAATAGCTCCCAAGTCCAAGCACAAGGAGGTTTGGAAAGTTTTTTGTTTTTTTTTAACATGTTTAGATTGCACTGGTGTTTCCTGTAAATATGTGGTGTGTTTATAACTGAGAATGAACCAAAGATGCTCCGAGTCATTTTGAATGTCAAAAGCCCGAGTCTTCCTTCCAATTTGAGGACTTGCCTCAACTGTTAACACAACTGTGGCTTGTTATCCTATTTATATCAAACTGCTGAGCAAATGGTTTTTGTTTACTTTCACGCCATTCCTACACACACTTATCAGCTCAAATCAGGTACCGTATGCTTCCAATAAAATGCACTGTTTTCAATGACTTTTCTTTTTCCGTTATTAATGTTGGGGTGTTTACACGCATTGTTGGGATAAAAGTGTCAACAACAGCATCAATTTCCCCTATCACTACTTGTAGAAATTTGCTTTGATTTACACAAAATACAGAAAAATACACACTCCCCTCCCATCACACCCACAGTAGACATCACTCATAAATGGTGCTGAATGCATTCATCAGGCAAACTAAATATAAACGTGTCCATTGCTACAAAACAAAGATCTCTACACACCATGTGGCCTAAGATCCTACAAATAAAGATATATATTTATCTCATTCTCTAAAATTATCCAGTCTTCCAAATAATCTATTAGAGATCTTTTCAAATGCTGCAGCTCCCGTTTGTCCACTATTGAATAATCTAGGACTGAATGGGATATGAGTCCCTATAATATAAATAATGTCATATACAGTACTGTGCAAGACTTGAGTCATCGTCTCCATTTCTTTATAATGGTTACATGGATTTATTGAAATACATTTGATTTATTTAAAAAAAATATGGAAATATAGTATATAAGGCAAAAACAGAGTTTGTACAATTCTATCGAGCTTGAAAGTCCATATTTGGTGTGACAACCTTTATTTCAACAGCCTGAACTCTCTGAGGCAGCTTTCTTTAAGTATCCTTCAGGAATCGTTCTCCAGGCTTCTTGAAGAACATTCAAAGCTCTTCTTTGCATGTTGGCTGCCTTTTGTTCTGTTCTCTTTCAAGATGATCCCACACTGCTTCAATAATGTTGAGGTCTGGGCTCTGGGGAGGCCAATCCATCACAGATAGTGTTCCATGGTGTGTTTTCTATTCAGGTATGCTATTACTGTTTGGGATCCCTAGTTTGCTTCATGTTTAGTTGTGTACAGCCATCCTTCTATCTTTTTCCACTTATCCTTGATGGGGGGGGGGTCTGGAGCCTATTCCAGCCATCATAGGGCGAGAGGATGGGTGCACCCTGGACAGGTCACCATCCTGTTGAAGGGCTAACACAGACAACCATTCACACTTCTAGGCAATTTAGAATCGCCAATTAACCTAACTCCACGTCTTTGGACTATGGTAGGAAACTGAAGTATCAGGAGAAAACCTATGCAAGTATGGGGAGAACATGCAAACTCCACACAAAAAGGTCTCAGCCAAGGTGGATTCAAACCCCAGACTTGCTATGAGACAACAGTGCTAACCACTACACTACTGCGCTGCCCTCCTGGTTTGGGCCAAACATTTCAAATTTGGCCTCATCACTCCATAAACCCTGTTGCCACCAATTTTCAGTCCAGTTCTTATGTAATGTGATGTACCTCAGCCTTTTCTCCCCGTTTCCCTTCCTTAAGAATGGCTTCCTGATGGCCATCCTTCCACTGAGACCATTTCTGATTAGGCTTCCAGCTTCATCACCAATTTAATATTCAAAAGAAAAAGTGAAAAATAAAGTTCACAATCTCTTCTGTTTTTGATTTATGGTGATGATACACAGCCAGAACAGGAAACTGTCTGGCCAGAACATCATGTCACAGTGAAGATTAGCTCAGACACTTAGTTATGGTCAAAAATATTAATCAGCTAGAGTTCAAGTACATGTTTATTTCTAATCTGAAGCAGTTCAAGGTTTTTCTGATACTGTGCATTCACAGCAGTGGAGCCTTTACTTATAGCCACAACTGTCGTGGATGCGGGGACACGATCCACCCTGTAATGCCAAGTATATCATATTTGACACGTGAGTCTTTGAGACCTCTACGTCAGTGATTTTTTTCCCCCCTGAAAAACCAGAATAAACTGCACAAAAATACTGGATATAGCCAGAATGATACTAATTAAAACTGATTAAAAAATATTGATTAAAAAAAAAAAAAAAAAAAAGGTCAGTAAACACTCCAAATTTTAAATTTTTTAACTTTTTGGCAATTATTTCCATGGTTCAGGGTTAAAAGAGAAACCCCTTTGGCTCATTTCCAGTCCCAGACTTCTGCATTCTCTACTTGAGTAGCTTTGCATGATTCAGTTCAAAATGATCCATATTTAACTTCTACTCAACCTCAGTTCATCCACTGAAGTAAGCAGTTTTAACTCCTGTCCCATTAAGGCCACCATACCTTTAAATCAGCTTTTTTTTTTTCTCTAATTGACTCCCACTCACCTGCTGTTCAAACCTTCTGACCCAGAAACTATGGGTGGGGCTGCTGTGCAGCACAGGCATGACCATAAAACTATTTCCCCTATTAATTATCATATGGACACAAAAGTAGTTTAAAAAAAAAAAACCTCTGCCTTCAACTAAGCATTTAGAGCAGTCTGAAGCCTGAGCGTTTGGTTCTAGGATGAATTTTCTACCCTTGAGTCTTGACATTTCCAGCCACAGGAAGAGTCCCAACCTCCTAGTGCTCTTCCCAAGCCCAGATAAATGAGGGGTGTTAAGTCAGGAAGGGCATCCAGCATAAAATCTCAGCCAAATCAAACATGCGGCTCATTAAGAATATTTCCACAGCAAATCAGTCAGAGGCCAGATATGCTAGGAACAGGGTGAGATGCGGGTAGATGAACCACTGTGGCAGCCCCTGGAGGGTGCAGCCAAAAGAGAGGAAAAAAAAAAAAGTTTTCACATTCCCATAAAAACACTTGGAATTAAACCGATTATCAGACCAAGCTGTCATTTATCACTTCATTCTTTCTGAATTGCTCAACAAATCCTTAATATGGAAAACACTAATTTAGAGATGCTCTCACACAAGCTGTGGCAGCAGCCGTGTACTGCAATCTACCCCCAGCTGTGAGAATGGTGAATGTGAGAATTGATGTGAGCGAGCCCATCTAAAATTTCCCTGCACGTCACCTGCAACATGACTACACAAACGTTAATCAATACTCACAGAACTGAACACACGGCAGTTTGCAATCCATCTTTATTCCCAAAATTAAAAGCATTAAATGAAATGTGTACATCCACAAAGCAATTATGAAACAAAGTTGTCGAGTGGGGTTTTTGTTTGGTTTTTTTTAAACATATTCCCAGTTGGAAAATTCAGAGGAAAACAGAAAGGAATAGCCATTGTTTTTTAAACATTGTTTTTCCAAAAGCACTGTCTCACCATCACACCAAGTACAAATCACTTGTTACCACTGTCCACTTCCGTTTCTCTCTTTTCATCTAAACATTAATGCACTTGTGGTATAACAAAACAAAAACAAACAAAACCAACAACTTAATTTTGATTAAATTATAACTGAATTAAAGTGCTCTCTCTCAGGGAAACAAATATAGTGGTATTAACCTAAATACTTTATGTACTAAATCATTCCAAGTTTGCATATCTGCAAAAGCGACCTGCAGAAAAGGCGAGACGTGTGCACTCGGCATCTCACTCACATTTCAGAGGATTTCAGACATCACAGCGTGTGTGAAAACCCGGTGAGCCCCCACATTGCATGGAGAGGCCCTGAAACTACAGATCATCGGCCCTACTTTTCCCCTTTCCCACATAATTAGTACTCCTCTTCGAGATCGTCATCCAGGTCCGAAAACTCGATAGACGGCCTGTTGTCTCGCACCTCCTCGTCGCTTTCCCCGTGAGGAACTGCAAGCCAGACACATCGAGTCAAATTACATAGCCACATAATAAAACAAACACGAGTGATCTTCAGTTAACACAAAGCTGTTAGCTTTAGAGACAGCAACTGGACAAAAAGCTTGTTTGCAACAAAAGGGAAGAGAAAGATTAGGCAACATACTTTCAAGATTGTCCATGTGTTCATGAAGAATTCTCACCAGGTTGAATAACTGAGTGAGAAAGGGAAGATTTGTCTCTCTTCAAGATTTCAAGTCTGCCACAATTTAACATTTTGAAATGGCATCTGCGCTAAACTATGCACGCTGACTGGAAAAACTAAAAGTCCTGCACAACTGCAAGAAAACATTTGTGAACCCTGTGAAATTTCATTGGTAATTCTGGATGTGAAACCATGGCCCTCTAGAACCTAGACTGACCAGTAAGCCGTTTGCATCAACCTAACATTATGGATATGAAAATGCTATAGATCCTGCAAGACATCCGTTTCAAATTTCATCATAATTACTGTATGAATTCTTAAGTTGCAAGGTCACAGTGACATCTAATCAGCTTCTCTCTTAGCCTCAGTGAACATTTAAGCCAAATTTGAATAATCTCCTGCCTTCAGCTGTGCCCGTCACTGCTGCAGGAGCATGAAAACAAGCTTGCAAACTTGTTCTGTGCACAGATGAGATACAAGATCAACAATGGAGGGCACTTGCTTTGAGTCTGCTGTACTGACTCGGGGACTGGATGCCTTGAAATCGTTGTGTATGATTAGTCTGGATCAGTTTGTGTTTGTCTCGAACTGTTACTTAGATGAACGGAGCCCGCGTTTTCCTCGATTCACAGACATTTTCTTGCAGCTGTGCTGTAATGTAATTAGACAACAACTGGCTCTTTCAGTGTTCAGACTAATAAATTAACACCACGTTAATGTGCTGGTCACGTGCCCCTGGATGTGTATGTTTTCTCACCCCGGCGGCATCGACCGCTCCAAGGACATCGGAGAACCTCTGCTCACAGAAATGCAACAGGACCACCAGGTAGAGGCCGCTACTGATGAACTCATCATATTCAGACTGCGGAACATGAAAAACACTTATAAGGATGTTTCCCAGTTCTTTTACAGCATAGTCAAAGAGGTAAACCCAAAACAGAACCAACATCCACTGAACAGCTTCAGTGATGCTTGTCTGTTTGGTTCAGATTCCATGGCAGCAAACACCAAGACGGACAGGTCACGTAATTTTCACGCTCAAACACCAGCATTCATTGTGCTTCACCTTTTTTTTTTTTTAAATCTTGTACAATGGTGTGTTTTTAATCCACCCAAATTAAAAAGGGCACAGCACTCCTCAATTATGTTATTAATAAAATTTCCATAATTAATTCAATCAGCCTTCGTGAGTGTGAGCTGCTTCATTTTTTCATTTTAATTAGAGCTTTTGGGTTTGGAAATCCAGATATTGTTTTCTCTAAGCGAGGTGAAATGACTCACTTGCACATGTGTCCGGTACAGCTCTTGAATGTCAAAGTTGTCGATGTTCAAATGCAGCTTCTCCTTGCAGAGTTCACAGGTTGTGATGCCTTCAAGGTTTGCACCTGAGCAGGAAGGGAGGGAAAAAAAGAAAAGAAAGTGCATTAATTAATGAGATACAGTATTGGTAAAATCTGCAGCCATATGAGAAACCTGTAACTACCTGAGCTAATTTTGGAGAGAAGCCACCTCTTGATGCATTCCTGGTGGACATATTGCAGACTGCCTGTACAGCGGCAAGGCTGAATCAGGGGGTTGGATGAAGATTCCTCCCCCATCTGGCAGATTCTGCACAGATCCCCTTCTTCCTCATCAGAATCCTCCAGCAGAAGTCTAAAGCAGGAAAACAGGATATTTAGATCTACTCCTGATACAACGCACAACCTCATTTTTTTCCAGTTTTATATAGGAGGGAATTATATCAGTGAATTAATTAACACAGAGCTGCTGAAAAACATGAAAACACCTTGAGAAAATACAGAGATGTGTTAAAACTGACTCACACTGATCACTATAAAATAAGTGAGCTCAACCAAGCACAAGGAAATCAAAAGCCATTACCTTTCTTTGAGCTTGCGTAGCTTCTCTTGATCCCTACTGGAAATGGTCTTCTCTTTCTGGTCGTCCGGCTGGCTCTCAGCCCCACCCAGAGGACCCACAGAAATGGAAATATTTTCATACACTCGGACTCTACGGCGTGGTGAAAATTCAACCGATGGATTTTCAAGGTCAGGTAACGTTTCATCCTCGATTCTGTAAGTACGGCCTGCACCAAAGGCCTCTAAACCAACTGCTCCTTCCTCTTCTTCATCCTCCTCATCTTCCTCGTCATCATCATCATTACAACCACCATCATCCTGGGATGTTTTATGCTCAAGATCATCCCACCTTCTCAATAAATGTCTGTAGCCTTCTTCTGAGCCCACAGGGGACTGTGTACTTTCATCCCTGGCGTGCCTTCTGAGACGAGAGAGGAGAGGAGGACAGCGGCCACGGAAGGAGGAAGAAAGCCAGGAGGAGCCGTTGCCTCCTCCACTGCTGCCAACACCGGGCTCTCTCCACGATGCCATTCGTGGTCGAGGCAGGCCACTGTGATAGTCACCACGGCTGCTCTCCTGGATAGAGCTGAGATCTGCTCTGTTATTCCTGAGGCTACCCATGGTTGACCTTCCAGTGTCAGGGTCCACACTAGACATCCTGGCTCCCTCATCGCTGTCCACTGACTCCCCACCAGTTGACGGGCTGTCATCGTCAACTGAGCGAACACTTGAAGATCCGCTTGAAGAGTCCTGGCTGGAGCGCCGTGAAAAGAGACGAGACAAAAGGCGGCGTGTGGAGCGACGGCCCTCTTGTTCAGCACCCTCAGGGATCGGCCTTGGGAGTGTGGGCTCTGGTCTGGGCAAAGGAGTGCTGTACCAGGAGGTGTGGGAAGAGTGAGCGGAAGAGGTATTTGAGGAGGATTCAGGCCTTTCTGCTTGTTCCTGAGATGAGGTGAAGGTGGATGATCCATTCAAGAAACGGGTTGCGGTTCTGTTGCTGAAGTTACGCACCTGAGGAAGAGTCCCGTTAGAAGATGAGAGGTGGCGATTTAGGGAACTTTCTCGAGCAGTGGAGGAGGAGAAAGAGGAAGAGGAGGAGAAGGAGGAGGGAGAGTAGGACGTTTCTTTAGGACGAGCGCCCTGTGCATATGTAGAGGTTACCCTGTCTGTGTGATCTGAAAAAGGCAAGAAAAGAGCAGTTTGTGTAATACTGGCCTCTGCTTAGCAGTTTATTATGCGGGCTCACAGTTAAAAAATTTTAAAATGCCTACATAATGAGGAAACCAATCCAGGAGTCCTAACTCTTCTTTCTCCCAATCCTGAGAGACTGGGCTCATTCTTTGTCTCTTGCTCTCTTCTGGACATTAGCGGCTTGGAAGAGGAAGCAGATGATGATGACGACGACGACCGTGAGAGTAAACGGCATGAGCTCCACGGTGAATCAAGCGAATCACTTTGTTTTTCCCCTGTACATGTTAAGAAAGAGGGTAGACACATTTTTCCAAATCAAATCAGTACTGATGAGAAATAGAGAGTGATCAGTGTTCCCTGAATGGAACACACATTTAATTTCACATTTGTATTTAATATAAACTATCATGACTCTCAGTGCCATTTTCTTTTGTCATTTCATACAAGCTGTGTTACTTTCAACTGGTAATGAGGCAACAGCACAGTGAACTGATCATCTCTGCCATAATGTACCTCTGCTGCTGCTGCTAAGCCCATTACTGGAGTAGGTGGATCCTGTAACTGAGCTGTTGGCCATTCTTGAGTACAGTCCTCTGTTGGTGCTCGACAGTTTGGCCCTTTTAGAGTCGCCGTCATCAACGGCGTTCAACATACCCGAGCGCATCCCAAACCTCGCCTCAGAGTCAGCCTGGAAATAATGAAGGCAGACATCAGAGAATAAAACACTTCAATAACATCATTCAGCAACAGTCCTCTACCTTGCAGTGGTTTAGAAAGTACATTTAACCAGGCTGCATTTTTTTGCCTGCTGTTAACAAATGACACAGAACAGCATCAGTACCAGTTTGCTCCTGCTGCTGAGAGAGGATTCGGCCCACTGGCAATCATACGATCTGCTGGACGTCGTCAGAGAGGGCAACTTCCAGCTACTGGAGCGACTGTCAGAGTTACTGTAGTCTCTCGACGAGCTCAGGAGACGAGAATTCTTTGAGAGGAGACAAGGTAAATAACTCAGCATTAGTTAAGTGTCTAGGCATAGCTTTGATCAGTGGTTTGCATCTGGTGTTCTAGCAGCACAAATGTGGACGGATGGATACACAACCTGCCAACAGGCTAAGAAACTTAATGATAAACTCAAGATGGCTGAAAGCCTAACTATATATGGACAGACTTCCTTTAGAAATCTCATATAGGAAGGACACTGTCCCAAGCTTATTAAGAGCAAAAAAAAAAACAAAAAAACAAAAAATCAAATGTGGAAATGTATTCATTTCTGTTTTAACACTTGAAAAAAATTCCTTGTTCAGGCTAATACAAGTGTTCAGGTGACTTAGGTTGGAAGAAAAACAAATACAGATTTGAGTGGAGTTTTCAGAGGGTGGCTGAAATAAATGCTTATCTCACTATATGAGCAATGACATTAACTTATACAAGGCAGCTTGAAGAGTCAAAAAAACCAAACTCAGACTCTTCTAGAAAGAAGAAAAAACAAAACAAAAACAAAAAACACCCAGACAGAGCTCAAGCCAACAGTAACACTATCTTCGGAGATGGGCCTTTATGAGCGGCAGGACTGAAATACGCACATCATGTGCCAAGGAATCTAGGCTGCCCTATAAAAAGACCTCCAAAGTGTCTCCTGTTGCACTACTGATATACGTAGTCTGCATCCTGCACCAAAGGGAACCTGTGAGAAAAGAGCTGACTTGAATGCCATGGACTATACCAGAAAGGCAGATGTCTGAAGCACCAGGTGGGGTGGGGAGGCAGATTTTAAGTCCAACTTACCATCAACTGGAAAGCTAATTCTTATCTACAATTTCAGTGTTAAGAAACAAACAGGCACCTGAACCCTAAACTAGCATGAATGTAACACAAAACCATAAATACAACATAGAAAAAGCCCAAAACTGATAAGTCATTGTCCAGGTCTCTGGAACTCTACTGGAGGGATGAATCCCATTCTTCCAAAGAAAATATTCCCTTCTGTGTCATTTTGATGCTGGTGGACAGCAATGTCCAACTAAAAAGTCCCATAGGTGCTTCAGTTTGGGTTGTGAAAGCAACAGGCTAGAACACATTACAGTGTACACTATGAATGGGGTACTGTCATCGTCTCAAGTCTACACTCATTAGGACAGAAGGGCTTCATAGGATAAAAGGTGCTCACTCCCTCTGAGGGAATAAGTGGACCCAAACCATGAGAGCAAAATGCCACCCACAACATAATCCCCCCTCACTCTAGGGCTCAAAAATTCAGGTTCTTCCTTTGTCTTGTCATTTGGCTGTACATGCTGTAGGATAAGTTTTGAAGGAGGGTGTGCATGCTTTCTTGCTTTTAGCCATTTTTGTGCTGTGCCATCACCGTACCTACCTGTTTGTCAAGGTCTGCTTTGTAAGGTGATGATGCCCTTGGGAAGCGGTCATTATTTAGCACCGGCTCCCTGCTGTATAGTCTCCCAGATCCCAGAGATGACGAGGGGACTGTTGAATGTGTGGGGCTGGCTATGTAGGACGACCTTGAGCTGGGCAGACAAAAAGGAAGTCTGCGAGATCTCGAGTCCATCGTGGACTACCTGGAAAAATCAAGCTGAGGACAAAAAAAAAAGAAATAAAAATAAAGAGATTGTTGCAACTACACCACAAATGTTAACTTCCTAAATGCATGTTATTCCCCAACTAAAAAAAGACAGGACATGAAGTCCACACCTCTCAGCACAGCCTTTTAAAGGGCCTGCAACCTCAATCTGTTGAGCATAAACATTCAGCTGGGTGGTGTTGCAACATCTCTGATTTGTTGCTGGAACACACGTGACAGCGTGTCTGTAAACATTGAAAACTTGGCACCCTGCTACTTCCTGGACTTGGTATAAAAGTCACAGTGCCTATCTTAGGGACTATGAACTCTGTTACATGAACATGACACTACCAAGGAGCAAACTCAGCCCTGCGAGCTGAGCCTCTGAGCAAACAAGATGCTCTGCAACACTTATGAGATACTCATTTATTATTAAAAACCATTACTACAGCAGTACACCGAGAGATCAGAGTAAACTAATATTCTTACATTTTTAAGCAACCTTCAGTACTGGCTGAACCCTAAATGTACCGGTTGGCCTAAAAGAGAGCATAAAGTTGTACAGTATGAGTTACTCCCTGGTATTGATACTGAGATCAGCTACAGCCCCTGTGGTCAAAGATAGCTCAGCGGACCAGCAGCCTGTCAGGACTGAAATGAAGGGCAGTAAATCAGGTCCGATGACAAAAACATTTTAACCAAAAAAAAATAGCAACTAACAGATTAATCAGGAAAATTCTGTTTATTTTTATTGGACCAAATAATTATGAGAAATAAAAGCAGAGACATTAAAAGAACTGTGACCAAGTTTACAGAGGATGAGAGATTTTACAAAATTGACACGCAGCTGTGTGCTAACACACACACACACAAAGCAGCTGCAGATGCATCCCACTACAAAACAATACAGTTTTAGCTGGAATTTCCCCTGGTCTTCCTTTAGCATGTTTGCACAAGCATGGCCTTTATTTGCCTAATTTATCTGCAGATTACGTTTTTAGATTTTTTTTAAAAAAAAGGAACAAGTCATGAGAGGATCTGAAACCCTAAAACGCGTCGACAAAACCCCATTAGTCACCACAATGCCACCGGAACATCTGAATAAACGTGTCACAGCACAGACTTGGTAGCGGCCTGTGCTTTCGAAATGAACCACGACTAAAACCTCGACTGCTCCGTCTCCTACTTCACCACCCAGCTTTGTTGAATTGATCAAGGAACGCCCTCCTCGCAACTAAACCCCGATCTCTTATGTAGTTAGCCGTCTGTCATGCAGCCCTTTAGCTTTGGCTGTGCATTAGACAGCATTGAAACTTTTATGAACCAACCTGCGCCTGGCGCTTGTTTCCGTTTATGCTCGATGCTCCGCGTCGCTGTGTTGTTTTCACCAACTTATGCCAATCAGCTGCACTTTCACGAGAAACGCCATTAGCAGTTTAGCGAATACTGTGTTTAAAAAGATGCCACTTTCCGCCTTTATATTAGCAGATCAGTGGTCGCTGGATATTTACCAGTCTTGTGTCTCTCGTTAGTAGTCGTTCAGACTCGGTAATCGAGCTGCTGTTTTCCGACGACTCAGCAGACAGCCCTGTTAGCTTCAAGGCTAGCTGCTTAGCTTCCCATTACCGCTGATGTTTCACGCCAGTTACTCGGGCTGAGCTAAACGTCGACCAGCCAACGCTTCGCTCCTTTTTTTTCTTTAAAAAAAAAAAATATATAAGTTTTAAATGCCAAATCACTCCAGCTAGATTCACAGCACAGCGGCACTGTCAGCGCATGCCCTCCTCACCTTTTCGTTTCAAGCTTGCTTTTTTAGCACAACAGGAACGATGGCGTCTGTTGCTGCCTGCTGCCGACGCAGAAGGTTAAGTGAGTAACAGTGACCCGGGAGGAGTGGTCTGACTGAAAGATGGGTTTTTAGGTGGCTGCTGAAGCATCCGCCTTCACCAACCTTTCTTTTCTGTGCCAACTTTGAGCCAGCTACATCTTTGCGCCCCTGAAAGAACACGAGAGCATTTATGACAGTAATTATTTTTTTTATTTTTTTTTCATGCACGATTTATTATCACACTTCTTTAAATAATTTGAATTGTTCAACATGACTTAACACGACCCATCAATCACTTTTTCTTTACACAGAGAGAAAACCCCACAACTGTAGGATACCAAAAAAAAAAAATCACCTGTACTTTTGTTGTTCCTCTCCACGGAAATAAAAGGCGAAAGATTTATACGATCTGAAGAGAAAACAAGAATAATTTATGACAGTAATTAAATCGAAACTGGTGCGACTTTGTAACGTCAGAAGTATCCAGGAAGGATCGAACAACACCCCCCTGTGGTTGACAGATCAGTCCCATTTTCACATCACATTTGTCACATCAGAGTTTCAGCGCTGAAACTCTGATGTGACAGCATCTACTTAACTCTTATAGTAAAAATTTTTACACTAGCTGCAGCCTGCTTTAAAACTATTTTAAGTTACTTTACAAATTAAGACCTACATTTAAAAAAATGCAAAGATATACTAATGAATGAATAAATAAATGATAAAAAGACGCCACACCATACTTTATGTCGTCAATTAGTAATGTTAAAATGTTGTTATATATATATATATATATATATATATATATATATATATATATATATATATATATATATATATATATATATACATACACATTCCAGCAAGGGATCATTCTGCAGTGATGACTGATGAGCACTTTAGCCTTTAATATTTAATGTTGCTGACTTAACTCATGATTGTTCCTCCTTGTAATGAATTGTTTTTGCATTAATTATGTTTCCATCTTTGTTTGACATCTGAGACAAGGTAGGGTCAAGGAAAAATTAATATTTTAGATTTCCAAATCATGCAAGTTTTCAGATTTATCTTAAAACAGACTGAAATATATATATATATATATTTTATCCTTTTACATGCAGTACACCACAATAACAAAGCAATTTTCGTAAGTATTCAGAACCTACGGTTTTCTGGCACCAAAAGGCAGCCCTAAGTGTTCTGATGAGCGATCCTACAAGCTCAAACTCCCATTCTTCTTGGCAGAATTGTTGGAGTTCATCATGCTAAACTAATCAGCCTCAAAGCAGACAGACAAGGGGGAGGCATGGTTGTGCGCAAAATCTGGTTTATTTTAAAGTGAGAGTGGCAAGGTGGCTGGAGAAATGTTCAGACTGGGGATGAGCTTGTGCAGCGAGCTGGGGCAGATGGGCAGGGGGGAAGCCAGACACAGCAGAGTACAGAGAGCAGGAAGTTAAGTTGATCTGGGGAAACAGAGCTGGCATGTTGTGCTTGTTCCAGTGACAGAGGAACTTTGGTATGTCGAGACAAGGAGTGGAGAGCAGGGAGCTGGAAATGGAGATGGAGCGAGCAGATTTGCAGGGTAGATGGAGGGTAGCAGGTGATCTAGCAGAGACAGATGTAGTATGTGTTGATGCTTTGGTTCCAACATGCCTACCTCCACTTCTACAACAGGGCAGGCACACACATGTGCATAATACAACACAAAGAGTGGTAATAGGTAGACCGCAGCCAAAAATGGATATTGAGGGAGTGAGAAGGGTTTGCAGAAGCATATGTGGCACAACCAGCTTGGATGTAGAGTGTCAGTGCACTACCATTTGCAGGTCTCTTCAGAGATGCTCTCTTGGGGTCAGGTACTCTGACACTGTAGGGTTGAGTTGTGTTGGCACGCAGAAGTTTTCTCAAATCCACTCCTGTGTTTCCTTAGCGGTAGGCTTCTGGTTGTCTTCATCAACCTTCATCAACCACAGCTCTCTTGAGATCCCACTGCAGCATTTCAGTCAGGTTGATGTCTGGACTTTGACTGGGTCATCGCAACACCTTGCCTCTTTTCTTTTTTTTTTACCATTCTGTTTAGATTTGCTGCAGCACTTGGGATCATTGTCCTGTTGGATGAGCCAATTTCAGCCAAGCTTTAGCGGTCAAACAGCCTCAAATTTGACTCTGGAATACTCTGGTATACAGAGGAGTTCATGGTTGATTCAGTGACTGCAAGGTACCCACGTCTTTGCACCACCCCTCCACCAATGTGTTTGACAGTTGCTATGAGGTGTTTGGGCTGATATGCCGTGTTTGGACTTTGCCAAATATGCATTATGGCCAAACGTCTCCACTTTGGTCTTATCTTTCTAAAGGACATTGCTCCAGAACTATTGTGGTTTGTTCAGATGCAACTTTGTAAACTAAAGCCATGCTGCCGTGCTCTTTTTAGAGAGAAAAGAGGCTTTCTCCTGGCAATCGTTTCAAACAAGCCATACTTGTTCAGTCTTTTTCTCATTGAACTATCCTGAACTTTCACATTTAACATGCTAACTGAGGCCTGTAGACTGGGATGTCCACTCCTGCAATGATTGGTAACTGTCTTGAATGTTTTCCAGTTGTGAATAATTTTTCTCAATCTAGTATGATGTTTTTAAATGGCCTTATAACCCCTTCCCAGACTGATGGTCAAGAAAAGTTGGTTCTCTAAGCACACAGATGATGTCTTTCCTGCTTGGCATAGTGTCAGCACACACCTGAATGCTGTAGACCAGCAAACTGTCGAAAGCTCTTCTTTTATAGAGGTGTGCACACTCACTGATGATTAGTTAATCAAGTGAATTTGATTAGCAGCACCTGGCTGATATTTATGCTCTTAATTCATGTGGGAGCAGTAAGAATTGACTTAGTTTTTCACAGGATTTCATACAGTCAGGTGAAAACTATCTGTTTCACATGTATGTGTGAGATGGAATCTGAGCTTGACTTCCTTGTTTACCTGGAGAAAAGGATGGAGTGGGTAATTATAAAGACTAAAACATCATCATTAGGTACTGGGCAAATTGTTATTTTAGACATCACTTTTGTCCCAGAATTTCAGGGTCGTTGCTTCGGTAAGTGGACTTCAATCCACTGGTGGAAGCAACTCAAGGACCATGATGGATGGGAACCAGAGCTCAACTCCAAGTGTCAACCTTAGGTGACTCAGATACTTGCCTTTATCAGAATCTGGGTCAGTTGCAGCTGAGGTAGCACGCGCGCACACTCACACACACATACACAAATATACCGTTGTAGTTGTGTTTCTATCACTTCAGAATTGATCATTTCTTGAAGATGCACATGCATGATACACAGACAGGGAGAGGGAGAGAGATGTACCCACTGTACTGTCCAGGACTGACGTCATCATGAAAAGCCACAGGAAGCTAATAACCACTAAGGGGCGCTGTAGCTCACACTTTCTTCCATGGCCTCTTTGAACTGTGCTGTTGTTTGTATGCCATAACTTGGTGTTTGTTTAGTCAGGGAGGCAATTAAAGCCAATTTCAACCGGTTTAATTAGATTGATTTGAATAATTGCTTTGAAAGGCAGTGTAGATCCCACCATCACAGTAAATCCAGGATTAAGAGCATTCAAATGATTTACATACTTTTAACTCACATCTAATTTAGTAGACCTCGGGAAGCATTGATGAGAGATAAGCCTTAACACAGACCTTTTTATTCATTTTCTTTTGTACGATTAGGTAATTGTATTTGTTTATTTTTGTATTTGAGTAAGATTCATTTACAGTCACGAGCACAGGATTCATGTTAAGTGTGTGGGGGGTCTGGGAAGGTCAGTGTGGAGCAGAGTGAGAGCATTGTTGCACAGCAAATGCATAATAATGTGAAGGTCAACAAGATGCTCATCATGCCCAGTAAAATGTAGCACTTAAAGGGCCCAGCAATCCATTATTACTTGCATGTATACAACGGTGAACAGTGATCAAACCAAGTGTAAATCTACCCAAGGCCAACAGAACAAGAGGTGAAGGAGAACCAGTGATAAATATAGGCAAAGGGATAAATATAGGAGGGTGGAGCTGCAGATTAATTGCTGACAAAAAGGACGCATGACCTAGACAAATGAGAAAGTGCAAGGTCTGGTGAGTTGGGGAGGAGGCCGCTCAACCCAATTGAGGGTCTCTAGGCCAGCGCCCCCCACCCCCCACCCCACGTTCCTCCTTCAGACACATGCTTCTGCACACTACTCAGAGAAGGGAGACTTGAAGCTCCTTTCCCCAGTGCTCCTGATAGGATGATAATGGAGCATTCCTTGGAGCTGTTTCTCATTCATGGTGGCTGTGACATGGAGGAACATGCTTTCTATCCACTGGGGGCAGCTAACCCTTTCAGATCTCACGCATGTAACCTGTGATTTGCCCTCCTCTTGCTTAAATCCTCTTATGTGTGTGCAGTAGATACGAGATGGATGCTTACCTGTCTCTGTGAGCTTTTTTTTTTTTTTTCCTTTTTACCCAGCTCTACATGATGGTGAAACATCAAAGTTTTATAGTGTAGAGGGGGAAATGCATAATTATTGCAAATTGACACCGGATCTCCGCCTCAGGTTTCTTCTGGACTGCGTTTGTTGAATTCAGTTTGCCCAAAGACGTAACAATGTCTAACAACATCTGCAGGAATATGGAGATGCAGATGTTTACACTCACCTCATGAGACTGACTTTAACTTGAGAAGTAAGACACAGAATAACTGCAAGAATGTCTGGATTTGTCCAGCACTGTGTAATCGCAAAGGAATGTCCTGAGACATTTCTGCTTTTCCTCTACAAGACCCCTCTTTTCCCACGGCTCGTCCAGGTCTTGAGAATCTGTTTCCTCTCTCTCTCTCTCTCCCTTCCTCCCTCTCTTGTTCTGTGTCTTTGGTTTGTGGATACCACAAAGGCTGGTTTATAGGAGAACTACACAATACAAGCCCAGTGTCTTCAAGAGCACAAAGAGCAAGAGTCCTCGCCTTCTGAGAAACCTCTTAGAAGGAACATCCAGGCCAAGGTTTCTCTTCTTTTTTTTTCTGGTCTGAATGAAAAGCAGGATTCATAGAAACAAATAACATGATAAGTGCACATTGTAAGTTGCTGTCCGGAGGGGGAATCGGAAACTTTACTAAGAAATCATTTTTTAAAACTTTGAAATTTTTTGAATGACCAAAAACATTGCGATGCTCTAAGGGTAATCTGGAACATAGGCAAATAGTGTTTAGTTAATCAGAGTTTGTCTGGTTTTTGAGAATGTTAGGCTATACTCAAAGTGCTTTTAAGCCTGCTTTCACACACACACACACTGCTGGAGATATACGTCTGAAAAGATCAGTAACAATGGAGGGAGAAAAAAAAAAAAGCAAGGCCACATGTGTTAGCACTTTAGGTCACATGTTTTGAGGGGCACCATCTAAAATACTAGCGAGCTATTTGTGGACACTCTTCTCTCAGCGTGCTCTTTCCCAATTAGCGAGAACAGGCGTTTTATTTAAATTCACACACATACATAACATCATACACTAAAAGGGGGGGGACTCTTACACCTCATTCATTCAGTTTGTGACTTTTAGCAAAGCCTGTCTTTAACCTCACACACACATACCAAAAAAAAAACCACTCAGAGGCTTCACCGAGGATTCCAAGAACATTTGTTGTTCTTAATGTTCCCCAGACACAAAGTGACATCTGCCTCGCTCCCTGCATGCCTGCTGCTCTTTGTTCAGAAGAGCACCGAGGGGAGAGCACATTGAAGGCAACGATGATGTCACCATTGTGATCATTACTGTGCTGTGTGGTGCCCTATTTTTGACCAGGCGTCACTGAGGGCAGGCCAGAATGTCTGCCTGCACACTGCCAGGAGGAACAGTGGCCTGCCAGTGTTAATTAACACAGGGCCTGTTTGCATCCGTCTTAAGACCACCCCCACAGGCCCACCTAAGTCTAAGTGCACATGCTCATCAAGACATGCATAATTTGAGCTCGCTGATGAAGGTTTGCGTGTGTGTTTTTAACCTCGTGGTCCTTTGTTTTGAGTCATTTTGGCTCCCTGCTCTTGTCTAGGCCTTGCAGTGAATTATTTATTCGTTTATTCTTTTTCTTGTGGTCATATCCTCACTACATGTGCATGTGTTTCCAGCCCATTTGCTTTTCACAACCTCAAACTTGAATTCGACATTTATGGCTATTGAGTAACAAATCACTACTCCTGCCCATCTGTGGTAGACTCCACTTAACTATAAACATGTGTGTTGCATAATTCATTTAGCCTGTTGAGAAAAGTAAGCAAGGCTGTTAATTGGTAAAAGAACACAAACACACATGATAACATTAATAGAAATACACATGTTTATCATTTTCAAAATGGTCAGCAAAGAGGTGTGTGTTCAGTTTTGAAGCTAAACTAACGGCGAGCCTGAAAGGTGAGTTTGTGTATAAGATTTGTGATGAGTGGTGTTATTGTATTTATTTGCTCTCTGCGACACCTCCATACTTTAAGGGTTCACCGCCCTTCTGTGCTCATAATGAAGCTTTCAAACATGCAGGTGTGATAAACTGATATAGTACCAATAGTATATTATAACCCATTCACAATTTTTATAACGTAAGCCTTATTTTGAAGTTCCTTTCTTTCATCTTGCCTTTTATAAAGAGAACAGTTTCCCATAAAGATTGTTTTATTTATTTACTTATTAATAGCACCTAGAAATGTTTATAATTTCTCCAAGCTTTCTCTTTAGATTTTGAATAATAATAAATAAATTTAAAAAAAGAAATCTGAGCCGAGGGAAAGTTGGGGATTTGAGTAAGCTGTTGGGCACAATTAGAGGTGTATTTTTAAACACAGAGTCTTAGTCTTTTGGATGAAGTCCTCTAAAACACTGAGCAATCAGGCTTGAAGGCAAATATTAGTGCATGACACACATGAAGCGAGATTTTGTTTGTCTGAGGCACTGAAGATATTCTTACAGAGAAACAGCCAAAAATATTCAAACAGCGGCATAAAATATGCTCGAAATCTGCAACGAATACAAAAGGCTCTTCTCTCTGTGTGTTATGTGTTTAAACCTTGAGCACATTGTTTTCCGTTTTCTGTGAATTTCTCTGAAATCTGATTTCCACAAAATGAAAATTTGTCACTCAAGTGATGGCTGTTAACTTCTTTTATATATATATATATATATATGTATATATATATATATATATATATATATATATATATATATATATATATATATATATATATATATATATATATATATATATATAGTGTTTGGAGTTTGGAGGTTGTGGTGGGAAAAAATGGCTTAATTCATCTCACATTTCTCATGTTGATCCACCAAAATTTTGAATAAAAAAGCCACACATGTCTCTTTATTTGAAGACAAACAACAACAAGCATGTGACATTACAAGCAACAGGAAACACCAAACACTAAAACCACTGCCCGCTCTCCTCAGCGTTTTGTCTTTGTTTATCCATTTGCTGATTAAAAAGAGTATTGTTGCTTACCAGCTGTGGGTATGTGGATATTATGTCTAGAAGGGGACCCTTTTTTCCCATCACATTTTATAGCAGCTCTTAAGGGTTTCTATAGTTCAAATACACCCCTGGAATGAAAATGAAAGCTCGTTCAATATCAGGATTTCTGAAGGCCTTGACACATACCATCTCAAAATAGCTCATATGATATGCGCGGACATTATATAATTAGATGTTGAGGTCTAAAAATAGCCTAAAAATAGCATTTTAGCACACTGGATTTGTTTTTGCGCTTTCATTTCTATGCAAGAAAGGTGACAGAAAGCTACGGGAAGCAACACAGAGGACGCACTGAAACTCGATTCACCTTGTGCACAAATGCATTCTCAAAGTTTTCCACATCAAGATACACAGATCGCATGTAGGTGCTGAAAGCACTCATGTGTCAGGCAGCTCACGCCATGATTTAGCTATGAGACGTCATACCACGGCAGTCACACCATAAATGTATGAGACTTTTTTTTCAATATCAAAGCCCTGTATTATCTCGATTTGTTCTGAATGTAGAGTAGCTGAAGGGAGTGAATGAGACACATTTTATGTATTGTTTTCTTGCCACTGCGTGTGAACCAAACTCGGCATGTTGACAAAACAGTAATCCATTTCAGACGAATGCTCGCACTGATCAAATTACACTTATGAGATAAACTGAAAGATTAGAGATGTTTTTTCCTCTGGAAATTTTTTTTCAGAATAAAAGGAACTGGCCAGTTTCACAATTAAAAGAAAAAAATCTTCAACAGTTGTCAGTTTCAGCATGACTCTTTACAAGGTGTAATTTTCTGTACAGTGCAGGACATGCTACACCTCCAAAGCTGCTATGATTATGTCTTCTTCATGTTTTTTTTTTTTAATGTCAGAAGCAATTGCATGACATTGCATAATCTCCATTTAATAAAGGTGCTGAATTCTCCCCTGCACAAGTTTTTTGCTTTGTCCCAAAAGTTAGTGTTCACACGAAATAGATTAGATCATATAGCACAAAGCTTAGCTCCTTTCACATTAATTATGAGTTCCACCTTCAGTACAGTGGAGTGTAAATTAAAAAAAAAAAAATTCATTTTCCTTCCTTTGATCTAAATTTTCAGGTAACTCTGCCAAATCAAACTTGTCAAAGTCACTGCCTAAAGAGAAACAAAACAAAGCATTGTGCCTGCAGAAGCTGAACACTCTTGAATCTCTGATGACAGTGATGTCTGTCAATATGAAGTGAGAGCTTCACAGGTATTAACACTTGAGTGGAATCTCATGAAAGGCAGCGTTACCTTTCAGTTACAAATCATTAGGGGGTGATTTAAAAAGTAAGTCTCTATGGAATTACAATAATGTTCCTTTAAAAAAAAAAAAGAAATCATGCATTATTCAAGTAAGATTTGCACATGTATATGGAAGGCTGTGTAAACTTTGTAGTAAGAAAATTTGACATAAGACAAACTGTATGACACGTGCACCAAAGTAATAATTAATATTGTGCTTTCTATGTAGGTCAGAAAACAGAGAAAAACAGTGAATCCTGAGTTATAATAATGGAACGCCAAGTGCACCAGTCAGTTATCTATCAACGTGTGCTCTGCTGTCAAAGATATGTCTGCTGTGGACAGAAATCAAAGCTAGTTATATGTAAACTATGATAAAGTAATGCACTGAAGCTTGAAATTCCTTCAACTGTGAAAGTCATTTCCCTTGAAAAATCCCCCCCTCCGCTTCATCTGTCACAAAATGCAGAAAACAAGAGAAATCATACAGTCACAGGACGTAGGTAATGCCAGTTTCAGTGTGCACATCTGTTTTTCTTTCTTTTCTTTCTCTGTCATTAGTGGCCCTATGATTGGGTATGTGTGTGTGTGAGGGGGGGGGTGCTTTTCCCAGTTTGATGAAATTATAAAACCTAAGCGCACAGTTAACTGCAGTTAGCTGTATTTAACAGCCGGGTTTCTCCAGGGTGATATTCATATGGACTTGAAGGAAAGTACTGGGTTGATTACCTTAGCTAAACCCCTGCACTTAGGCGCAGATTTAGCAAATGGAAAATCTGCTGACATTTTGTGTGGCGTGTGTACACAGTGACGCGGGTAAAGATGTTTTTATTTGATTCAAGGTCATTTGGCTTTGCTCAGGTTGGGGTGACATTTGCTTGTGATCTCATTCTTCATGGAGAGATGCATCACCGTGGGGCTGAGAGTTGTTTCTCCACTTTTCCTGGCACAAATGACTCCTCATTCCCAGAAAGGGAACATGCTATCTCCCTCTCTTTCTCTCTCTCTCTATCGGTCACACACTGACAACATGTGCACACAGACTGCATCTCCTCAGTGAATGACAGTGTGAATGTACCTCATCAACGAATGAGTCACTCTACTACTCTGCTATTATGATGATTTCTCCCTTCTGTGTATTACATCATGCAACAGAGGGTTCTGCTCAGTTACATTCGCCACAATAAACACTCTCTGAGTGCACTCATTTAGACTGTGCAGGGATTTTTTTTTTTTTAGTCAACCTTGTATGGAAAACATTTGTTTGATCTTCCAAATCACTTTTTTTTTTTTTTGAGTAAGTTTTGTGTACAAGAAAAAGCCTAAGAATTCTGTATGCTGACAGCGAATCATAAGGCTGACACTGGCATGGATAAAAAACACCTGTAACACCCTTTGGTATAGGTGTCTCCGGTGTTGAAGGTCACACACTGATAAATATTTCACTGTCATGCGGATTCCCATGTACCATTAGGTGCAGCAAGGCTTTCGGAATATCTGTGATAAACCTTTATTACTAAGGAGTAGCAATCAATAACAGCGGTCATGTGGCATAACTGCTGAATTTTATGCCAGCCAGGGAATATGAGTGTTACTTGAGGCACACAGATATTCTACATATAGCAGCCAAAAATTGGTCCCCTGTGTTTTAATCGCACAGGCAGTTCAAATCATTGACTTTTCAAATCATTACATCTCACACAGCATTGTGCTCAAGACTACTGATGTATTGAAAGGATGCTACAAAGAGAAGATACTACACGGACGGGAAGAGTAATTACTGTCCGGTTGCAGGGTTCTTACATTAATCCAAAACAAAAGATTAAATTAAACTCCACTACTATAGCAGGGCAAGATAATCGGAAGCAGGGAGGAACAATAGCGCTCGATTCACTTCATACAGCAGAACATTGTCTTAATTTAATTTATTGGGTGTTTATTTAATACTTATTATGTAGGACACAACAATAAGTGAGGACTAATTCAATTGCATAAAAAGACATCCTTAGGCCACTTTTTTGTGTGTGTGAACACTGTTTTAAGCTCCATTTATGGTGTTCAAATTAAACATCTCAGAGTTGCTGGAAGCTTCTCGTGTTAATGGAATCCCACATAGCGGATTGTGTGGGGAAGAGAGCAGATGAATCTGTATTCCCTGAATGTGTCTGGGCGAAAATCAATAAATGCAAGCACAGCTCCTCGCGTGTGATGGCTGTCCCTGTCTTTGCATGCTGGACTAATAGAAAAATAATAATTAAATTTAAATCACCAGATTAATTTGTTTTCCATCAGTCTCAGGAGAGATCCTTTTTTTTCCTGTTTCTTTAGTGGCTCATTATACTTTCTAATCAAGACAAAAAAAAAAAGTCCCTCTTTTAGACAGACATGCTGTCTCCCTTCCCCCTTCTCTTCCCTGTGGTGTGCTTTCTCGCATTGCAGTCATTGTGCTGGCACTTATTATGTTACAAATGACCGAGGTACGGCAGGCATTCTCAGTGTGCATGCAAAGAGGGCCCACCCTTCTATGCTACTAGCGCCTTCTCCTAATGACGATGCTCAGAGTGCCCCCCGACGCCGCCCCATGCAGCCCTCTCCCCCATTCCCGCCCCCATGTGCTCTCTTTAATGAAGATTCTCCAATGCAATTAAAAATCCTTGCTTCTTGCTGCTACTGTATGACAAACAGAGCCACTGTCATTCCTCATGGCCTGTCATTCCTGCTACAGGAGGCGGAGGAGATGGAGAAATACACCAGGGTGCCAGTGGCTAGAGAGACAGATAGAGAGGATTGTGAGAGTGTGTTTATATGTGTATGTGTGCGTGTGTGTTTGAAGAAGAGCACCCCCCCCATCTCAACAGGTAATGGAAAGGGGCAGAGAGAAAAATCAATGACCAAAGAACATGGAGAGCACGCTTATGAAATGGTTTTAACTGCACACCACAAGCTGAATAAGGGGTTCTGTGTCCATCCTCCAAACTTGGGTGATCATGAATGTTTTATCAGATCCTCCACCCCAACACCACCTTGCCTTTCCCTTTATTTTTTTATTACACATAAAAATGACTGATTTCTGAGTAACATCTTTGCAATTCTTGCAATAGCATCAAAAACATTAGGGTGACACTTTTAGACGCTGTGACATAAGAACAGAGAGGAGAGAGACAGAGAGGGTGGGGGGTGGTGGGGGGAGGGAAAGAGAGAGACAGAGAGGGGGGATCAGGATACATTTATGGTCATTTATAATGTTTATGAAGCATTAATATGAATGTGCCCGTAAACCAATACTCCATCACTCTGCTAACAATGAGTTCATTGTTTGTGTGTGATTTATGAGGTGTCTATAAACTAACAGTGAACAGTTTGTTAATCCACTATAATACCTGTTAAAATGGATACAACCAGTGGTGATGTGACATGCAGTGAGTGAGAGAGACAGACAGGCAGACAGACACACACACACACACGCACGCACACACACACCAGTTGGCTCCATGACCCATCCTCATCTTCATCAGGGTGGGGCATATAAGAACAGTTGCACCCTCCATCTGCAAAAAAAAAAAAAAACGAAAAAAAAAAAAAAAGCTCCCCACTACCCACCACCACCTCTCCACCCCCACCCCCTTGTTGTTTTCCAGTTGAATGAAATAATCTTCCCCCGTCTGGAAACCCAGTCTGGGTCAGAGGGCCTACGTTTCAGCCTGTTGCTTATTGTGTGTTTAGAAGAGGATGTAAAGCATACAATTAGGCACAGATGGCTGTCTTTGCCCGGCAATGTATTGATCCAACCCTGATGAAGGGCTGCCCCGTTTCTGTTTTTGTTTCACAAATGCCTCCTGAGTTGGAGTCTTTATGTAACTGGTTTGTATTTGTTTGATCATGTAACATCTTGCCAGGGCTCATACTCTAGATAGATAGATAAGAATTCATCTACAACTATTCTGAAGATTACTTAATCGAGCAAAAAATGACATATATCATCTGGTTTTGGGTTATTTCTAACAGTGACTGCAACTTTACTCATATTGCACCTTTCAAAATAAATCCATAAAGAAGACAAAATTGGGTGTTACGTAAAACCTGAGATGATTTGACAACTTTTCTTTCCTCTGTTTGCACACATGCATTAAAAAAAAATAAAATAAAATGAAGGTATAATCCACATTATAATAATGAATCAAAAATGGTTAAAGCTATATAAAAGTTGGAAAATAAATTAATCTTTTTTTTAAAGGTTTATTTATTGCTTACGCTAGCGGCGGAAAAGACACTATCAACATCATAAATAAAGTTCCCGCTACATCCCTGTCAGTGCTGTGGACCTAATGACAATGTCGCATTTAAAGTAATAACGGTCAATTACTGTATCCTTCCTTTACTACGGCCGCTGCACAAATAATAAGTTTTCTTTGTGTGGCAGTAGTGAGCTGACGTCAGGTCGGTTCCTTGAAGTGGAGCTGAATAAACCTTGAGAAGAGTCTCCTTCAATCTGCTGTTAGTAACTAACACACACACTCACACACCGAGACTCAATTACTGCCCAATTCCCTTCTTTATCATTCGTCCCCGACCTCTTTCATAACCAAAACCGACCAAGGAAAAAAACAGGCGAGAAGAAGACCGAGCCGAAGTGTTAGTTGAACTAAAAAACCACGCTGGAAATAAGTAAAGTGTCGAAACTAAAAAAAGGTAAGTGTTTTATTTCTCTGACGCTGTTTTCGCCCCGTCACAGAACAAGAAGCGATGAGCTGCGTAGAGCTTGCTGGCTTCGTTTCTAGTTTCTTGGCTTTTTTCAGCTTGTGTAAACTGCTTTATACATAGTTTCTTGTTTTCTCGCTGCGGTGTAATTCAGTCAGTCGGTGTGTCCCGTAGTCGTTAGCGATACATTTGGTTAAAGTTTTTTTTTCTCTCTCTTTGGTATAAAAAACCGAAGTGTTTTTCTCCCCTCTCTTCTGAGTGTTGACCTGATAGTGCGAATCGTCTTTGTGTCCCTCTTTCTTTTTCCTCTCCGCACCGTTCAGTCCGGCGGTCGCATTTTGATAACTTGTTTTATCGCTGAGAAATTAAAACTTTTTAAAGCTTCTGTGTTGCTTCTTTTTTAATCAACCGTGTAAATGTACAGTTGTTGGTTTTTGGCTGCCTATTTTGTGCTGGATGTTGTAACCGTCAACCTAAAGGAGGTGGGGGGGGGTAACTACGAGGCGCTGGACTGCCGTTGGTCCTCGCTGTCCGTCCGTTAAAAACCCATCCAATTTTTAACAGTCCCCCCGACGCGAAAATAAAACAATTAGGCGACAAATACACAAATATCCCCTTCACTTTGGATTAACTTGGACGTAAAATATTAATTTCTCTTTCCATAGCGGCTCAGAGTTTGAGCTTTTTCGCGTCGCTTAAGTCGTATTGCTGGCCAGCCTGCTGGGGAGCTGTTATCGCGGTCGCTTCCTCAAACCGAGAGGCACGCATGTAAGGCAAGCTAGCAGCCGCTTGGCCGAGTTGTTGAAATTTATCCCTTTGTGTATATTACAATATCCTCCATTTTTTTCTGCCCCTTCCAAAACAACAAGCCTCTCGCCATCTTGGTTATTTTAAATTCGTCCCCTAAGCACCCCTACCTTTCCCCCCCCACACCACCTCTCTCTCTTTTTTACACACAAACACCCAGGCTACTTTAAAAGGAAATGGAACCACGTTTTTTTCTCTTTTTTTCCACCCCTCAAGTTTTACCAAAGTTTTAAGACTTGTTAGAAAGAAATCGAGACGGAGGATCGTGTCCCGTGTGTGGTTTTTTTTTTTTTTGGAAGGAAATTGAAGGTGGTTAACAGCTTGTGAGCGATCATTTTAAGGCAGTTTTACTTCAGCAGAGGGGATGTTTTGTGGTCGAGACGTTTGCTTTAAACAAAAAAAATGAGTAAATACAAAGTGGCGTGGCGTTATATGTCAGGATTGTCATTCTTAGAAGCGGGCGCAGTTAAACACGCATATTTGTGCTATTCTAAGCTGATATTGTTGTTAAAGATGAGATCAGCGTTTACTCAATGCTACCTTATGTTTGTCTTTGCAGCTAAATATGAATGAATGAATGAAGGAAGGGAGGAGGGGGAAGGCAGAAAGGAAGGAAGGGCTGATATTAGGGGCAAATTACCGAGAGTCATAATAAGGGAAGAACATTTAAATTCATTTTAATTGGATTTCAGTGCAAGACAGAAATGATTAGATATGATTAGAATCACAAAAGTTGTTTGAAATAGTGTTATGTTTAAAAAAAAAAGTTCCCCTTCATTCTTCCTTCAGCGGTTGCGGTTTAGCTGAATAGATGCATGAGTGATAAGTTTGCTAGATTGACAGGTTTAAGACTTGCACACTGGCATATGCACTTCTCGCCTTCCTTTGGATTATCTCTGACTGAGCCATGATTCTCACTTGCAACAGTTTAGACAGGAGACTTTTAGCAGACTGGAAAATGGTGACCTTATTTATTTTCTGCCATCCATCTTACAAAAAGGTGCCTCTTTTAGCTCTTGTAGCCCTGGCCCCTCATAGTTACAACTTGATCTCACTTTTCTTCCCCATGTCCTGTAAAGCAGTTTGAAAAGAAGAGGAGGAGTTGGTGGTGGTGGTGGTGGGGAGACAAAGAAAACAAACTGAACAAATGCTTTGAAATGGAAAATCAGATCATTTCACCTCCCACCTCTTTTGTTTGCCCGTTTATTGCTGCAAAAGCTGGAGTGCAGAGGAGCAGATGTTTAGCCAAACATGAAGGCGCGGTGCCTCTGTCCTTATGGGGATGGCTCTCCCTCCTCTCACTGCTGATGCATCGACATGACAGCTGCTTGATTTCATGGAGCTGCTAAGAAGCCATTAGTGGTATCAGTGAATTGAAACGGAACAGTGTCTCTCAGTTTTCTATCACAACTCTCTATTGTTAGCATCATTTTTGTGCAGATTTGTTTGAATATATGTGTGATGTGTGTGTGTGCTCTTGTGTGTGTGTGTGTGCGTGTGTGTGCAAGTGCTGCAGCTGAACATACAAACCGACAAGAAGTGGTAATATATTTGTGCAGCGTGTTTTCTCATAATTTGAGAGAGACTGAGCAAGAGCAAAAGTGAAAAAGGGGAACAAATCTGTCAGAGTTTGTTTGCCATGTTGGTCTGAAATGAAAGCACACTGTGCTACCTCAAGCACACTCAAATCAGAGATGTCTCTCCTTGCCAGGCCAAGGGGGAGAAAAAAAAAAGTCAACTCTCGGTTGGAGTTTTATTCTCTCTGCTTCTCCCTCTCAAATTGGAACTGTTGTTTTTGAAGAGATAAAGGAGGACTTCCGCTCTGACTTGAACATTCAGGAATTAAGGATAGACATAGTTAAGCCTTATTTGCATGTCTACCAAAGTCACAGCAAACGGTTGCTATTGACTAAGCCTGATTAGGTGAAATTAGGTTCACGGAGCTCATGTCTGGGGGTGCTGAATCTGACAGAACTTGGACAGCTTTTGAGAAGACAATCCCATGTGCACACAAGGCTGAATTCTCTATAATCCCTTACTATTGAATATGGGGGCTATCTACTTTTTTTTTTTTAAGGAAACCCATCCTTGTGTTCATTTGCAGATGAAATGAAGTGAGATTTATTAGGTGTGCATGATAGTAATGCTCAAGTCATTGGTATGAGGCAGCTCTTGCTTAAAACTGTTACAATCTCAGTTTATTATGAGATGAAAAATACGTCCAGTCTATTAGGGATGCTTCCATATATTGGCTGAACACTGAGCCAATCGCAGCCTCATTGACAACAACAATATTTATTTAATTGTTGACAACAACAATAAAACAATGGCTATCAGATATATTGATATTTTAAACACTGGTATTGGTACGTTATTACAATGAGTGGGCCATTTGAGTGATTCATTAGTTAAAAAAATCAGAGCATGTGTGCATGCTTTTAGTTTTGCTTTAACACCCTTGCTCCTAATGTGCTGAGCACTAGCCTGTTTTGAATGGACAAAGGTAATGCACTGTTTTGGTTGTGTTTCTAAAAACTTTTTTGATGACTGAGTAGAGCTCAGATCATGTTTAACATGCGTTTTGGGTGATTAGAGTAGATTTAACTTTATTGCCATTTTGTAAAGTACTGGTTAAGAGCCAATTAAATGCAGTTACCATCTACACAGAAGTGCAAAAGAATAGTATTATGTGCAGAAAATGCAAGTATATAAAATAAAAGTACTACAGCATGGGGTGATGCCTTAACTTACAATATATACAATTTGTTTTATGCAAAATATATACTGTATGTTGTGTATATATCACAAGTGTACAGTGCAGCTTAGGTTCACACCATGTTTTTGAATATGTCTCCACATTTGTCCCAAGTGAATACTTGTGATCAGGTCTCACTTTAAACCCGAACATGTACACAGGCTGAAATGTGTTGTTGTTTCTAATGTGCTTCCCTTGCATAATGTGCTGGAAATTAGAAGAAGAAATACTGTACAGACTAGCTCTATGATGTCTCTAATCTTCCACTTTCCAACTGGCTGATTGACTCTTGGCCCAATTTGAAATCAAAGTGTTTTCAATTTATGAGAATCTATTTTGCCTGATGTTGTAGGTGCCTGCTGTTGCACATTTTAATTGGTGCCCAAATGAATACAAGCTTCTGCTTGCACAGAGGACATCAGTTAAATAGCTAGTCCTTCAGTGTGACCTAAGGTGCATTTTCCCTGCTAAAATGTCTCAATACATCCTCAGTGCATCTCAGACCTTTACTTAGAGCTGTCCACTTGGTATTGGATCACTAAAAACACCTGTTAATGCCAGGTGTGATTAGGACCTTAGTTGCAGATATTAACTCAAAATTCTTTTTTACTTGTTGCTGGCATATGATGTCACCTTCACTGGTGATTAACAAAGTAAATCCTTTACCAAAAAATGTCCCTGTCCCCTTGGCTGACTGCAGTGTCTTTAAGCGCCGTCCACATATAAAGCGTTTTGCTCATCGTGCTCTGCTTTGTAGATGACGGCTGGTTGCTCCAGTTGTGTAGGCTTTTTCTGAACTGCCTGTCCTATTCAGGGTCACGGGGGGTGCTGGAGCCCATCCCAGATGTCACAGGGGGAAAGGTGGGGATAGACCCTGGACAGTTCGCCAGTCTGTTACAGGGGTAACACAGAATTTACCACCCTGTCACATGCCAGTTAGCTGTGTCAGTTGAAACTGCTTACATTGCTCGCCTCAAACTTGGCATAAGTGTAACTCAGTGCCCGCCCACTTTGCATTGCTGACAGTATCTGAATTTCATGACATGAATTTGACATTTCATGGTTGCCACATCCCTGCCAGTCTCTTCCTCTTTGTATAGCCCTTTAGAACATTGGGTGTTATGCTTTATATCAGGACATAAATGAATCAAACCTTGTTAGGGGTAACAAGAACCTGATTTGACCAAAAAAAAAAAGATGTGTTATTTGAAATTCTAGTGAATATTTCAATATTGTGCATTCAGTGACTGCGTCTCCCCTCACTGATTACATGATTTTACTCAGGGCTAGACTGTGCTTTGTAGTTTTTGTGTGACAAGATATGACAGAGTGGCTGATTTTTGCATTCTTTAACCACAACAGCAGGAGGCTAAACTGATAATGAAAAGACAAAAATAAACTTTCACATTACCATACACATGTACATTACTGAAATATTTACTAAGCTCTGCTTGAAGTGCTTCAGTCGGTCGGCTTAAATGTTTCAATGCATTGATGTCAGTATGTTATATTTAGTCAGAGATTAATAAGATCTGCAAACAATCTATTGATAATAATGGCCATCTGGGAGCCCTGTCAAATCTCTGCATGTTAGCGCTGACACAGAGCTGTGAAATTTAAAGAGGAAGTAGAGATCTGCTCTGTGTTAACCAGATCATTCAATAACTAATGTAAGACACACTCTCAGTCATATTTCCTCATCCCTCCCCATCGGTCAGTCTTTTACACACGAATGTGCATGCACAAGCAAAAAAAAAAAAAAGAGAGACAAATGAAATAATGCACCAAGAAACTGAGGACTTGAACAGATTTTTTCTTTTGAAGTAGACATTAATCCTGTAAGGACTAATGGTCCTTTGAGAAGAAGCAACATTTTAACAAAAACCTTAAAAGCTTCCATGCATTAGATTAACAATGCGTCATATTGTTACAGATCAAATTGAAGCTTCTATGTGCTTGTCTTGGTTTTGCGCACTCTGTGTTAGAGGCCCATGCAAGCAGCTCGCTTATTGATACGTGTCCGCATGGCCTCGCAGGTTAATGTCCTCTCAGCTGGGAAGTTGGTGAGCTCTCAGTTGATCTACCTAACCTTATGTTACCTTGCTATTTTGGTAACACTGCATGCTCTCTGAATGTCCTGATAGTCATCAGGATCCACAAATAATTGTCTAAAGTGCATGCTTGGTGACAGCAGCTTTTAAAGTGAGCACTGTCTAATATTGCAGTGGTCCTTTCAATGATTTATCTGCATCCATCTGTATGGTGAGAAATGCAGCTACATTTTAAAAACCAAGCTGATGAAATTGGGCATATGCCTTTCTGTTGTAGAAACAAGTAAACAATCTCAATTCTTAATTAACGCTAAACAAATCCAACACCCATTTTATTTTTCTCTACATTTCTGTGTGGATTACATATGGTGGATTAATTACCAAACAATAAGCAGTGTAAAGTGCAAGTGGGTCACCCGGCGTTGACTTTCAGGAGACAGAAGACAGAGCGGCCAAATTTGGGAGGGAAAGGCGATAAGCTGCTTCTTTGCTGTTCGTCCCCTGGGCCTCTATTTATCATTCAATGTGAGAATTTCCTTGATGAAAGTCAAGGTTGTTTGTGCATGCTCTGTCTCGTTGGGATGCCTGTTTTTCCACCAGCAAGGTGAAAAGGTTGATCCCCCCCCCAAAAGAGATGCCTTGTTTGGGAAGTCCAGGCTAGTTTCTTTTAATGAAGTCTCAAAAGGTCCTGATGATTTTTCTACTTCGTGGCTGTTTTTGTTTTATACATTAGTGAGGAGGCGAAAATACAGATGTACTTCATGTTTCTCTGAGCCATACAACAGCAAGCATGCAAGTCCTCATAATTGTGTGTCTCTGCTGCATGTGCTAAAGACGTAGCAAAGAAGGTTATCACTTTATGTGAGCTGAAAGCATCCATTTAAGGTGGCCTTTATAAAAAGCAAGAGTGGCAAGAAAGATGGCAGCATAATGAAAGCATTTATTTTCTTGAAAAGAAATCACATCAGTGTTGCTTGGCTTCGTGAAATAGATACATTCAGAGTCTCTTAACATTAGCTAAAGGTGGCTGGATTGGATTTTTCTGTCATTTTTCTACCACTGTCTTCCCTGTCTTGGTTACCAACACTTTGTTGCAGCAGGGACTTGATTATGGAATTGCCATTGAGGTCTGGAAAACCTGCCATTTAGTCTGATGTTTACCACACCTTGACATCTGCAGCAGGGGGCCCATATTTACACTTTTCTCTTCCCATGCTGGCTGTGCTTGGATGGGGGAAGGATACTAGGAAAAGAAATGGGAAGAATGTTTCGGATGTCGGAATGGGAATGATATTGGTTTCTCTATTTGTGTGCCTCTTGGGTCAGTGGGGTTCTTGATGATACTATAGAATAGCTTGTTGCAGGCAGGGGAGCTGTGAGCTTCGGTGGGTGTTAAGGCGCACATACGCACAGGCACACGCACACACACTTGCTGTCAGAACACAGGCATTTATGCATAGGGACGACATACACACGCAAGCACACTTGCACGCACACACAAACGTATACACACAAATGCATGAGATTGCGCCTCGACAGCCCCCATTTATTGATCTTCTTCAGCATTTAAAATCTGGTCACTGCTGCCACAAAGGCTTTTTATTTTAGCTGCGCTGGCAAAGCCTGCTTGAAGCTAAGCCAGAATTTAAAATATTTAACTCCTACACAAACGCCACGAGAAATGACAAGGAGAGAGAAAAACAAATACGAAAGCAGTTCGGAGCTGCACAGTAGCTATGTGTGCATTTGTTCAGAACCGTGTTTTATGTAAAACACACTGATAGGATCACCTCGCACTGAGTTGGCTGTGTAAGCGCTATAGTTTGGAGTAAAAATGTGCACATACAGCATATTTTTGCTTCATAAAGTTTTTATGAATTGAGGGGCTATCCTGTATTTGTCTTCAGAAAAAAAGTTGCAGAGAAGAAATGTGCTTTGGTTCTAAATGTAACTCAACTCAGAACTGACCTGCCAGGCCTTATAATGAGAGTAGTGCAAGCTGAAAATGCTAGCAGTCATTGGATTAGTCATTACTGGACTTGGAACAAGTGTCTGTTTTTAGCATTTTAAGGTTAAAACGGGATACTCATGTGCAGAGAGGCAACTCACCAATGTCTAATCTGTGAAAGCCCTTTAGCATGCATTCTTGCAGCCCTGTTTTCTTTAAGGACAGTGTGTCTTACTGCACACAAAAGCAGGTATTAAAAAAAATAATTTCCCCCTTCTCTTCTTAGGAAATTGTCAGTGTTCAGTTAGACCCAGGTGGCGTAGAGGAAATGATCTGACTAGCTGTGCTCACACTACATTTTGAAATAATTTGTCTTGAAAAGGTCAAAGCACATATCAGTGATTTCGAAATGCTCCTACATTGTACTGAAATTTATGTTGCATTAACATTACAAATCACAAGGGTTTCCTCATCCAGTTTAACCTGCTGCTGCTGCTGCTGCTGTTGTGTTTTTTGTGTGTTTTTTTGTGTTTTTTTTGTCCAGTTATGAAAGCCTAGCCCTGCTCAGTCTGTTGCATTGTCCCGCTTTCTTTCTCCCTGTCTGTCTGTCTGTCTCTCTCTTGCTTGTGCGCTCTCTTTCTGAACGATGACACTGAGAGACAGCTGTAACGTGAGACGCCTCTCGATCCTGGCAGGGGCTTCGAAATCTGAGGCAGAAGGGAGGGAGAGGGCCTTTATCTGAGACTGGGGGTGCTGACCTCACTCATTCCCCTTCTCTTTCTCTCCTCCTTTTCTCTCCCCATCTCTGCGTCTGCTGGCATACTCCATCCTCCCCCCACCAACAGAAGCCGAGACTGCACTCTTTAAAAAAAAAGAAAAAGTGTAATAAGAAAACATTGTCTGCCCATAGCAATAACCGATGAATGAAACGATGTGTGTCATTCCTGTTTACACCATTTAGAACTGTGTGTTGGTTTTTAAATTGCTAGCATCCCTCCATCTTTAGTCTACATTGGATTAAACTTAAATTGTGTTGTCAAGTGTTTACAGAATGTATGGAGTAATATTTGAGTGACTTATGCTTGTGATTGGTATATGGACTTGTGTGTGTATGTGTGTGTGCGCACACGTGTGCGCGCGGGCATGCGCACGTGTGTAGATGGAAACATCCACACATCCCCTGGACTCTAGGCTATGGCTGCTAAATCCTCTGTGAGAGCTCCCGTGTGTAATCCAAACATTTAGAGCTAATTTAAGCATGCAGGCAGGAGCAGCATCCTTTAGGAAACAACAGCTCTCTCTCTTTTGCGCTCTCTTTCTCTCTCCATCCACCACTGTGTGTGTGTATTTATGTGTATGCACTGCGCAGGTGTTTGTGTGCGAGTGTCTTGTTGTCGCTGGAGGGAAATGAAAGCACTCAATCACTCACCTGTCAGAGTACTTCAAAATCTGTCCATAGCACACAAGCACACACAACCACACATGCATGTGTGGACAAACATGAACACACATGTGCATACACACTTACCCCTGAGGGTTTGACAGGACTGGCCCTTTATTGACTCCCTTGATCAAGGAGACAGCAGATCCATTTAATAGAAACTACACACACAGACACACACACACACACACACAGACACACACACACACACACACACAGGCACTGAAATCAAAGTGGATTCACATCTGCTCTCCACACAGCTCCACTCTATCCTTTTCCTCTTGTACAAAACAGAGCTGGTAGTCATTTAAAACTGCGACTGTATCGGCTGTTGAATTAAATTTTGAAAGCCGCTGCTAATAGACGTCATAATGTTTTTCCATTGCTGGTTTCCCTTGTCATAGTTGCGTTTGCCTTTTTGCAGCATGTTGCGCTACAGCATGGTGTGTGAATACAAGCCCAGTCTGGGTTACAGGCATGTTCTGCTGGCCCTGGCCCTGTACTCCCCCAGTTGGCTGAGTTTTGTGCTGAGTGTTTTGGAAGGCCAGTTAGCCAAGAGGGTGCTGGGAGGAGATGTGACAGCTGTGTTGGTCACGGCTACTCTGACCTTCACACGTCATCCTGATGGATCATCAAGGCCGTAGCGATACGCTAAACCTGTTGTGTAGGCCTGCACTACCCTGATCATCCACTAGTGATGATTTGCTTGCATTTTGACATCAGCTGAAATCAGTCATCAGGGATGGCAGGCTAACCATATATATATACCTGAATGAGACTCATCTTGCAAAGAAAAGCAGGAAATGGAGGTGGATTGCTTAATGCATCAAAGAGAAAAGTTATCATAGCAACACAAAAACATGCGTACATACACAACACAAAAAGAGACACGTACAGTAAAGAATGGAATTACATATATATATATATATATATATATATTCTACCTCTCACAAATGGATTGCACTAATGTTGAGAGCTTTTCATTGCTCTCAAAGGGCTTTACTTCATTGTGTGGTGTGACCCGTTCCCTTGAGATGGTACTTACTCCATCAAGTCAAGGAAGAAACCATTTAGTGGAATGATAAACACACATGTATATTCACACATACACTCTGCACCAGGAGGCTGGAGAGATTTGAATTGCAAACATTTTTCACATAAGTTCTGTATTCCTCCTCTCATTCCCGTGTTTTTCCTGAACATACGCTTACTGGCATGCAAAAGTACTTGCGCAAAGATTCCATTTTGTCAGCTTTCAGCCCCAGATCATGTAACGATAAAAGATGCTGCCCTGCAGTTAAACACTGCCAGTAAATCACAGGGCAAAGAAAGCTGGGAGAAGCACTTATTTTTAAGCAGCATGAGAGACCATACTGAGGTGGGGGGGCAGATCGGGTAAGACAGACACACACAGAGAGAGAGAGAGAGAGAGAGAGAGAGAGGAGGGAGGGAGAGAGGAAGAGAGAGCTTCTTTGTGCACTGTGTACTGGCATTGTGTGTGATGAAGAGATGAATCACTGCTATTTAGGGATTGGTTTCCTGCAACTGATTGTGTGACGACTCGGTGGCGGACAGACTGTCAAGACTTGCCTGTTTTGTTCTGGGGGCTTCAGGAAAATGTCTGCGGCCAAGTCTCACTAACTCACTCCCACAGGGCCCGGTGTGCCAGAGATCAGCAGAGACAACAGAGACAAACACCTCACCAGTGTCGCTCGTCTAACAATGCATCAAATATTAAAAAGCAGGGGATTTTAGGCCAATCTCAATATGTATATTTTCAGAGTACACTTGTTTTCCGTGCTCAAATACCAGAAGAGTTTTTTCATAAAAGAAGGCTCATATGAAACCTAATGTGACTTTCTTTCTTTCTTTCTTTCTTTTTTGACCCCCGCATTTAACCCCGTGTGGATGCCTGAGAGCGGTTGTATGAATCTTAAAGTAAAGTCAACATCTGTTTGGCTGAGGCAACAGGGGTAGATTAGAGTATCCAAACAAGACAATTCAGGGAGACATCATAGCAGTTAGGTTGTACGCTGTCCATGTGCAAGCATGCCTGGCGTGTAAATGCTGGTAATTATTACTTTGGAGATAGTTCTGTTTTTTTTGTTTGTTTTTTTTTTGCTTTCATGTTAATTAGATGGAAATTACCAAGCAATGATGGCTATTATTAAGTTGATATTTGCATTGTTACTCACAAAGTAATAAATTCACTAACATAACTTAGGGCACCAATTTGTTAGATCACTTGAATGTAGGCAGTCAGATGTGTGTTTGTGTTACTTTCAGGAAGTATGGTAATACGGATTCTGTCGCACTAAATTAATGCTGAGGTTAACCTTTTTGCTTGTGTGATGATTCAGTATTTTTCCCTGTTGTGTACAAATGTAAATAGTATTTGGAAGTTTTCACCTTGTTTTCTAGTCAAACATTTAGTTGATTAATGTTTTACTTGACATTGACTTTGGTTTCATCTGATTTGGTGTAGTGGTGAACATATTCCCCTGTTTTCAATATCGCCTCAGTTGTGGGTATTTCTACCTTTTTTTTAATGCTGTGGTAAAATAAATAGCTAAAGGGTTTGAACAAGCAGTTTTATTATGTCATATTGGACTTTATAAAGATTTTAATGTGTATTTATTACTCCCTTTCAATATTTTATATGCCAAATTAACTATTAGCTAATTGAAAAAGATGAATCCATAATGAATTAATTGTTTGTTGCAGACCTAATACAGTATCCTGAGATAATTTATGAGGACACTGCAGTTGAATAAGGCTACAGTCACAGGAAAAGAAAAGTGTTTTGTGATATTTGATGTAAAACTGGTAAGATCCTACCATAAAATGAGGTTAATAGACTAACAGCCTGATTCTCAGTGAGGCAAATGATGGCAGACAGCACTGGCTTTCTTATCCAGTGTAATTCACCTGCCTTGTGGCTGGTAAATCATTTTCTGTGGCGAAGTCCTGTGAGCAGAGATCCTTTAATCATCCACTAATAGGCCTTTATGAAAAAAGCTGAAGATGAATTCAGCCTACCTGGCTCTCTGTTATCATTATCACTGCGATGAGTTATCAAAGTATTTGTGTGTGCCTGTGGTTTGTGATGGGTGTGTGTGTGTGTGTGTTTGTGTAGGAGTACAGATAATGAGGGGGAACCATTACAGTTCGATCAGTTCAGTTATTATCAACATAGTCAGTCTAGGTGATTCCTGTTCAGTGATACATTGAGCTGTAATGACAGATATGTGTTGCATTGTGTGCCACAGACTTTGGCAACACCTGAGGGCATCTGGAGAGACAATCCTCCTTACTTTTGTAATATACCCCCTTATTTTTTTACCATTTGAGCAAGTGAAATTTACAGAAACTACTGAAACTCTGTCGGAAAAAGGAGAGCTTCAACTATTATTGTCTGGTGGATGCTGAGGCATCCACCAGACTTGATTCAGTTGCTGTTGACCAGATGGATGTGTTTACTGACAACAAAACCTTGTTAGATATCTACCCACACATGCTGTAACACTGCTTGTGTGTTGCCGTGTCTGGAAATGTCTGCTTCCCTGTGTCTGTGTGCATGTGTATGGGGAGCCTTGACATTTGTAAGTACTGTATTCTGATCCTACCTAACCTCGCTGACACAAGTTATAACTCATGTTCGAAAGCTGTTCTTCCACTGTTCTTTTTAGTCAACAAGAGGTTATATCAGTGTAAATGAAAGTTGTAAAATCTGCACTGTGGTGTGATATACAAAGCAGGGTGTTGTCTGTTATGGTGAGCTGCTTAGATTAAGCGCAGGCTGTAAGTGCACAGGAGGGCCTTAGAGACAATGCATGAGAGATGGGCGTGAGAACGCTGGTAAGGCTTGGTTCTCTGCAAGAACTGTCTTGTGTTTAGGGAAAATATCCTCACACTTGAAGCTCCAATGTCTAGATCCATTTCTAACAAACAGGTTTTGCAAGAAGGGCTCAGGGAGAAAGAGACTTTTTGTGGGTGTGAATATCTTTCTGTTTGTGTGTGTGTGTGTGTGTGTGTGTGCGTGTGTGTGCGTGTGTAGCCACAGCTGTGTTTCAGACGTCACTGTATTTTTTCTTTGATGTGTCTGAAAACCACAAATACTAAGCTGTGTAACTGTAACTTTGAAGTGCAAGTAGTTTTTGGGGCCTCCACCAGCTTTCAGGTTGTGAAATGAAAAAAGAAAAAACAAAATACACGTACCATAGCACAGCATCACATCTATCCATTTTGAGAATGCTGTTATTCTTATGAGTCAGATTTTTATATTGATCCTGAACCACAGTGATCTCTTGTTTCTGCTTTTCTCCAGGTGTTACAGCAGTGATGCCAAAGAGCTGAAGACACCTGTAACAGTAAGTGCATCTCTAAATTCTCACAATGTGCCCATAATATACTTGTGTTACAAAAGAGGTGATGCATGACTTTTTAAAATATACATTGTCACACACTTCTGCTTTTACAGTGCTTTTTATGGCATGCCAGAACAAACTTGCAGACTCCTCCAGTTTCAGGCCTAATTTGATTTTCATTCATTCAGTGAAAGAGGATGTTTTTTTCTCCCCCAATTAAATTTAACAAGAGCCCCTTGAAAAGCAGTTGTTATGATTACATTACAAATTCGGGGTTCATTCAGTGAATCAAGCAATTAATTAGATTTCTCCCATTCTAATCAGAATATTTGTATGAACCGTACGCGCCTAATAAACATCCTTTGAGTTTGCTATCTCTTCAGACCCAACACTGAATGTAAATGGGTGTTAACTGTGCCCGACAGTGCTTCTAGGTTAGGATCGTGGATTGGGTTTAGTTGTTTGTGTGTCTTGCTGTGTGTAGCATTAATCTCCTCCTTTCTGAGACCCTTTCTTTCTTTCCTCTCTGTTTTCTCACTATGTCTGTGTGTGAGAGCAAGCTGTACTCAGGGGCGCGGCTGCGTCCTCAAGGCTTCACTTCACACACACCAAGTGGTGTGCCCGTTTATTGTTGCACACACAGACAATGACTTGCACTTTCTCTCTTGCCCGACTTGATGGCCTTGTGCCTGTGAGTGTGTCACCAGATCAAATTGGATCTTTTAAAAGAAGGTTTTTGCTGAATGCAGAGCTCAGGGAAATACTTGTTTCGCCCGTGACTGTCTTTTTAGCCTTGTGCGCTACCAGACCCGATTCTATCAGGTCTAACCATTACTGCTTCATCTCTGGCTGTGAATGATACATTATATCCCCTGCAGGTTGGTGCGGGCTGCTTGTATCATTTGTGATAAGTATTGATGAGTCCTCTCTTGGGGAATCAATTTCTGGGGGTGGGGGGTGTAAGGGGAGGGGGAGGGGGTTGCCTTGTAGCTCAACCCCCACAGCTGGCTGCTCCTAACTGGTATCTTGGCTGCCTGACTCTTCCTGCAGCCCCATAGAGAACAAGCACAGCAGAGCACAGGGAAAGATGGAGCTCATCCAAACAGCTATGGTGTAATTAGCTGACATTTGTTGCTTGGAAGACAAGAGAAGGAAAAAGGAAAGAGCTGCTCAACTCAAACACCCAAAGGAATATGCAAATGTTCAGGGTGAGAGAAAATGAAAGAAAGACAGAGAAATGTGTCTAATGGCACAGAGATATAATTATATTACATTCACGTACGCGTGTGGGTGTGTAATTGTGTGTGTTATGAACCCATTGAACTTTATGTGAGTATTTATGTCAGTGTTTTGCCACTGTAAGGCACGAACCACTGGTCTATGGAAAGGACTACAAAAATATGTTAGGAAAAGAATGGAGCGTTCTTTGCTTAGAGATGATACCCTCATCTGCCGTGTAGTATGTCTTAAACTATTCAACTACATCAGCTAGGCGTCACACAAGTGAGGTTTACAGTACCCATGTAAAGCAGCTATCTACAACGAGGCTGATTCTCCGGTTCCAGGAAAGGTGTGCGTGTGCATGTGTGTGTTCGCATGTCTGTTTGTGTGTGTGTGTGTGTGTTTAAGGCAGAGCGCTGTACTGCATGTAAACTATCTGTACTTAAGCCAAGGTGCTGTGCGAAGGAGCAGCAATGCTTACGCAGCCCCATCTGCTTGATCCAAGCTTGAAATGCAATGCTTTTTAATGACAAAATACTGAGTAGCTGGGAGGTGTGCAGAAAAAGGAGTGTGTGCCTGTGTGCATAAGTGAGTTAGTGTGTGTGTTATGTGAGTGTGAAATAGAGAGGAATAAAGGGAGAGGGAGAAGGAGAGAGAAAAACATCTCGAAGGTCAGGAGCAGCGGGCGGCCGTAGGGGAGAGACACGTGAGACAGAGATAGTCTTGCGTCAGCCCCACAGCAGTCCGTTCTTGTGTGTGTGTGTGTGTGTGTGTGTGTGTGTGTGTGTGTGTGTGTCCTGTGGGGCCAGCATTTCCATCCGCATCCCACCGTGTGTTACAACAGAGTAGCATGCCAGTGTTTCTATTCTGAGTGTCTTGATCTGCAAGGATAGATAGATAGATAGATAGATAGATAGATAGATAGATAGATAGATAGATAGATAGATAGATAGATAGATACATAGACAAATTACTGCTTGGAATTACTTCGAAGCAGTCAGTCATTGAGCTATAGATAATTTTTTACATGGCTCTTGTGACAGTGGAAGGGGAAATTACACCTTCTAGCCTGAGGGGAAGGAATTTGTGTGTCTCGTTGCCTGTCACAAAACCTGAATAGGGTTTCATCAATCCTAGCAACTACTATCATTTTTCAGCTCTTATTCATGAGCCTTCTTTGTTTCTCACAGTGTCTTTTTTCCCAGTGCCCTTTAAACTGGTGTTCTGTTAGACTGGGGAAGTGTTAGAGATAACTCCTAAACATTTAGTACTTTGTACTTGCCTCGGAGCTAAGATTGTTAAAAAGCTACTGTGTGATTGTCCTCGGGATAGGGAGCAGAGTAGATTCAGCAGACACACTCTAGCATTACTTTGGGCTTAGCCATCCATGTCTTTGTGTCGCTTTCACTCTAACTCATGTTCTCTACACACACACACACACACACACACACACTGGCTGTTCCCCTTCTGCCTCCCTTGGCCCGCATGATCTCAACAGGGCTGAGTCCTGTAGCCAGACTTTTGATTCACCCCCACTGCCAAACAGCCTCTGCTCTTCTTGTCCCCATGAAGGGCTGTGGCGTGGGGTGAGGCTGCTCTTTTATAGACACTTGTGCCATGAATCACTACTTGCACCCAGGGAGCCTCAGTCCACTCAGGGGCTGCCTGCCTGGATCATAATGTGCGTGGTCATGAGGGGGCCATTTTGAATGGAGGCCAGACAAAACAGGAGCTAAAGAACCCAAGCTGTGAGCTTTCCCAGAGAGGGCAACAACAGGAGTGTGTGTGTTTGTGTCTGTGTGTATATTGTATTTGTTATAGTAGGGGGTTGATGTTGGATATACAATGCTGTGTTCTAGGTGTCATAATGCAACATAATTGTATACCAGTAATTTATGAAACATTAGGAGTAGACCTTTAAACCCCATGCATCACAAACCTTTTAGCCGCATACAAACGGGATTGCAATTTGAGCTCCTTGGACGCAGCTCTAATGCCTGTTTCACTGTTAGGTTTGAAAACAAGTGATGATCCATCCTTTGCCATCTCTTGCACTCACTTACCAACCTACCAATCACATTACCCTCACCCTGAGCAGAAAATGGTATCTAAGACATTTTTGCACACTTGTTGACGTCATCTTGTAGCATTTGCCTGACTGTGTTGCTGACTTTTCTGTCGGTCACATGGTTCACTAGGTTTAAAGGTTAAGGAATGATTGTTATTGTTTGTAATTTGTGTCCAAAATTTTATGTTTGTTGTCCTTGATAATTTTGCTTTCGTGTTTTGTTACTTTATTAATTTCTGAAGCTTAGCCAAATGGGTTAATATGACGATTAGTAACTGGTTGTCATTAGTAGAGTTGTTATTATAATAAGCCATCATTATTGTCTCTACTTAGACTGTGCATGCATGTGCTGTTCAAAGATGCAGGGTTACTGTCTTATGGAGGTAATTAAGCAGACCACCCCCCCCACCCACACACACACACATACAAACACAACGCACACCAACACAGTTTCCCTATCTCTTTCTCTCACATACACGTCGTCCAGGGGCCTTATATTTATTTGTACTCTTTTCCTGAAGAGTATTTTTAAGCTTAGCTTCCCGACCTGCCTGTACTTTAAACCTAACCTGACAACATGTCATAACTTTAAAATGAAATGATTGTCGCAGTTATCTGGTGATAACTGTAATATTTAGAAAATGAAATGGTGACATCATGTTTATAAAATACAATGTATGTGTTAGGGCTTGATAATGTTGAAAATCTTATATCAGCCTTAGACCACACATGCACACACAAACACCAGCTGTTTCCCTTATGAAAGCTTTCAGGTTTATTGGGTCTATCTGCTGCATTTATGGCCAAACCACATGTCTTCAACTGACTTTATTCCTTGGTCTGTGTTTCTGCCATGGCCCCTTGTCTCTCAACATCCTCTCTCGCTTCCTGCCCCCTAACCCTTTTCCCCAGGTCTTCTCTCCCCCTTCTCTATTTCAAACACCCACACACTAAACACACTACTAAATCCATTGCTATGGATGTGTTTTCTGCCTACGCTGTATGCCTGTGACTGGGAATAGTTTGTCCCTACTGGGCCTGTGCATCCCAGGGCCTGTTGTGCCAGGCCAGGTTGTAACCTGGATACAGCTGTAGTCAGGAGAAGCCATTAGCTGTGCCAGGAGGCCCTCGGCTCCCAGTGAGAGCTCATTACGGTTTCTGTGCAGTCACACTTCTCCTATGAAACACCGCAGTGTGCCTGGTGAAACTAGCCAGGACACTGAGCCTCAGGGAAACCATTATGGCTTGATTTGGAGTTCTAAGAGAGAGAGAGAGAGAGAAAGAGAGAGGAAGAGACTGAGGGCTGGGTTTCATCGAAAGAGTAGAATGAATACTAAGAATGATATTAATCATTAAACATAGCCAGCTTCCCATGTAGTTAACTGTGAAAGAGTATCTATGATTATTGGATTTGATTTGCTCTTTGTTCAGTGGGTGTGCATGTGTTTGTGTATGCGTGCGTGTGCTCTGAGGCCCAGTTCAGCTGTCTGGTCTGGTGTGCAGATGGCTGAGTTGGGGCCTGCTGAATGTGATACTCATTTTCTTTTCTCTATCTCTTTATCTATCTGTGTTTCCTTACTTTTTGTTTCCTTTCCTTTAGTTCTGCTTTGTTTTCTTTTTCTTTCCACGCTACCTCTTTCTGCTAGGTTTCATTTACCAGTTAACATCCCTGACTGCCTCCACTCTTTCATCACTGCATCTGCTGAGGGCCATCTAGGGCAGAGGAGAGTTTTCCACCGCTCTATTTTCTCTCTCCCTCCTTCTTTATGCGCCTCTCAGGGCTCAGTGCGGCAGCTATATGCAGTGGCTTTGGAATGAAATGTCTCTTAACCGAGCCATGTGCCCCGGAGCTACGGTAATTGCAGGTGAAATTCAGCTTCCTCTTTAAAATGCCATCTCTCATTTCCAGTTACCGGCCCCCTTCGTATCTCTCTCTCTTTTCTCTGCCTCCCTCCCCTCCTGCCTCCCTCTCTCTCTCTCCCTCTGGCTGTCTTTCAGAGGCGTGTGAATCCCTCAGCCCCTGTCGCGTCTCTCTGCCCCAACAGACACTCCCACAATGCACAGCGCTGATGGTTGCACAGTGATATCAGCCATGCAGAGGAAAAGGGAGGGCCGCTGTCTTGACACATGCACATTCAATGCATGTGTGTGTGTGCATGCGTGCCTGTGTGTGTGTGTGTGTGAAAGAGAGAGTGCCAAGATAGTATGTGCGTGACAGAAACTGAAAGTGTGTTTGTAAGTGGGAGACAATAAACATATACATCTTTGGTTATATGAGAGAAAAGTAATGTGTGTTGTGTGTTTAAGTGTGTTTGTGCGTGTGTGTGTGTACAGCGTCAGCAAGGCGTGAGCTGTGTAGAGGTGACATCAAGGTGAACGCGGCGTGCAGAATGCTCTGCCGACTCGGGAGGCAGCAAATGGCTCTGTGGCAGATGGAGTCTTTGTCAGGGAAGAAAAATGGCAGCTCAAGAGCGTCAGAAAGACCCCCTCACCCCCACTCTCTCTCTCTCCCTCTCTCACACACACATACATCACACACACACACACACACACACAGAGACACTACTTTCTGTATGTCCTTCTTTTTACACAGTTGGTCACACACAAAAAACAATCATAGATGCAATACATGCATACACACACAAACATATACACACAGACAAATGCTCATACACGTACTGACACACATGCACCCCACCCCTCAGTGAGCTAGGCTGGTGGGCGGTGACCTTCCCCTGCTCTGAGGGTTCCCTGGCTGTTTGATCAATTATCCCTCTCCCATTGTTTACCAGGAAGCAGGGGTAGAGAGGAGAGGAGAGAAGCCTCAAAATGGCCACTGTCAGGTGGAGGGATCCATTTCCCTGCCAGCGTGGGGGTGGGGGTTAGGGAGAGAGAGGGAGAGACAGAGAGACCAGAGCCGTGAAGCATGCTTAGAGGGAAGGGAGGAGCATGATTGCCTGGCAGTTGGGATGATATGACATTATACCAAAGGTACAGCTCTGACAGTGGTTAACATTTGTAATGCTGACATCATCCGTTAAGAGGTAATTGTCAGATCCCTCAACTTTGAACAATCAAACATTAGTTGTCTATATATGAATCCCAAAAGAGCATGTTTGTCCGGCTCTTGGTGTAAGTGGTGTATACATTCCTAAATGAATTGTTATGATGTTCGTGCAGTGCTGCAATGACATACACACACACACATGTATGCTTAATGCCACAGTACTGCAGGTACACTTCCTATTTTTAGTGTGGAGAAGTGGGGGGGGGGTACATACTCTAAAGGTCAGGTGGCAGAGAGAAAAAAACGACTGGGAACAAATGATGCACTAAGCGAATGACACTCTGAGGTCCTGCTTTAATATGTATGTATCGCAGGTTGATGGCTGATTTCATTAGTGCTTCTCATTGTTATGCATAGATTGTCCTCCTGCAGCAAAATGAATATTGTATTCGCGTGCGCACACACACACACACGCACACACACACACACACACACACACACACACACACACACATACACATACACACACATACACACACACACAACAAGTGCGATTTTCAGGGAATACTGTATGTTTGCATCTTGCAGAGAAAGACTTGAAGAAAAGGGTGATGTTTCCACAGGCTGTTATCTGTGTTGGCTATAATTAAAACAATTTACAGAGCTGTCATTTCAACACAGGTTTTGGCACTGCTGTGGACAATTGCTGTCAGGTAGCTGGTGTGATTATTTAAGGGTCCTTGCTGATGCCTATGAGAATTATTTTCAAAGTGGAAAAGAAAAGCTATCTTTGTTCAGATGACTTGAGCAAAATAAGTCATGTCCTGTCTGAGGGTTCAGTTTATGTCACTTCACTTTAACTAAATTTTCTTTGTGTGTCTGTGTGGAAAAATAATATGTTGAGTACTGCCTGTTAGTTTACTGTAAGTGTTTATTGGACTGTATGATCATTTTTGCACATGGAGAACACAAACAGTGAGTGTGTGAAAATTTTTTTTTTGTAATTCTCCAAGATCACTGTGTTTCAGAATGGATTCCAGTCCTTAGTGGGGCATAAGCAAATGTTCTGTGCAAGATATTAATAGCTATTGTGGGTGGAAAAAGGGAAAAAAAAAGCTTCTGCATTTTTCCATATGTTTTGTAAGGAAACAGTCCAGATGGATCATCTCTTGGTCTGGAGCTTTATCTTTCTTCAGCCCAGCTCAAATCCAAGTGGTGTTGGACTTGCCAACACCCCCCCCCACACACACACCCCACCCCACCCCCACCCCACCATCTCACTCACACACACACACACACACACACACACCACAAACACACCCCAGTGCTCACACTCCTCCTGTCTGAAGTACAACAGGCTGTTACTGATTAACATGTCTAAACTCAGCCAGTTCAAAAAGCCACTACAATTCTTTTTCCAGCTTGCTCTCAAGGATGACGTGACAGTCTTTCTTCCTGACATACCTCACGTTCCTCGCAGAGATATGTTTGCCGCCTTTCTGTTTGTTGCCTGAGAAGCCATGTTGGCATGTCTTCTCACATTACACACTTGGTTTCATCCCCTTAACCCCTAATTCTCAAGCTGCATGGGCTGCCTGACCTCTTGAGTCATGGATGTTAGACTCATCGGCATCACAGGGGACAGAGTTGGGATTTATTTTGCCAAATAATTGTAAGCACAGACAGGAGGAAACCTTTTTGGATCATATATTTAAAAACCTCCAGTGATACTCTTTGTGAACGAATTTGTCATGTTTTTGTTGCAGATTTGAATTCTACTTGTATTTGATTTCCACTTCTGCTTTAACATCATTTAAAAGTCCTCCCCGACAAAGCAAAAAACGCACACTCATGTCTTTCCTGAGTTGGCACATGTTTGCAGAACTACAGAGACACAAAGGTGCATTATGTAGTGTGACAGAATGCCACATAGTTGGAGTTTTCCAGCAGGCTGGCATTCCAAGACAGCATGGAAGAGATAAAGTCAGAGTGCCGTTGGTTAACTCACTTTATTATCCTGTTTCTGGGCCACAGAGCATGAAGGGTGTCTGTTTATGACACACATGCATACCGTGTACGCATCACTTACATACACCATTTTGCCTCTGCTACTCAACTGCTAATAAAAAAAAGTAGCACAAGATGCTCCTAGACATGGCTGCTACACTCTTGTCTGTGAATCCATCTGAGGCTATTCTTTTCTTTTCTTTTTTTTATAACACATCATTTCTGGAACCAGGAAGTGTGCCACATTAACTGACAGGATGTAGGATGATATTGTGTAGGTGTTTCAATTATGCTTTTAGAGGTCACAGTACCCTTAAAATAGATTCTGAGCAGATTATTGTGCAATGCAACAAGTTAAAGGGCAGGCTTTGTAAGTGTTGATCCTTCAGAACCCAATGGTGATATATTTACATGAAGAAATCGTGAAATTCACTTAGTCAGCAGCGGAAAAAAGAGCTTCCTCTCCAAACCACCCACACCGCTTTCAGCCTTGTTGTGACTTGTTTGTCTGCCGTTGGAGGATTTTGACTTCTTCCAGAACAATTGCACTTAAACACCCTCAGCTCCAGAGGATGGGAGCTGGTTACATGGCGGCAAAGTAGCGCTAAAAACACAAAAAACAAGAGCGGAGCCTGAGAGACAGAGACTTTGAATATACTCCTTTTCCCACCCTGTTGTAGCCTCTCTCTGTATGCACGTCAGGTGCATGCATGCTATTGTTACTTTCATCACTGGTGTGTGTTGTCATGTGCAGCTGTTTGCTCTCCAGTTAGTGTACTGTTCAATGAGTTAGTGGAGTTACGGTTGTGTGGAGTTTCTCTTCACTCTGAGCTTCTCTCTGATTTATTCTTAACATCTGTCTTTGGCAGGTGTGTGGAACCACAAGGTCCTTTCTTCTGAGCCTGTGATGCAGCTATCATTGTGGGCAGTGTGTGTGTGTCTATGTATGCGCACGTTTTTTTTTTTTGCAAAACAACAGAGAAGTCCTTCCTCCACCCCCTCCTTGGGATGAGTCATATTTGAGCTCTGTGTAATCTAAGCCCGTGTTTCATGTGTGTGAACAGACAGACCCTGAGCAGTGGTCTTGGTCCTGACTCCCTCTGGGGCACTGAGTGGGTGAGACACAGCTATCAACAACAGGCCCAGGCAGCTTCGGTTTCAGCCTCACTACACAAGGAATCTACTCGTCACAGGCGCAGATATACACACAGACACACAAAAACCAAGCAGACATTCATGTAGAGCCAACACTATTCTTTGCTCTCCTTAACTCCTCCTGAAATAATATCAGGTAACAAGACAGGGGCTGATGGCAAGCCTTGTGATAGGCTAAACTAAAAGGAAGTGTTAGGATCCAGAGGGTGGACCAATGGGTCCAGTTTCACATGAAAAGCCAGTCGAACACAGGTGAGTGTCAGTTTGAGCGTGCGCGTGTCTGGGTGTGTTTTTGTGTGTGTGAGTGTCATGTGTTTCTCCACTTAGGGGAGTGCAGTTGCAGCGCAGTAATGTCAAATGTTGGTTTGACACACTCAACAATAGAGACTCAAATATTTTGGCTTTTTATATGAAATCACACAGGGGAGGTGTGGTGACACAGGAAATAGGGGCATGTCACAGGGAAAAAAGGAGCACTACTTGGTGGTTATTCTGCACACCATTTCAAAGCACCCCATTGCTGGTGTGACTAACTCTTTTAAGGCACAGCTGGACTTTTAAAAGGGTCTTCAACATTTGCCCCCAGGAGGAGGGAAAATGTCCTGGATAGAGCAACAGAAAGGTGATACTGGAAAAATGAAGCTGTTTCCCATTATGATACTCCTTTTGTTATATAAGTGTCATATTTTACCACACTTTGAACTGCATTTTTTCCCCCTCATTCATGTAAAATATTAACTGAAATTTAGTAAAATTTTTTGCTTGATGTGGAAAAAAAACCCATATTGTTTGATACATGCGGCCCCAATTTTGCCATTTGACATTATCGAAAGGGTATAGTCAGGGTCACATTTACAAGAATACAAGGACCGAATAAAAGCACTTTCACTTTGTGAACGCCATGCCTTGAATTTTTTTTTTTTTTTTTTTTGCCTTGACCATTTACTCAGAATTGCATGGCATCAGATGTCACAATAACAGCACAGAAAGAAAGAACAAACCATGTCAAAGTAAAATTATGCATGCCTCGAGGCAAACTGTGGTGACCACAGTGTTGTACAGTTCTGGTCTTAATCTCAGCTCACTGAACTGTGAATTTCCTTGAGTTGTCTCATTTTAAGCCTCCTCAGATGCAGAAACAAAGAGGTCTTGTATATGTCTTGGGCTTGTAGTCGTGTCAGTTTCTTGCCATTTATTTGTTTATTTTTTTGTTGTACCTGCACCTCACAGTTAGCCGACAAAGATGAGGTGAAAAGAGGCTTGAAGGTCAGACTGAGTTTCTTTGCTATTCTTGGATGGTTTTTAAAAAAAAGAAAAGACGGTGTTATGTTTTATTTTATCCACTAATATTTGGAACAAGTGAAAATGGGTTTGTGCTAGTCACATGCCTGCCAGCTGTGAGCATTTAGGCAAGTTACATAACAACTGGAACAATTTTTCTCAAAAGTCATAAAAAAAACTGAAAACACTTATCTTTTTCAGCAACATATCTTATTATTGCAATTACAGGCATATGGGAAAATTAACAGCATTTGGTGAGTCTCAGTGCATCTTTGTGTTCCAAGATGCATTCCAAGTGTGCACAACGTCTCTGGTTTATTTCTGACTTGTTGCATCTAACCCCACTCCAAAACATTCGGGCTTTGTAGTCCTGTAAATTCAGGGGGGGAGTTTATTTTATCCTGTCTATACAAACCTCTTTAATTATTGGGGGCAGTAAACATCATTACAAGGCTTAATGACACTACAGTCAGTAAGCATAGTGACTCCTTACTGCTGCTCCTTGTTAAAATATATTTAGATCACTGCTTATGTTATCATAACCTCACCTAATTACATAGCATGTTGTTGTTGTTGTTGTTGTTGTAGCATGTTTTTTTTTATAGTTAGCACTTTTGATGCTCAGATGTTTGTATTTTTTTGCATAATTTTATAGGTTTATAACACATCAAACCATTTCTGCATTGTCTCACATGCATCAATGCAGTACTGATCCATCACTAATGCAAACAGTGAAGAAAAATAGCATTCCCTTGCAAAAGAAATTGAATAAATAGATGAAAAATGTGTTAATGTACAGTTTGTACTGTACTTGTACTGTGCAAAAGTCTTGAGCCACATCATTTCTTTATATTTTTCTTCTAGGTGCCAGACTTAATTTTTTTAAGTGGTTTTGAGAAATAGTTCTCCAGCTTTCTGAAGGACTTTCAAAGATTTTCTTTGAGCATGCTTTTTCACTTATTTTCAGTTCAGTCCTTGTACCTGACCAATGCATTTTTTTGTTAAGCTACTAGTCACTGGCCTACAAATCATTCAAGCATAAAAAAGGAATCACACTCAAGGAATGAACCAGCATTGTGTCTGCACAAAACAGACAACTTAGCAACGAAACTATTCTAAATTGTAATATATGCACTTTGTTGCAAGCAGCCTGTCACATAAACACATAATTTGTTTAAATTTATTTAGTTAAATCTTCTAGAAATGCCAAAGATAACACAGTTTGACAGGCATTAAATAGTATTTTTGCATCAATAACTTGATTCTTGCAGAACTATTAGCTGAAAATTTGGCATATCACAGCAGTGTGTCTTTAAAAAAAATGGACAAGTGGAGGACAAAAGAAGAAGTGGCAGGCCTAAAGAACTATCTATAGCAGATGAACAGTATCTGAAAGTCATGCTCTTAAGAAATGGGGGGGGGGGAGTCTTGCAAAGACCTGACACAGGACCTAAGAGATAAATCTGACCTTTCAGTTGACCCATCTACTGTTCACTGAAGCCTCATCAGAAATGGTGTCAGTGGAAGGGTGGCTGTCAAGAAGCCATTCTTAGGGAAGGGAAGCAGTGAGAAAAGCCTGAGGTATGCCAAATTACACAAGAACTGGACTGAAAATTAATGGCTACAGGTCTGATGGAGTGATGAATCCAAACTGGACATTTTTGGTTCAAATGGTCGTCAGTCTGTATGGAGGAGGTCAGGAGAGATGTGCAACAGCGAGCATCTACAGCCACCTGTACAAACATGGTGGAGGCTCTGTAATGGTTTGGGGCTGCATTTCAGCCAATGATGTTTGAGATCTTGACAAAACTGATGGAATTATGAATGCAGAAGACTGCACAGTCCTGTATCATAAGTTACTCCTGTATACATACAAACATTGCATATTCTTCTATAAATAACTAGCAAAGTACCCAGTGTATGTTTGTAACAAGAAAGCATTACTGAGTCACTGTGGCTGGGACATTTGATGGCGCATACACCCCATAAAAAATATAGGCCTGACAACACTAAGGAACTGAGAAATAGATTAATACTAATTTTTGTAGGTTTCACCCACATTTAGCTGACTCTGATCCGGCACTGATAGCGTGCATGTGACGCCAATTAAATCCTAAACAAATCTGTATTTAGCCCTCTTGGGTGTAGGGTCTAATTGCCTGCTTTTGACTACTTTTGATTTTACCTTTACATTTCACCTTAAAAACTGTTAACCTTGCCTTGTTTGGCATAATTCTTTTCCACAGAGCCTCATGTGTGACTGTACAGTTATTTATTCATTTTGACATACTATATTAACACATTGGACCTAAAGTAACAGAGAAAAACATAAAATTGGAGTAGAAGAAAGTTAATTTGTTTCTGTGAAAACCACAAACAACTTTTATAGCTTAAAATACAAATATAAGTTGTAAATTTCAAAAATGTATGTAAAAATTAAGCAAGCAATGAAGTTATATACAGCTGTATACATTAACATGCAGGCAATGCCACCGGCTTTTTTTGCACAACTATTTACAGAAACATCAGTTGTCACAATAAGATGCCACACAAATTATTTGTGCCACTCCAAAAAACACTTCCTGTCCTCCACAGAACAGGAGGCACATCATAGGTATGACACTTCTAGGTGTGTCACTCTTTTTGTTGTACACCTGAAGATACTGCACACATTTGAGTCTGACTTTTGTGGCTTTTTAGCTAGAATCGGATTTGTCCATGACTACACAACAAACTAAACACACTACACATTAACTGTACACTCCAAACACGCTAAAATCTCTCAAATCTTAAAACTCGCTATCGATGTCACCGTCTCTCTTTAGCCACTGTCACTCCCCCAACTTTCTCCTGTTTCTCAGCAGCCAAATGCCACTTGCTACCATATAACTTTTTGATTGGTTGATGTGGTGTATTTTTCCACCAATACGAAAGGGGATGTCATGATGTCTTTGTTTTTTTTTTACTTGCAAGCACTTTGTGCTAGTGAATATTCATTTTTTACTGTTTCTTCCTGCACCAAACGTGCATCGAACATGATGACAATATTCAGAAAAAAGAATGGTGTAATTTTTTTTTTAATCATAAGTCTGGTTTTACTTGTTCTATCAACACAATTTAAAAACAGATTTGAAGTTTCAACACTCAGTGAGGCTGCATTCTGTTGTTATGTCATCTTAAATCAGTGATGTCATTTGGACACGCCAGCACATCCATCGACTCCGGAGAGTTGAATTGGGGAATTTTTGCCAAAAATAACTTTAAAAACACCTTCCCCATGCACTTTGATTTGTTCTTCTGCACCATAAACATGTATATAAACTCCCCATTTACACAGATTTCAATACCGTACATGTGGCTGATCTTCAGAAGGAGTGATACAAGCTTTATTTTGAACTTATAACCAAGTCACACAGTCAGTAATCACACAGAGAGCCATTGGTCCCTGAAGTTTCTTTAGAAACATGTAGCTCAATATTGAATAAACAAAAATCTTACAGTCACTCGCCCAGCAAATCAACATGCAGAATCTTGCCAGGACATCTGTGGAGTCTTAAAAGCCACATAGAAAACAAGTCAGCTTAATGTATTTCTTGCATTGTCAAAGAAGAAACAAGGAGTGTTGTCATGCATCACATGAGCTCTGAGTTGTGTGTTCGCAAGTTATAAATAAAGTGACGAGATTGTTGAAGATTTGCTCTTGATACAGTCTTCCTTCCTTCCTTTCTGTCTGGAGCGGGATAAAGCAGGAATGAATGCCAGTTTTTCTTTGTCTGGAACTATTTGCCCAGTTCATCAGGAAAGGTTGAACTAACTGTCACAGTTAGTTTACAGAAAGTAATCTGTGATGTTCCATTATAAAACCTACGCACATACAAACATTTTCTCCCCTCTGTGCTTTGGCTGCATTTTGTGATTCTTGTGTAATATGGATGGAAATTAGTGGCTGATTTTGCAGCTTATGTGTTTGTGTTTGCATGTGTGTATGTGTGTGTTTGTGTGTGTGTATGTGTGTGTGTGCGTGGGCATGCACATTCATGTGTATGTGGTAACAGTACAAAGATGTCCCAAGGGTTTTTTTCCCCTTTTCTCATTACAAATGCTAATGTCACATTAATGAAATCGGCTTACTTTAAGGTTTATAGCGTAGCCTACACTGAGAGATTTGGCCTTGACACTTCCCACATATTTCAAGTTGAATCACGTTTTTTTTTTTTTTTTCCTGTGGGCACACAATTCTGAGTTACTCTAAAATGTGCTGGCCCTGAGTGAAACTTCGGAGGTAAAGTTTAGGGCATGGTTGCCAAGCTTTGTCATCGTTGTAAATTGTTGGGCCACAGGCTGCCTGCTACTTGGCTTCCAAAGATGAGCATTAGCTTAGCAACAGCAGTAATGGCTTCAGTAAGGGTCTGGCTAATGTAAACATTGTGGTAATATGCAAGCGGCGGTTTGTAGAGTCACAAGCTGTTAATCATTGCACAACAGAGAGCTTGTCAGGCACAACAACATGCCAAAGAGTTAATCATAGTTATAGATCCCTACTTTTATTCAGAGGACATATTTAACAGCTGAGTTTCTAATCACTTGGCCTTTCCCGTAAACACGTACAGTAATATTAGCAGCCATGGATAAAAAAAAAGAAAAGAAAAGAAGAAGTGAGTAAACTGCTGCTTGAAAATGCACACATCTCAAAGAATTGTTTACCATTACACATACAATGAGGAACATTTACTAGATTGGTGAATCATAATGTATTAGATTCATAGTGCCATAATTTTCTAGGCAAACCTAAATATTGGAGATGAACCTGTGATTTGTATTTTCTCCTGTTATTTCTGCCATTATACTGTTAACACATCTGTCTCATTTTTTCCTACTTGAGTGTGATAGGTAGCATTTTCTAACCTTTGACTTAGGTTTTACTTCTTGCCTCAGTTTGACTTTTTTTTTTTCTGGAAAAACAAAAGCTTAACCAGTAACTGTGAGAAGACAAGATTGTTCTTTGTAATTAAAAGCCAATTTTGTAAAATTGATTAGATTATGCTAATCAGGGGAGATAATATCTTAAAAGCAGTGTGAGGAAAGGAGATAGAGGGAGTGTGAAGAGTGGAAAGGAGTGACAGTCCAGCCGCCATTACAAGCTGCTGATTTCTGCAGAGTGCTTCATAAAATGTCAGAGCGCTTCTCCCTGAGCAAGACACTGAAAAATGGCAGCGCTGTGATGTGCTGGCACCTCACCTGCTGCACTGTGTGCGAGTGTGTGCATGTGTTTGTTAGAGAGAGAGAGAGAGAGAGAGAGGCAGAGAATGAGTGTGTGTGTTCATTTGTGCAAGTGTGTGCTTGCTCCTGTGTACATGCCTGCATGTGTGTTTTTACATCTGTGCGTGCGTGCGTGCGTGTGTGTGTGTGTGATGTGTATGTGTCCACACTGGCCTCCCTCCCATGTTGCAGTGAAGCAGAACAGAGTGGCTGACTGCCTGCTGCTTTGCCTCCCTCTCTGTCAATACAGCACCATTCTCCTCCAGCCAGTCATTTTCACATGTTTAACATTAAGTAAAGCACACATTTGAACAGAGGAATACAGCTGATTGACATATTGAGTTTAATGCTGGTGGATTTTCTCTCATCACAGCTTACTCTGTGTTGCCAGATTGTTGCACTACTCAGTAGCTTTTAAGACCTTCACCTGATTGCGGTATTCAAACACAGATGCAACACCATGGATTGTATGCCACTGTAAATACCTGTAAACATGTTTTCTTTTTTGCTCCCTTATGTTAAGAGTGCCTAGAACCTCATTTGCCATTTAGCAGTTGTCTGTTTGTGTTGAGCAGAAAGCAGTTAATGAAATCAATTTGTGCAGGTGTTGTTAATGTTTTTAATAAAAGCAAGAAATAAGAGTGAAAGTGTGAAAACATAGAGTGCAGGGGAGAGAGACTGGGCAGGAGAAAGGTGTTAAGGTGGGGGGGGGAATTGGAGAAGAGATAAGGCAGAGATGTGAGCAGTCATTTCATTAAGCAATATTAATTGCTAAGTAAGCTGCTAACTGTATTGCAAATGTATGATCCGGGGTGCCCCTGGTTGTGTGGTTCACCCGTAAGAGTTTTTAGTTTCGCTGCATTCTGTATAGTGGCTGTAATGGTCATTTAAATCAAATTAATTCACTCTTTTCATGGACACCTTTTATTTTCTGTGTCCTGTAATCAGCAAAAGGAGGAATATGACTACTGCAGCAGCTTTGTGTTGCTGAGAGGAAGAGTGAAAAATTAGGGATTGTGACTGTACATGCCTGTTCAATCCTGTCAAATAACACATTACGTGCTGCAGGAGCAGCATCAAACAAAAAAATTGTGACTGGTAGTCATGGATAAGCTATTCCAGCCATCACACCACTTATCCGAATCCTGTCACTGTCATTTACACAGTGATATCGGTTACCTCCTGCAAGTAAAGTTTCAGTTGAACAGAACTCTAAATGTTTTTCTTCCCATGGAAATGGACAGGAGGGCCTCCAACAATTGCTCAAGCGCGACTGGCTGCTCTCTGGCTATTCCATTGTTCTGTCACTGTCAGTTTGTTTTGCTATTTGACATGCATGTCATTTGCATTATGCATATCTGGAGTACTGCGCTCATTTTCTCTCCTCCCCCCTTTCCTTCTCTCTCACTTGCTCCTTGTCTCCTTGATATTCCCCTATAACTGATGTTATTTCCTGGCATTTAGTTTTATTTCCTGCATTTATTTAAATATGTGCATTTGTACTATTAAGATTTTGTGAGGAAAATGGCACTCAACAAGGATAAACCTAGTTTCATAGCATAAAATTTGTGTCATTTCGCATGACTGGTTTGATACCTAACATGAGCTCAAAAACATATACTATAAATCTGTGGAATGGTACACCTTTAAAGTATTTGCAATCTAATATTTTCCAGAGTAGTTTTCTGTTTTTCAGTCATAAAACAGAGCATCAAAGCCTGCACTGATCAAGTTGTCTGAGGGAGATTACACACTGCACTATTGACACAGTGTCTACTGAGATTAAAGAAAAATGAGTGGATATTAGAGATGCAGCCATTGCAATTTTCTGGGTTGATTCAGATTTTCTTTCTAAAAGCTTTAATTGACAGAATTTGCAGACATTTTTTGTGACCTTTCTTTTGTGAAAATTAAAATTTATGGTCATAATAAAACATTTCATGGAGGTTAGAGATGCGCCTCTCTCTCAGACAAATCTCAAAATAAAGTTCTCCAGGTTACTGGATAAGACTTTTTTTCGTATAAATGAAGTCCACGTCTAGCGCATGAAACATGTCTTTAGGTCTGTAAATGAATCTAAAACACATTTGTATATGGGGAGGTGGGGGTGTCGCTGTGCCACTGTGTTCAACTGCACTTCTTGTACCTCAAACAGTGCTGACTGAGCTGAGATCATGTTAAAGTTTTAGTTAATAATTTCTGAAGAAGGGACACTTTAACTAAAATACTTAAACACAAAGAAAACACGGCTTCAATCCTCACTGAGTTTATACATGGATTTTTAGAGCTGTAAAAACAAGGAACCCACCTAGTGCTTCACTGACTGTTTACTGGCTACAGCATTAGCATTATGAGAGAGGCCAGATACAATTAAAGCCAATTATATATATTACATATTGTTTCATGGTAGAAACATCTTTTCAGGGTGTAGGCTAATCTGATCAGCACAGAATGCAATACAGTTGAGCTAATTCCAGTTGCTGGCCAGATAATTGGTGCATTTCTACTGGAATACTTGGCACTCGGCGTCAGTTTGCTGTGGCTTGTCTGTTTTGTCTGTTTGTCATTTTTTCCCCTCTAGATTCACACAGGACTAAATGGCATTAGCTACAATAAAAGTTAATATTTACAGCAATTATAGTATTTTTGTGCTCTTTGGAAATGTTGTGAGAAAAATTAGACATGATTATTAGATTTTGAGATGATTTAGTACTTAAGAATTGTGCAAACGTCTGCAAAGGTCTGTTTAAATACCGCAGAATTGTATCTGCTGAATTTAATATGTGGGATGTATTTTGTGAAGTGAATTGTGCTTCTAGTATCTAAGCTTGATGTTTCAGGCCTCGAGGTACATTTTTTGCACATCATCAGATTGGCTCTGCACTGAGTTACATACAAAGCTCTGTTGTGAAAAGTGAACTAGAGCAAATGTAAAATGCTGTTACTGTTTTAAATGATAATTAACCTTAACAGGCATTGGCTTTCTACTCACATTGCCTCCAATGCATCTGTTGAGTGTCTGTTTGTGCATGTGCATTGTATGTATTATTATTTTTTTAATTATTATTCTATGCTTCCTAAGTGCTCCAAAGTCATTACGGATTCTTGTAGACACATGCAGCCAGTGGCGAGCAGATCTGGTTCAGTCTGCAGAAAAACAGTAATGAGCATTGAGACTGGCAGATGAGTGTGAGTGGCTAGCAGAGGGAGAAGGGCAGATTCATCAGGGATGATTGCCTGATGCACACTTCTGGTTTTTTGATGTGAAGACCCTGCTAGGTTACCATGGGGAGAATAATTAGCTTTGGGTGGATGCAGATGCGAATGAGCGTAAGAGATGGGAATTTTCTTATTGAGCTTACTTTATGATACTTAGAATGGTGCATAAGGGTGTGCTTGTGTGCACACAAATACACACAGATTATCCTTTTTCTGCACATAGACACAGACTCACTACCATCTCATTCTCTTCTATTTATGGCCAGGAAATGAGAGTAGTGCTATGTCTGGTTGAGCTGAGTAACACTATTCTGTCACACATAGGTTTGACATCAAACACAAGTGACAAGCCTATCCTATTCCTCTCCACCGAGTCATCACCATGTCCCAAAATCACATTATTGTCACTGGGAACCCAGCAGAGACGGATGGTGAGTAGGGGTGTTGATTCCAGCCTTTGGCATCTACAGTATGCTTGAAAAGGCAAATAAAGCCATTTGGCAAGAGCTGATTTCTTGTCATTTCAAAAAAATATACAGAATGTGTGTGGCACGCCATTTGGTTTTATATTTTATCTAAAGCCTCTTACAACTGCATGGAGGCGCATATGTGTAGGGGTTACACCAGGGCCCGGTAAATACTAAGGCTGGAAACTCTTCTGTCACACGCCACACTCTACCATTTGTTGCACACAGGACCATATCATTACCTTTTTACCCTGGCAGGCAGTAAGCAGCTCTAGCGTGGTAAGCTCTGGTGTTACATGAAAGCAGGCAGGCAGTGGTGTGGCTGTAATAAGACCTGTGGCCAGCACCACTGCCAAGGCTAGCTGAGGAAGGGTGAGAGATGGTGCCCATCCCCTACATGCCCTGCTCTGCCATCTGTCACTGGGCAGGAGTGGTGCCGAGGGAGGGGTCTGACTCACTCTAGTTGTTGTCACCTAGACAGGCCACACTGGGGCATGCTGTCTCTTTGTACTCCTTTCAGGCATTGGCACAATCCACTATGAGTTCACCATGCAGTTATGCAGTTTTGTGCAAATCCAGTTTAATATGATTATTCAGTTATTCAGTGTTCTGTACTTTTTGTACTTCATTAATTAAACATAAAAAAAAAAAGATTGTAATGGAGTGTCTCAGTGATAAAACACTCCAAGTAAAATAGAGCTATAACAATTAGCTGATTAATAAAGTCATGAAGCCAGTGTTAAAGCATGATATCGCAGAGTACTGTCTCTTTAAATGTTCTCTGAGTTGATGTTTGACACAGGACAAAGGTTGTCACTTATTTTTTGCCAAGATTCCTGGTTATGTCATTTCCTGGCTGATGGTATGCATGCAGGGAGAGGAGGGGAAGGGGAGGGGGGGGTTGAAGGGAGGAGAAATTGGGTCAATCAAGCTTGTGCGTGCATTCGGTCAGCGTTCATTGCCAACAAGCATGCAAAGTGCAGACGGTCACATCCATATGCACATGACGTGCCTACAAAAACATGCACCCACACGAACCTATACAAACACACAAAGAGATGGGAAGTTCAAGCACTGAGTCTGAACAGCAGCTTTACAAGGTCAGAAATAAAGAGATGTTCTTGCTGATTCAGACTCAGTGTCAATGATCTCACTTTGGCAAGTACTAGCACAACAGAAAGTACCTCTTTGTGTGTTGTATGTGCTATGCCTTTTGGTGAAGAGTGATTCACCAATCACTTACTGGCAGTCTTTCACCTAACTGATAACCACAGTATCTAGATATTACACTTATAAGAAGCATTATTAATTCTCAGGAAGACTTGAGGTGGCTAAGTAATAAGTCAATATGGTTGTTTTGAACAATACAGGAAGAAAAACCCTGTAAAACTGATGATTACTCACTCCAGTCTTTTTGTTACCAGCAACCTTCATCATGACACACTTGCTATGTTGACATTTTTCCTTTTTGGCTGACTGAACGCAGGTCTGCGTTAGACACAGTTGCACATCACAATAAAAGGTAGGGAGCAAGAGATCTGGAGGGGAGAGTGAATGTTGTAGAAGCAGCGATGATATACTCTTTGTTGTCTATGGTGAGGAGAAAAAAGAAAGGGAGCTGGGAGCCACTGTGTGTGTCTTTGAATGAGGTCAGGGCATCATGGGGAATAATGCATTTCCCTTCTCTTGCGCCAGGCACTCCTTCCATTACGGCTGGAGAAGAGACATTGTGTCCACACTCTGATTACCACTGATCCATGCTGATGACTCTGTTGGCGGATTATCTCAGTTAGTATCAGCCATCTGTTACTGTGTGTGTGTGTGTGTGTGTGTTGAAGGGGTGAGGAGAAAAGAGGCAGGCGACACACAGGAGGTTGAATAGTTTGAGGCTGTGACACACACACCGCATACATGCACACAAACACTTCCATAGGCACATGTATTTGCAGTCTTTTGTTAAACCGCTGCATGTGTAACTGAGCACCGCACGCACACAACGCAGACATACAACACCACAAAAACAAACGCATGATGTAAGGCCGCGATACTGAGCAGCACAGGCCACCGAATGCACTCACTGTATCTCTCCTTTATGCTATTCTGCCCTCCTTTCAGATCATACTGACGCGCTGAAGGCTTCTATACGAAGGCCAAACGCAGTCATAAAACTCCAGAGCTGTTTATAGCTACACTATCTCCTGAAGGGCCGCTGCATCTAACCACTATTAGCTGCATGCGTTGACAGCTGGGTGCTGTGTTGTATTTGTGGACGTGACTGAGAATCCGGTGCTGGAACACATCTTATAAATCATAGTTCAGCTATTAGCATAAATTCTCCCTCTCCTTGCATCTGCGAGACCTGCTGTTTCTGGTTGCAGCGTTCTCTGTTGATTGGTTGGTGTTGTTCAAGTCAAATTGATTTAGCCGTTCACGGAGATTATAACGCTTGCCTTATACCGCCACTGTGGTGTGCCGTTAATTACCTATAAAATCAAGCTAATTCTGATGCTAAATCCATTTTAATTTCTCATAATTAAGTCAGGATTGGATCCTTAAATACCTTGGCGCTCCATTATTGTTGCAATCATTGTTGTTGCTGTGCATTTGGTGGTACATTGCTGAGCTCAATCTTATTATTGTTATTAGATTTAATTGCTCTAAGTGATCAGTTTGTAGTTGTCAGAGGAAGATGGACTCGCCTCACAGTCGTTTCTTTCCCCCCGCTGTCCTTTCTCTCTCCGTCTCTCATCCCAGGAAGAGGCCCTTTGAGAGATTGTGAGAGATGAGAGGAGATGAGGGGGAGGGTAGCTCTGCTTTACACCTCTGCAAAGAAGGGATTGCTTTTTTTGTTGTTTGTTAGGGGGGAAATCAATTCTGTTCACATCATCACGTTTTGACAAGGCGAGGCATTAAGTGCAGATATTGAGAAACGACAGAAACGGTTTACAGGCTGTCCTTCATCTTCTCCACTCTTTCCTTTTCTTCTGCTTTTGCCCCCCCCCCACACACACCTACCCATCCACCCCCCCCACACCAACACACACACACACACACACACACACACACAAAACAAAATCAGAGTATATTGTCTTGCTTATTCCTTTTTCCTTTTCAATCTCTCAAACTCTCTTTCTCTCCCTCTGTCTGTTTCTCCCTTCCTGTGAAAAGGTAGGAAATGATCCGCTTCACTTACCAGCTGACACCACGTAAGCCTGCTCGTCCTCCGAGACACAAGCCTTTTGTTTTCATGTGCATTATGATAATTATGAAGGGCCACAGCTCCTCTCCATTTTCACAACACTTTTGATGATACATGCTTTTTTTTCCTCTTTTTTTTGTCAGACGCAAACACAGAAAAGTCACTTTTTCTTTAAGTCTTGTGGAAGAATCCCTTTTTACAATATTTTTTTCTACCCCGACCTGACATTTAAAAGGTGACAGCCAGAGTGAAGGAGCATAGAGTGTGACAGCCATTCATGCAACAAAGTGTGGCACAGAGGTAACAGTTTTTTTTTTCTTTTTTGGGGTTGAAATTATGATAAACTCCCCATCGTCACTCAACTGGAAATGTATTCTTGTAACGAACATGTAACATTCATTTTCTGCCCGTTAAGGTTGATAATTTGTCTCTTTAACCCACATCCTGTCACCTTGTGTGAGATGCAATTCGAAGGACCTTTGACCTTGCTCTTATTTACACAGCCACCCTCGTTTCACTGCAGCAATGGCAGGGATGGCTGCCCAAGTTCGATGGCACACCAGCCTCCTCCCCGTGGACTGCAGCAGGTTTTCTTGTCATCCGTGCCTCTCTCTCTCTCTCTCTCCCTCTCTCTTGTCAGTGTTGCTCCTGGCGAAAGGCTGATACTTGATATTCAGAGGATAGCAGCTTTTGTCTCAGAGATTTAATCAGTGGCTCTGCTCCCACTGCAGAGGAGAGAGGGAGGGAGGGTGGCGGAGGGGTGGCAGGAGCGAGAGAGAGAGAGAGAGAGGGAAAGAGAGATGGAGGCAGAGACTGTTTATGTGTAATGACACAATAACAAAGCCTGCCTGTAAAACACAATCTGCAAACTGTGCTTTTGAAGGGGATTTTCAGTCCTGGATTAGTGTCAGGCAGAGGGATATGGAAAAGGAGAAGAGAGAAAAGAGTCAGGTTGATGTGATAGACAGGGGAGGTGATTTTTGTGTGTGTGTGTGTCTGCAGTGGGGGTTGAAATGTGTGAACGTGTTGTGCCTATGTGTGTGTGTGTTTGTGTGTAAATGCGTGTGTTTTGTATATGTTTGTCTCCACAAGTCAGCAGTTGTGTGGGCATAGCCACATTGTGTTCTCAGTTGTAAGCAAAAGGGGATTAAAGCTGAATAATGTAAGTAAAATATTTGGCTGCAGAATGGCCAAATGTTTCTTGTGAGGGTTTGTGTTGCTGGTTGGTTGATAATGGCCGGCACGGTAAGTCTGTGAAACTGATAATGGAAAAAGCTACCGTGTTGGTTAATGCACCAATCATCTAAAAGCCTATCCATTTAGTTCTGGTTCCAAGTGAAAGGAGGCAGAGAGCAATGTTGTCTTTAAAGGCCTCAAAGAGCTCTTTTAATTTGAATGACTTTTTTTCTTTTGTCAGGGGCGTGTAAAAGGATCCTGCTTGTAAAACGCAGGTGCACACATGTGTGAATTTGTGCACATGTCTGAGGGACTGTGAGTGACAAGAAAAGTGACAAACGTGTTTGTGTTTGACATTTTGGTTAACCTCTGTCATTTGTCCCGCTTCACACTCACCAGAGGAAGTTTCTTGTAAAAGTGGCTGTCCCGTTGTGGACCGATTCTCAGCGTGGGCATGTTCCTGCATCAAAATGTGAAACCTGCTTTTTGTTGTCCCTTATCAGAGTCCTTAAACATGTCATCCTCCGTCCTACCCCATATTGAATCAATAGAGGCTGGGACCCAGTGAGCATGGCTAAATGGAAATATTGTTCAGGGGAAGTGAGATGTGAAAGGAAAAGTGTCAGGAGGTGTGTGTGTTTGTGTGTGTGTATGTGTGTGTGTGTGTGTGTGTGTGCGGGCACACGTGCGTGCGGGCATGTATGTGCATGCGTGCTCTTGAACGTGTTGTGTTGAGGGGGCAGTATGCATTTGTGTGTTCGTGTTTAAGCGCGTGTGTTTGTGAGTGTACGGGTGGGTGTGCTTTCCTATTGTAACCCTGCTGATTGGATTGTGTTTGACAGATATGGAGTCTGGAGAGCGGCTGGTCTCCCCTGCGCCCACCCTGTCTGCTGCTCGCACCTCCTCCCCTGCGGCCTCTTCCTCATCCTCATCCTCCTCTTCTTCCTCTTCGTCATCGCCTGCTCCCCACTCTAAGAGCAGCCTGGCCCCAAGCCCCTCAGCACTGGGATCCACCCTCAGCGCCCCTGGTAAGAAACAGTTGTGTCAATCTCCTGTCTCTAAAACTGTGTGCACAGAAGGGAAAAATACCAACACACAGTGCAAACAGTTTTCACATAACCATAAAAAGATGCCAAATATGGCCACCTTCATGTCTTGATAGCATTCAGAATCTTCCTCAATTATTTACCATGAAAAATTAGTTTTGTTTTTTTTCTGGTGTTAATTATACAGTTATTTTGCAGCCGGTGTGAATACACCTCTCTCCCAGTTACATGGATTTTTTTTTCCCTGACAGCTTGGGTTGCAATTGAAAAGCTGCTGCATTAATGAATCCCAAACAATTAGGGGGCTCTTTTGTGTGAGAAACACACACATGCTTCGCCATGTCTCCTGACAACCTTCAGCTCTCTGGCTCCAGCTGCCTCAGAGTCAGGCTCAGCACGCCACTGTGCATGGATGTGTGTGTGTGTGTGTGTGTGTGTGTGTGTGTGTGTGTGTGTGTGTGTGTGTGTGTGTGTGTGTGTGTGTGTGTGTGTGTGTGTGTGTGTGTGTGTGTGTGGGGGGGGGGGAGAGAGAGAGAGAGAGAGAGAGAGAGAGAGAGAGAGAGAGAGAGAAGAGAGAGAGAGAGAGAGATGAGAGAGAGAGAAAGAGCCTCTGCCTGCATGATTTAACATTTGTTAGCCACTCAGTGTCTAGTCATCCCTGTCCAGCTTCCAGCCGCCTTTCTATGTATTGGTCAAAGCCATTAGGCAAAGAGGAGTGTGTATATTTGGCGTGAGTGTGTGTGTATGTGTTGTATCTCAATGTGTTTTTCAAATATCCCTTGTGTGAGAGTGAATCATTTGCTCATACTTTCGTTCTCCTCATCTCTTAATGTCTTGCTGTTTTTTTTTTTCATAGGCCTGTTATGTACACACACACAAACACACACACAAACCACCATCGCACTGAGTAGGGAATAGGATATCTAGCTTTCGCCGTGATTGTTGTGTTTTCTCTCTGTTACGAGAAAAGGAAGAAGCAGAGAGGAAAGAAAATAAAGCCTGTTGTTTTGTCCTCCATATCCTCAATGTTGCCCCAAAGAAGAAGCCATTAGGAGTGTCTCCTTCTTATGCATTATAAATCCCTCTTATCCCTCTGTGCCATTACGTGTGCTCAGATTTTCTAGATAAGCGATTTTGGACTGAGCATCAAATGAAATGCTGAGAGGCAGACTGTTAGCTCTGAACTTTTGCTGTGCTTTGTGGGAAATCAAGCAAGCCAGTTCATCTTCATTTCACACAGTGCCTTTGTTCAGTGTGTGCACTGTAACTCAAACATATATAGATATAGAATCATAATTAAAAGCAAAAAAACATTCGAGTGTATATTGTGAGTAGATGCCATCAGTAATTATATGTTAATACAGATGTAGAATCATCACAGACTGTGCAGGCATCGATTCAAGGTCCTTTGCCAGTGTTCCAATAACACTTAAGAAAAAGAATCTGAAGAATGCGTGCAAAAAACAAATACACGGACTCTTGTTTATGTGTGTGTGCATGTGTCATTGATGAGGATATCACTTGGAGAATAAAAGCTGATCTGCGCTTGTAGCACTCTCTCCTTCTGGGATCAACTCACGGATGCAATTAACTTAAATCTGTCTGTGGAAATTTGATTGACTGCAACAAACAACAAATTAATCCCCCTTCGGCAGCATCCAAACATGAAAAAAGCAGGCGGTGCAGTTTGTCAGAGTGGAGGAAGGATTGAAACAGAATGAGAAAGAGGGCGAGGGAGCGGGAGCGGGGGAGAGAGGGAGAGAGAGGGGAAAAGTGAGGAAGAGCAAGTAGGTAATCCAAGGTATGTCTTTCCCGTGCTTCTTTCTCGCTTCAAATTTTTAGATTTAATTATTCGCCTTCTGGAAGCCCGCATTAATATTGAAAAGGCATTTGCAGATGTCACTTTGTGTTGCCTAGAAAGGAAGGGTGTGTGTGTGTGTGTGTGTTGGGGTGGGGAGGGGGGGTGTAGATGGGCACCCCAGGCATAAGTGAATGCTGTGGCTGGCCTTTCTGGGGGTTGCATTGCAGTCGTTTATCTTCGTATCCACTAGCTGACATTGGCAAGGCGGGCTCTACATATTCAGCATATTCTAATGCCATTCAAAAGGCAAATTTTGCTGTCTTGTGGCAGAGAAGGGCCTTGGAGCCAACACAAAGGGCTATACTCTCATCCTGCCAGCTTTCTGGTATGGCCACATAAGTGCAAACAGTTTGATTCTCACTTCAAAATAGTGTCTGAGATGCATCTGTAAACTCTTGTTCATGTATAGTCTTCTCCAGTGTTTTGCTATAGAGCACATGTAACTGGCCGCACTATTAGATCATGCACTGCATTAGTTCTGAAAACACTACTCTTCCGTCTCACTCTGCTTTACATTTCTGTGCTGTGTGTGCATGTGTATAGTAGTTTGACATTTTCATCTGCACTGTGCACAACACTTTCCTTTTCTTCAGTCATCACTTTTTTTTGTGCATGTGTATTACCTGGCTTATGCAGAGGCATCAAGCAGACTTGCTCTCCTTTTCTGGAATAGAAATTGAATTTGCATGAAATATGCTCACACCAAATTGCATCTGACTCTGGGAGGAGGTAATACGTGGCAGTCGCCCCTGCCAGAAATGATTGTGCTCAGGAAAATGCTAGACGATGATGATGTTGATGAAGTATTCTTCTCTGCTGAAATTGAATGCCAAAAGGATAGAAGGAGGTTAGCTTTTTACACCTTATGCATGCTCTTCTTTCTCTCACCAGAACTATCTAGTCTTTGTTACTGTGCAGCTTATTCTGACAGTCATTTTAAAGTAAAGAAACTGCGATACACAAGTAGCTCTATGCTGGAATAGGATTATGACAGCATGGTCTGTAATCTAAATGTGCATGTTTCATGGTATATACGTGAGAGTCAGGTTGAAGTAATAGTCTGTCAGGCTCAGAAGCAGTATGGCTGCCGTTTAAATTTAGGTGCGACAAATACTCTGTGAAAGCTAAATTTTTAGTTAGTTCTCACACACACAGAAGGCAGTTGTTGTGTGTTTAATTCCTCTATAGTCAGGTGGATAAGAAGTGACATCTTCAAAAGCTGTTTAAATCTAGTTTTTACACCCTGTCGATTTTTACATCAAGAGCTCAGAGATGCAATTTGAGAACAGTGTTCTCAGTCTGTGCAAATAAACATATACAGAGCTAACAGTAGGGCAATAAGGTGCAATAAACAACTGTCACACCAGCTGTGCACTAATGTCAAAATTGAACTTTGTGGAAGAAAATATGTTAAATATGTGCAAGTAGTCAAATTTAGCCTAAGTATTTTTGTCATTTCAAAGCAAAATTTACCTTCTGGATGAAATTCATCTTTTAATCCTGTCATATAGGAGTTGTTTGTCACTATATCAAACTGAAACAACAGCTTTAAAAAGACATTTAATACTAGCAGCTATCAACAACAAAATAATAGGCATAACAAATGAACAACTCTTAAAACAGGTGGGTACTTATTTTTTTTAACATTTGAAGATTAATTGGTAATACACCATTTCTCCTTTTACAGAACAATTTCTGGTAAAGGGAAACATGAGAATCTTTAACGTAAAAATAGATCAAATGATGAGAACATTTCTGCACCTGTTGTTTTGTGTCATTGAGCTCTTATATACACCCTTTTGTTGTAGAGTGTCCTTTAAAATGTTTGGACATGTCCTTCTTGCTTTGGATCTATCTTAGGCCGTCTGTTTGGAGCAGCAGGAGAGCAGCCCTTCATTGGCTCCACATTGTCAAGTGCCTTCCCTTTGGTCAACCACCCCAGCATTTGGAGCCCTCTACACTACTGGAGCAGGCAGGCCGGAGTTTGGAGGCCTGGGCTCCCTAGGCATGTCAGCTGCTCTGGTCTGCCCACCCAGCAACTAGGAGCACTCTCTGGTAAGAGGATGACATTTGAATTTTGGGCACCAATTGGCTAAAGGGGACTACACCTTTAATCCTCCTCTCCTCTCCTCTCCTCTCCTCTCCTCTCCTCTCCTCTCCTCTCCTCTCCTCTCCTCTCCTCTCCTCTCCGACAGAGTGGTGGCGAGCTGCTGAAGCCCATGGACGGGGAGCTGCTGCCTTTCTCCCCTCTTTCATCGGCTTCCCCCATTCTTCGCCCCTCACATTCAGTCCAATCACAGCGCCAGTCCTGTTCAGGATCAGGATGCCCCAGCAAGAATAGCCATGCTGCACCCAAAGGTACAGCACTGTCCTGAGAGCTTCTTTTCATTGCTCAGTCTTCCTTAACCCTCCCATAATCACTATCTGTGCATCTTTTCCATAACCTAAATCCACTTTGCCCTATGATGAGATTTCTCTTTTTCAAGACGGATTTAATGACTTTCAGTCCTCACTTAGTGATTCTGTTAACCTCTATCTCCCGCTCTTTCCCTTATGTTCCCTCTCGTAATCTCTGTTTCTGGCACTCTTTTAATTTCACAGTATCTTTTAATTTATCTTTTATTATGTAAACCACTCATGTTGGGCTTGTGCTTCACACAGCTCGCATGTTAGATGAGATACATGTATAAATCAATATTTTTATTAGCCTTATTTCAATCTGCTGTTAGTTCCACATATTCCATTATCGCTTGTTGCAAAGTTCTTAGAAGAGATGAAGCTGATTAGTAATACAGCAGAATTTGTGTTTCTAGGGGGTGAATGGTGCAGTGAATGGCAGCGGGGTCTGCCCTCCCGTCACACAATCAGGGAGCTTTTCTGCGAGTCCTGCTCCCGTTCAGGCACCAACCAAGCCAACCAAAAATTCAGACCCCTCTAATAGCCAGCGTAGCAGCCCTCAGAACAATCCCGCAGAGTTGGTGGAAAAGACGATTCAGAAACCTAAAGAGAAGGTCAGTATTGAGATCAGAATGACTCTTTAGTTTGAAATAAGCCAGCTTTGTGTTGTATAGTGAAGCTGATGCTCACAATTTTTTCTCTCAATTCAGAAACCAAGGAAGAAGACAGCTGACACATCCGTGGTGAGCAACAGTGAATCAGGCACGTCTTCAGACAGCTCAAGTGACGGGTCCCTCAGCAGTGATCTGGAAGACCTAGCAGAGGATGATGAAGATGATGATGATGATGACGAGGATGACGAAGAAGAGGACAAACACAGTGAACTGTCTGACTCAGAGAAGCGAACAAAGAAGAAAACAAAGGTAAAGGAGAAACATAAATAAGGGGTAAAAGCCTCGTTTTGTCAAAATGAAATTAAAGCATAAGGAAAGTGAAGGTTAAAAGAAGGAGGCCAGTGCGCCCTCAGCTGCTCCACATGGCGCACTTGACTGCACTTGGTTCTCAGTGCTTTCATTCACTAAAATAGTGCCCAAAATGTTGAATGAATTAAAATAAATTATCATACCACAGAGAGAGCCTTTGTTCTAACAGTTCTTTATTTCATGTCCTTGCCAGGTTTTGATACCCAGCACTGGAACTGCAAAGAATGACAGACCACTCTCTGGGGATGCCCACAAAAAGAAAGGCACCCAGGCCCAAAAGCTCCTCTCCAATCCCCCAACCCTTGTGCCCTTACCCTGCTCTGTCTCTCCTCCCGCCTTGTCCCAAACCTCACCACTGGCTTTGCATGGCTCCAGGTCCCGGACAGAGGGGCCACAGCAACACTTCAGTGTGATCCAGTCCACTGGCCTGGCTGCCAACTCAAAGCCCCTGGCACTCCTCACTCAGCCCCGTAGGGAGTTGTCACCATCTTCCTCCCCCATAGCTCTCACCACATCTCCAAAGGCACCGTCCAGCACTGCTTCTCCCAAACCTCCCAAGCTGCTGCCCTCCAACTCCCCCCAGCACCTTCCCCTCTCCCTCTGCTCCTCCCCTAAGCCTCTCTCGGTTCCCTCTCCACCCTGCTCGACTCTCCCACTGTCTACCTCCCCAAAACCTTTTGGTTTGACCTCATCTTTAACAAGCTCCCAGAAGTCCTCACTGAAGCCACCAAAGCACTCTGTCTCTGGCACCGCCAAATCCAACAAAAGGAAACTGTTGGAAGCTTCACTAGCGCAGATCAATGAGTTCAGGCTCCGACAGGTAAGCCTGCCTGATAACATCAGTTGAATAATGTCATTCATTCGCACAGCATCCTGTGAGAAAAATATAGCTGCACACGCTTTAGTGATCAAAGTTACTAATAACAAATTGACAGTAATGAAATTATTCACTGGAACTGAGTACGCAGTTAGATTTGCAGTTCTATTTATCTCTTTCCCCACATCATTACCATACCATAACCAGACCCTCTTTTTTTATCTAGTGGCCATTTTCCATATTTATTTAAGACAGGATCCAAACAGCTTCCAGACAGCTACAGAACTGTTAGTGAAGCTGCACAGTCAATTAAAAAGAAAATCACAACATTGACTGTTACAGTTTCTCATACATACGAGTCTGGGATTGTATATCAAAGGGAAACAAGTTTCAGACGGCCTCATCAAAACTAACATGGCCTGGAGCTGAATCTCACAGTTGCAAATGGACATCAGAAAGAATCCTTGTTTTATATAGTTGAGGCATTACTTCTTTTTATTAACTTGTATTGCACTGGGATTATCGCAGAAAGGCAACTAGACATCTTAGCTATCTGGATACAGATGTGACAAATTAAAGGAAAACCTGGACCCTTGATTCTTTATAGTAAAGTGGTCTGATCAGCCTGTTATGGTATGAGGGTATTTTGCTGTCATTGTGGTCCACTTGTCCTTGTAGAGGGAACTTTAAGGTCACTGCAAGTCAATACAAAGTTGCTCTGAGTGGTCATTTTTATCCCGTCATGAAAACATTTGGAATAGGATAACAACACCCAATCCATCGGACGCAAGGAGCTGCTGAATGGTTTCAAGAGTATGAAAATGATGTGAATCATATGCTGTGACCTTGACAGTCACTAGATCTCAATCTAAATGAATAACTGTGGGGGATTTGGGGCTGACATGTGTAGACAGTGATCTCCACCATCACCAAAACACAAAATAATGCAGGATCTTTTGGAATATATCGGTTTCTCCCTCCAGTAGAGTCCAGGGAATCAGTGCCTCTGTGCAGCAAAGCTGTTCTGGTGACAGATGTTGGCCCAACACTTTGTTAAAATACTATATGCTGGTATTTCCTTTAGTTTGTTACATCCATATTTTGGTAGATATTCCCACAAATTAATTTTTTAAAATCTTTGCTGCTGCTGTGAATCACTTTGTACAAAGGCATAGTTACCAATTTGACCATCAGAAATATCTGAAACTAGCATTAAGCAACAGTTTTCACTGCTATTCTACAGTGTTGTAGTAAAAGCAATGTAGACCTTTCACAGTTTAATTTAGCACAGATGTAGATTAAGATTTTTTCCCCAGATTTCAAAGTACATTGGTTTATTTGATGCTCACTTCCTCAGCAAGTAGTTGCAGGCCAAACATGTTCTATTGAGTTAAAAATTTCCTCTTATATCAACAGTAGCTTTTTAAACTCCATAAATCTGCACTGTCGTGTTTTTCAGATTTTATTTTACTGATTTACAGTGCATACATTTAGTCTGCTGCTGTGAAAGTAGTCTGTTAATCAAACAGTTAATGCCTTTGCTCTTGCTACCTTTCTGGGACAGGCATTGCTTGTGATCGCATTCTACTATATTATTTATGTTTTTCCTCATTTCAGATGAAATGCTGTAAAAATTGACATTTGTATTTGCTTTGACTTCACAAGTTCCATTTCTTCAGATGAAATATGAACAATAGCACAATGATCAATAAGCTAAACTTATTGAGATCACCTTATTCTGTAAAAAATCATTTCCCTTTTTTTTTGTTTTACCAGTATAGAGAAAGTTTACAGCAAGCTAAATTCCCCCTGTGGTTTCAGCACTGTTACTGTATTTCATGGTCTGTGAAATTGATTTGTTTCACTTCATATCACAGCCAGTTGAAAGTGCAACATTAAAGTCTAACCTGCCTTTGCTTAAACACCGATTGAACCAAGCTGGTCGTTACTGGTTAAAAAAACCCAAAAAAGGCAAACATGCCTAACTGTATGATGATAATGATGATGAAGCTTTTCAAATGTGCAGACAAGTAATTACAATTTTTGAGAGATACACAGTGTCTCTTTTCTGTAAACTTGGCCGAGAACAATGCCTTTGGTTATTGCATTTATGTTCTTTTTGTTTCCCTAAAAGAAGCTTAGACACAGTTAACTGTACCAGTGTTCAGCATTGTAGTTTTGTCACCTGCTCAAACAATCAACAGTGATGTGAACTGACAGCTAAAGCAACTCCACTTTGTCCCATTTCTTTTCTATTTTTTTCCTAACCTTTCTTTGTTGTTCCCATTCTGTGTTTCCTTCTCTGTCCCTCCCCCTGACTCCATGTCTCTCCTTGTTCTCTGCCTCTCTGCTCCTCCTCTATTCCCAGACTCTCATGTCCCAAGGGCAGACGTTCCCAGCTGAGCTAAAGAAGCAGCAGCAGGGGCCAAACAAATCTCCCAAGAGGACATCTCTGTCTTCATCGCCATTGCCACCCGTCCCGCCTCCTCCACCCCAGAACAATCACTCCAACCTCTTCCTCTCAAGTGCCCTGCTGGGGCTCCCTGAACCCCATCACCCAAATGGAGTCATCCAAAGCACCACTCAGGACGCACCTTTGGCCCTCATCACCAAACCTCGCAAAGACTCTGCCTCTCAAGGCAAGTCCCCTCAGCGTGACGCTGATGCTGGGTCGATGCCTGTCAATCTGAGCACAGGGGCAAACAGGACCCCGGCAGCCGGCCAGGCTGGGCTTCCCTCACAGCCCCCCACTACCTCACCCCATGCTACAACAGGCCATGGATCCAGAAAGAACAAGACCACCAAGGGTAAGGGACAGACATCAGGGCTAGGACAGGGGCAGGGACAGGGACAAGCAGACCCTTTAGCTGCCTGGAAGGGCTTCTCTCAGAACCATCTAGTACAGTCTCTAGTAGATTTGTTTCGAGGAGGGGAGTCTGGGATTGGGATTCCTGGAGTTAGTATCCCTGGAGTTGGAATTCCTGGAGTGGGGATCCCTGGGACATGTAACCCCACAGCTGGTCTCCCAGCTAACAAGGAATCTGACGACTCAGGAGATGATGATGAGGAGGAGGATGACGATCTTGAGGAGGAGGAGGAGGAGGAGGATGAAGAGGACTCAGATGACAGTCTGTCAGGTTGGCACCTTTTACAGCAGTCAATGTAACTTTCACAATTAAAAAAGGAGCTGAAGATAAAATCAAAGCTGACAGCTAACCACTATATTAATTACGGATTACTCTTCTAATTATTTAGATTATTTAATCAGTCTAATGTCAAAACTGGGGAGAAGGCCCATCATAATTTTTAAAGGTCAAATTGAAGTTACTATCATATAGGACAAAGAAAAGCATTAAATTCTCACAGCTCAGAGGCTGTGACTCTAAAATAGTCTCATTTGTGATTGAAAAAAAAATTAATAGATCTAAATTGTTCTGGGTGCTCTTTTAGCAGATTAATTAATCAAATAATTGGCCAATTGTGTCAGTGCCGTCATTTAAGAAAACAAAAATACAGTCATAAAAAAAATAAATACTGATCTATGGTGAATTGATGCCTATATAATTTTTTAACACCATCCCTCTTTTGTTTACTTGTGTCCAATTTCAGAGTCTGACACCAACTCAGACAGTGACATATCTGGGAAGAAGGTAAAGGAGTTAAAGCTGCTGCCATCTGGATCATCTAAGAAGGAGATGACTCCCCACAGGCTAACCAAAGGCCCAGAACTACTGAACACCTCAACCAATCACACCACCACCAGCTCCTCCCCGCTCAACCTACAGGTCATCAAGACTCCCACCATTGCCACCAGCTCCAGTGCCTTGGCCTATCACAGCTCTCCAGGCTCTTCATCCTATAGCCTAGCCTCTCCATTAGGTAATGTGTTCAAAATCCTATACAAAGAAAGTATTAAAGCAATAGATGAAGCATGAGTTTTGATAGAATCTCTCTTACTGGATAAAAAGTAGTAGTATAGGCTACTGCTTAAGTAAATTATTCTGACCTGAGGGAGTATATTCCAATCATCCTCAGATGGAGAGAAATTGTTACTTTTAGGAAGGCAGGAAGAAAGCAGTTTGTTGTCATGGCATACCCTGAGGTCCTGCCGGGGTATGCCTGAGAGCCTTGACAACTTGTTTGGCACAGCAACAAGGTTAATTTCTGCCTCTTTCAATGCAAAGAGATTACCCAGATCAGAGAAAATAGGACATAAGTGCAGCTTGCTAGAAATATTTCAAGCAGAAATTTCGAGTCAGCTACTCTAAGTGACATTTTCTCTTATGTTTATCCTGTGTACTCATATATTTGGAGCTTCGAGTTGTTCTTTCAAGGCCTTGATATGGCAGAGACACGTTTATATTCCATAGTAACTTGGTGTTGGTAAATGTAGTTTTTTTAGTTAAGGAGCTGTGTGCTGTGCAATATATTCTGTAAATCTGAAGGTTAAACGGTCTCCACAGGTTTAGGAAAGAGGAAGAGGGTGATGGACGAGAAGGAGTTGATGATACCTCTGGAGTTAGGGTATGTATAAGTGACTGAATTTAACAAAGTGACGCACATTACACTTTGTTGCAGCCACAGATGTGCTCTGTTTTTGCTGACATCAGTGTTATTTGTTCCTTCTTCAAAACCTAGGTGGCGGAGGGAAACTAGAATCAAATCAGTGGCTGGACGGCCGCAGGGCGAGGTGGCCTACTATGCCCCCTGTGGCAAGAAGCTGAGGCAGTACCCAGATGTGATGAAGGTACCTTGGGCTCACGGTGTCACGGTGTACTTCAAATCGTGATACAGAAAGAAATGTTTTTGGGCAAATAGATGAGCAGTTTTTTTTTCTAACAGGGATTACCGTTGGATGGTTTATGATTTATCACAGAAGGATATTTTTTTTCTCTAATAACAGCAGAACCGCTCATCCACATTGCTCAAAGAAATGCTTGTGTATCAGGATTTGTTTTTTATATATATATATATATATATATATATATATATATATATATATATATAATCTATGCTACTGCTTCAGCTGCCCTCCTACCCTACCCCCCTTTTCCTTGCTTTCTGTGACCGTAATAGTGACAGATGATATTCTTAGATTCACTTCTTGTGCCACTTTTTTCACCTCTCCTTCTCCCTCCCCCAAAATGATTAATGGTTAGTGTTGGGATGCACGACTTTGGCCCCATTTTTACAATTTAATATAACTGCGGCCTTCTTTGTTTGTTTCATCAAAAGCACAAACACACAGATTGTCTAAACTGCCTTTGAGTGTTGTCGTGCAAACAAAAAAAAAGAGAGAGAAAAAAAAAAAACGTCTACACAGTAACGTTCACTCGCTGCTAGTCATGCAGTAGGCAGTAAAAGCCTGGCGATGCCACAGATAGAATAAGAAAGGGCCTGAATTGTGCACCCCAAGGTCAGAACCATTTTTCCCTCCTGAGAGCTGTTGCTCTTTTTTTTTTTCTTTTTTGGTCCCCTGGCTTTTATAACGATTAGTAGCGCTGCACAGATGCACTGTAACCATAGACTCCCTTCCATCTAGTGCCTCCCAGTTGCTTTTCAATGTCACTAATTTCACTTTTTTTTTTCTGCCTAAACCAACGCCATTATTATTTTCTCTTCTGTAGTATCTATCCAGAAATGGAATAAGTGGCATCACGCGTGATAATTTTAGCTTCAGTGCAAAGATAAGGGTTGGTGACTTCTATGAAGCCAGAGAAGGACCCCAGGTGACTGCCTTTCATCTCTCTCTCTTTCTCTCCCTGATCCCTCTTCATCTTTTCATCTAGCGGCAGGCAAAGCTTCATGCAGCAGTCACTGTCAGGGCATGAGTAGGAATCAACCAAAACCCTCAGTAGTCCTAGTTCATAGACCTCGCACTGTGCATGGAGAAATGTAATAATCAGCTGACATTACTTCCACAGGTGACCACTGATATATTCCATGTTATGTCTGTGTGTGACACAAAGAGATAAACTAGAAAATGGATGCGTGTTTGTAATTGGAAGCAAAATAGAGAAAGTGCTAATATAGAAATACAGCAGTGCTGAGGGGCAAGAGAAACAGAATTCCTATTTAATCTGCTATTTAGCCTGTGTTTTTATTGTGAATTATACAAAATGTAATGATATATTATTTTTCAGTCTCTGCTGAATGTATCCAGATCAGAGTCTAGCAGCTAATAATTTAATTGTCCTTTAGTCACATGAAATTATTCATGCCGGCAAGTCATCCTTTGTCGCATCTCTCCACACCTCTCACAATCTCGCCTTTTCTACTTTTTTCCCCTTTTCTCCAGGGTTTACAGTGGAGCCTGTTGAAGGAAGAGGAGGTCATACCTCGTATTTTGGCAATGGAAGGTCGTAGGGGTCGTCCCCCAAATTCAGAACGTCAGTTAGCAGGCGAAGGTGCCAAAGGTAACCGACGGAGGAAGGGACGACCCCCTAATGTAGGCGATCCACTGGCGCCTGAGGGCCCCAGTCCCAGTCAGGTCAAACTTCTGCGCAAGCTAGAGGCTCAAGGTTAGCAGAGGAAATGAGCCCTGAAATATGTTTGTCATAAGTTTGTGTGCCATTCATCAACCAGCCATTATTCGGCTAGCTGATGACAGCAGAGGGGTCACAGTTTTAAATATTTTTTTCAGTATAAGGACAAGTTTTTTCTTTTTTTTGGCATTCTTTTTTGTTTGAGCCACCTACTTTATCTGAATAATACTAACAACAATTACTTGTCAAGATGAATCACCATTGTTAACATGTCTTTTTTTTGTGCCTTTGTGTTGCTTAGCAAAGGCCCACAAACCTGATTTTCAGCCCTACCTCTGTAAAATTATTTTGACATATATCTCGGTATTTTAAAGTGGTAATGGATAAATATATCACTCTAAGTTTGTTACAGTTGCTAAACTTTATAAATCAAACTTTAAGGAATAATCCCAGTTAGATGTGTCCAGTATGACGAGAGAGGTTCCTCAGTGACAGCGCTTTTGTTTCCACTTTGTCAGAAATAGCCCGACAGGCGGCACAGATGAAACTGATGAGAAAACTGGAAAAACAGGCACTGGCACGAGCCAGCCAAAGAAGCTCGGAAACAGCAAGGTAAGAGAGTACAGGGCTGTAAGCATGCAAGAGGAGGTTATTTAATTGGTCAGTCTTGTTCAAACTACTTTGATTGAAATCAACATA